>MU968411.1:79691997-79848306 GCA_034641835.2 Pinus albicaulis
AACATTTTCTTCTGCTAGGATATTTTAGAGAATTATTAATTGCTCTCTAGAACCCCTATGCTTGTTTATTTCTTAAATAGTTCAATATAGTTGGTCTCAAGAATGATTCATGGTTTTCCCTGCTTACTTGCTGCCACTTAAAAACTATTTCTAAAGTCTCCCTTCAAAGTACCATTGTTTAAAGTCTGCCAAGGAGGTTTTGTTCCGATCATACCCTTTGTACTTGCTTAAATAATTGTTTTGGAGGTCTTTATAGCTGTAATCTAAGATGTCTAGGAGTTCCCTCTTCTATGAATGCAGTTATTTGTGAATATTGAATGTTTTCTTATCCTTGAAAGTGAAATCACTAGAAGTTAAATGAGTTTCTCGCCTTCTATATTTCATTGGAGAAGTTTGTCTTGAAATTATTATTTGCTGAAGTTTGGTTTCTAGAATTTATGGTTAGCCCTGTCTATTGAATGCCTCCTTATGTTCAAATAATGTTTTAAGTCCCTTTTTTGAGAAGTACATATAATTAAGGATTCTTAATTGCCCTTAGTTCTACTTTTCATTCTAAACCATTGATGTCCATTTCATTTCACCTGAAAGACCTTAAAGATCCACTGGCCAAGTTAGATTTTCCCTTTGATACCCCTGATCCATTTATGAACTTGTTACAACTTCCATTTGACTCCATTGCCCAATGACTAGGAGATTTCCTCATTCTACCTATGCTGCTTAGATCATCATGTCCAACCAAATAGTCAAACAAACTCATGCTTAATAACTAGCCTAAAATCAACCCTTAAAAAGCAAACAAGTCCTATATTTGCAAACAATTGAGAGATCCCTCTCTGAGACTAGGAAGGCTAGGTCCTAGAACTCTAAAGATTGGCTTTGATGTTGCCTTGTCAGTTGGTATCCCAATCTACCAAATCACAGGACCACAACAACATGGAAGAAAAAATGGAAAACATGAAGAATGATCTAAAAGCAGACATGGAAGGTTTGACAAAGTTGATACAAGAAATGTTTCCTAATGGCGAAAAGATAGTAGAGGAAACTCATGATGAGAACAAAATAAATATTAACTGTGATTTCATAAACTCTAATTTTGGATGGAAGACCCACCATATTCCAAATATCTATATGAGGAAGTTTGATGGCAAGGATCTCGTAACATGGAAACTATAGATGGAGCAATATTTTGATCTCAATAATGTGCAAAGCAAACAAAATGTACACATCACAACTTTATATTTAAAACAAAATAAATTTGTATGGTATCGTTGGCTTTGTTCCCATAAAAAAGTTTTCACTTGGTAAATTTTTACGGAGGAAATGATAGCACATTTTGAGGATACAAAGGGCAACACCCTTTTTAGCAACTTGATAAATCTCAAACAAAAGGGTTCAGTGGTGGAGCACATTGAGGACTTCCAAAAATTGAATATAAGGGTAACTGATATTCCCACTACAAGGAAAAGACCCTCTAGCGGAGGTTATAAAGGAAGTTTTTAGTGTTATAAAATTGGCCAAAATTGTCACACATTTGCTACAAAATCCGTTTACGGTTACAGAGATTTTGGCGGAGCTTTTAATAGAATTTAAACACAACTAAAAAAACTGGGCGGCCGAAGGTTATTACGGTTGTTTTTTTCATCGGTGCGCTACTATGGTGTCAACGCACCAGTGCGTGTCATCTAGAAGGTGGCCCGGGGCAGTTGAAGGTGCATGCATCGGGCTGTCAAGGTATAAAACCACACCGGGGCGCAATGTTGGTGATACAATGCACGGGGCCGTTCTAATTGGTCTTGGGATTTGTGTGGTGCCTATAGGTTGTCTAAATGCACCGGTACGTCGAGTTATAGAAATGTACCCGCCGCATATTATATAAACACATAGTTTGTTCTAATTTGTATTGGTATTTGTGCGGTGCCCATAGGTGTTACAAATTCCCCGATGTGTAGACTCACATAAACGCATCGGTGTGTCGTATTGCACAAACACACTGAGATTTATAATTGGTCTTGGTATTTGTGCGGTGCCTATAGGTCATAGAAACGCACTGGTGCACTGTATCATACAAATGCACCGGTGTACAGTAATTGACATGCACCGGTGTTCATTTTTTATTTTTTAGAAACATCGACGTGTGACAGTGCAATTATTGTGATTTTTTAAAATTCATTATTCATCAAAATTCAACACATCTTATAACAATATTCATATTAATTAAATTTTTATTAATGCATTTGAATGTGATGTTTGGATTAATTTTTTATATCATATCATAATTATTGCGATTTTTTAAAATTCATTATTCATGAAAAGATGACACATATCTTATAACATTATTCATATGAATTAAATTTTTATTAGTTTGGATTAATTTGTTATATCATATCATCAAATTTCACATCTCTTCATTATAATATTTAATCATCCATAAATTTAATCAGTGGTGTTACATTTCACAGCGACAATGGAGAACACAATAAAATAAATTAAAACACACACACACACACACACACACACACACACACACACACACATATATGAACCTTTGTCATACAAAATGGGACAGTTATTGGTATCCCTTTCTCTTTCAATTGGGACACTATGTCCATTACATTAAACAAAATGTCTGATTTC
This sequence comes from Pinus albicaulis, assembly GCA_034641835.2. Lineage (NCBI taxonomy): Eukaryota > Viridiplantae > Streptophyta > Pinopsida > Pinales > Pinaceae > Pinus > Pinus albicaulis. Next base: position 79,694,632 of record MU968411.1, read on the forward strand.
GTAGACAAATGTTTCAAAAAATATAATGCCTTGCTTTGATATCCAAACATAGTGATCATCATTCTTCGCTTGAACGGTTGTCACTGCTAGAGCTACTTCCACGACTTGGGGGTTATTTCAAGAATGTTTTGTTCATGGTGTTGATTGTTTTCTTCTTCTTCACCTTCCATCTACAAACGTAAAAATAAACTGTAATGAGTGTATATACATTGGTGAGAAAAATGAAAATTGCAATATTAAATAATATACATCAATGTAAATCGAAAAGAAATGGCGTACCATAACAACAATTGACTCATGAACTATACACATTCTTTCAAAACCATGTAGTATGCCATCTTTTAAGATTTCATCTGTTGGCACAGTTCCATACTTTGTTTCCTGCAAGTTTTATACCCTATAACAAATCATATATTTAATATAATTTTTTTTTTGTTCTATTAATTATAGACGGAGCCACGTAAAACAATATCGATAGATGCTTACAAATTCTACAATTAATTTCTGATATGCCAACATATACTCACAACCCATATTTAACCCAATATCAATCAATTCATTTGATGGTTCTTCTTTGTATGTTAGCACCTGTTTGAAAACATTCAATGATGATTTTTGTAAAACAACTTAAAAAATACAAAAATGAAATCTAGTTAAGTCGTTATAAGGAAGTAACTATTACTCACAAACTTCCCTTTTCTTCCTTGTTGTCCTGTTTTACGTGCTGAATGGGTTCCATTTTCTTTTCTTTTCTGTAAGAAAATACTTGAAAATTAATATTCAATGCTAGATTGTTTATTTATTGTACCTAATGATCGAAAAATTCAATGATTATATATTACATTTGAAGCACGTTGTTGTTGAGATGGCTCCTCCTGCGATGCAATTTTGTCCATTTCTTTGACCATCTCCTTGTACACCTTTTTGGACATTCCTACAGGCATATTTCTGATATCAGCTCGTTCATCTTTTGAGATTTTCATAATCTTCCCGAAAATGTAACATGACAATAAACTATTTAATTTTTATATTGATATATTAAAAGTAAATATAACAAAAGTGATATTTATAAATAATTCTAGACAAACATTTAAAGGAATATTGTTTTTTCATTCCTTCTTTTTTGTTGTTGTACGTTTTTGCTATTAAAACTCTGACATGTCTCATTGACCAATTCTCTGGAAACTCTTCCTGTAGTTTAGATAAAATTTGGTTCTTGGAATCATTGGATTGATTTTTGTATTGTAAGTGGAAAGAACGTCTATACATTCATTCCACTAGATCCCTCAAACTTTTGTAAAAGCTTTTCCCCCTTTCGTTAACCTCCAACACCACTCCAGATGAGCTAAGGAGCAATTCATTTTCATTTGCATGTTCTATTTTTTTTATTTTCTTAGAAAAACATTCCTTTCTGAGTTGATGGTCCCTGTAGAACATTAAATAGATGTGAATTAATATATTGTTTGACACATGTTATCTAATAATTTTAGGCATATTATTAATGAAAATTAAAAAAATAAACTCATATTGGATCAATAGTATTTTTTCATTCACCTGATTCATCCTTTTGCAATTTTTCCATGAAGATTTTAAACTCTTATAGTCTTAGATCAGAAATAATCTTATCAAGCTTCGTCATTTTGTGGCTCTGCATGATACACAATAAACATACATATTAGTTAAACTTACATATAGTTCAAAAATAATATTTTCTGTAAATAATTTACAAAGAACTTGCCTTTTTTGATTTTCTTGATGTTTTATCAGTATTTTTGTTACTTGATCTCTTGTCAGCCATTTCTTTATCGATATGAAACATGTACCATATCATTCATTAATACATTTTTAAAATAAATTGTCAACTTTACAGGTAAAAAAAATATATCAAGAAACTGGTGCGCCATTCATGGTGTATGCACGGACATCGGTGCGTAGTGGTCTTATAAACGCATCGCCAAAACAATATAACACACTGTACGATGCTCAGTGTCAACAAGGAGCACCGATGCGTTACATGTTAACCACTGCACCGATTTACATAGACAAAATATTAAAAATTGTCTGGTGTTAGTTTTTGTAGCATAAACGCCACGCGCAAACATTGGACCACCATACGGTGCTCTCTGTGAACTAGGAGACCCGGTGTGGTGCGTTATATGTTACATGGTGCACCGATTAACACAATGATTTTTTTTTTTTTTGCAAAACAACACGAGTGCAGTGCGCTGTAATGAAATAATGCACCGGTGCCATATTTTACATATGCCGCACTGATTAAAAAAATTTGTTTTTAAATTTTTTATCACAAAGGACTTCGCAGTGCGCTGGGATAATCCAGTGCACTGGTGTGCTAGGTTATGCCTGGTGCACCGACAAAAAACACTATTTTTTCAAAAATTCACGCAAGGGCCGACATGGATTGGGATCCAACTATGCAAGTCGTCCTGTGGGGTGGATGTCTTAGGCCTATATATAGCAATAAAAACCCTATAAATATAAAATGAAAAGCCCTAATTCTGAAATCACATAAACAGGGAGAAGAAATGGAAGAAACAAAAAGAATGTTGGGTTTAAGTAAAAAATGGATTTATTTTATTTTATTTTTTTATTTTTTCTGAAAATGAAAAAAAAAATTGAAATTTTTTCTTACTACGTAAAAAAAACTGCAGAAAAAGTAAAAAAAACAGTAAAATTTAATCATGAGATCGTTTGAAATTCTATGCTACAGGGTTTGAATCACTAGAGGTTTGGAATTTTGATTGTCTGAATACTTCTGTTCGAACGTATTTCGCTGCTCCATAGTGCTCTCGTGCTCTGTTGCTCCAGGCATGTCTCCTGCAAATCTCTGGCTGATTTTTTTTGCAAAAATAGTGAAATAATGAAAAATGTTTAATATTTAAAGAATTGTTTTATGAAATTAGATTTTCGAAAATATTTTGCCGCCCATTTTTCAATTTACCGCCTTTTTTTTTCACTTAAAGAAAATAGAGTTGCGCTTTTTTTATTTGCAGTTATTCGTCGCCGGCGCGTCACTTAACATCACCGCATCAGTGCGCCCATTTATATCACGACACCAATGCACAGTAATGAAAACGCACCAGTGCGGTGATCTGTACATTAGCACCAATAACAAGAATTCTATTTTTAAGGCACATAAATTACTTTTAGGTGTGTGCACCAAAATTTATTGTTGATTTTTCTCAAATGCAGGGATAAAATATCATAATTATATCGAATGGACAATTATTCAAAATCAAGCTCGTTCCATAATATTTCTCAAAGTCCACCGCGAAGTTCTCCCTATCCATCTCGAGACATAATATTTACTTCAGATTTTATTTATATTTTCATTATCTAATTGAATTTATGTTTTTTTATCCATGTCAATCATGCACAGCTTAATTAAATTTATAATGTATACAAATTTGCAGGTTCATGCAGATTCAGAATCAAGTTCAGATGCACAAAATATAAACAACTCCAAAATGTCGGAAGCTCTTATTAGGAGTAGGATACAAACATCATATTTGACTAAAAACCACATTCAAATTCGCTAACATCATCATGATCATGATAATCTAACAAAACACAAATAACATTATATAACATCATCACAACAAAACATCAAATATACATCTCATGTGAAATAACTACTATCACATACGCATCTATCTGCAAGCTGCACATTAAATGAACATATCTAACATGACCTAACAATATACACATCATGATGGTCACCAACATGTAAATTAAGTACAATTGCAACATGAACATAAAATACATGGACCATATATATATATATATATATATAACTGAATAATGTCAAAAATATACAACTGTAATATAAATGTCATCTATCAGCTGGTGGTACATCATTTATAACAGTACTAGTCGAGGCTTGCTTAGTCAATGGTGTAGCCTCGACAAGTTGATCAGTCGATACATGCTGATCATCATGTGCCTGCTGATCTAGTACTAGTGCCTCATGCTGATCAGGATCAACTGTCAGTTGCTCATCATGATGAATGGACATGGTCGATGGTCTAGCCTGCTCATGATCATCGTGATGACTGGACATGGTTGATGGTCCAGCCTGCTCTCCATAATGACTACTGCTTGATGCTAGTGGAGGCTGCTCATCTGGCGCGACGCGAGGTGAACGATGATCACTCCCTTGATTGTGATCATTAGATGATGCGTCGGAACTGCTCGCGGACTGTCGATCACGTGCTGCATCTAGACCATGCCTATAACGTGCAAGGTTCCTCCTCAGCTGCATAACTAAGGTCGTAGCTCCTACGACATGCTGCATCAGGCTGTACATTTCACGCGGCATGCCTCTCCATATATGTACCAACCTACCATCGGCTTGTATGTCTCTCATAGTAGTGGGCCTGACTCCCGCCTCAACAATAAATGCACAAAGTTGGTCAACCAAATCCATCCTCAATCTGCTATCAATCTTACTGCATCTAGCAAAATGCAATACCGACACACTAGCAGGAGCAGGTCCCTCTGCACTGGCCTCCTGATGATCCTCAGCATCTGGCATATCTTGATCGTCATCAGGGTCCACACCTGGATCATGTGGTGGTGCTGGCATGTCCTCGCCATCAAAAGACCCAATGTCTGCAAAATATATACAAGTATAGAACAATAATTAGACAATTTCATTACAAAATTTAATAAAAACAAGTTAAAGAACATGTTAGAATAAATTTAAATAAAACAGTAATATTACCTCTATCATCCCGCGGCTCATCATATGTGAAGATGATGTTGGCACACCCTCACCAATCCAAACCAACATAAGGACAAGGAACCATAATGAAGGGATGCTTGTCAACACTGGCTAGCAACTCCAGTGCATCATGCGATATCCTCGCGGAAAACTCAGTCTCGCCCCTCTTGGGCATCATCTGTCCCCACATGTGCATCCGTGCCTCCAACATCGGCCTACAAGGCTGCCGAACAAAAGTAGGCCTCGTTTCTGGAAACCTCTCAAAAAATAAACAAAAAATCTCTGAAGCAAAAGGGAAGTTGACCCTCCCTTGTGCATGAGCACAACATCTATCTAAGGTTGTACAAAACTGCCTCATAAAAATGGCAGACCACCTGACAAGTCGTGGCTCCTGTACTAAAGAATCAACATAATATAGAAGCGGGAAACTAATGTGTTGCCTGTCACTGGTGTTGTGTGAAATGGTCAAAATCAGAAGTGAGAGGCACCTCACCTCCTGACTACCGAATGCACCAATACATAACTGACCTCTAGAGACCTGAAAATCTGAAGGAGACAATATATCTGCGCTAATGTATCTCTGGGATTACACCAACTGAATCCCTGCTGCATAGCCAACTGGAACCTCTGGGAACGAGGGAAAATCCACCCCTCTCCTCGATAGCCCTGTAATGAAATATATGTCCTCCTCAGTGGGTGCGTACCACTGGTAGGGACCAACCCAGAAATCTTGTAGGTGGGCATTCCACCTGCGGAAAAGATGTCTAAAAAAAAAACCATGGCCCTTTAGGGAAGCAACCTTCTCATAGAACTTGAGGAGGCATACCTTCCTTACGAGCCCCTAGGTAGTTGCTATAATAGGGCGAGAGCACACATCTCTCTCCCTCTCTCGTTCCTCCCAAAGGCGAACCATGTTATATTGGTCCACTTGTTTTTGCTGTTGTTCCCCCTCTTCTCTCCTTTCACGTCTCTGAATGATTGACATATTAAATACATTTTTTTTATTAAATGAGAGATGTATTTAGGAATATACATATATAAATTTTTTTGGCAAAAAAAAAACAGTCGGCGCACCATAAAAAACATGCATGCATTGGTACCAGTGCGTTTTTTTTTGTCGCGCACTGGCAGCGATGCACCTGAAAATTTTCAACGCACTGCCCTCCTGGCATTCTTCTTAAGTCAATAGTGCGGCGGTATAATAGACCGCACTGTTGACTATGAACCGTGTAAGGAGGGCGGTGCACTGAATAAACTCTATGCCCTAGAGCGTATTGTTTGGTCAGCGTACCGACCTCCTGACATCATTACATAGTCAACAATGCGGTATTTTACCAGGCCACACCGTTGACTTTGTCGAAATGCGGAATGCAGTGCATGGACAAAAATACCTGCCTCGGGGCAGATATTTAAGTCAACGCACTGCATTGCCGCTATTCCACATGGTCAACGGTGCGACCGGCTAACCGAATGCAGTGCACTTTTTTTAAAATTTTAAAATAACATGGTGCGCCTTTCAGTACCGCCCCGGAACCAGTACAGATACCATTAGCATTGGTTGCGGTGCGACCTGTAAATTTACAGGTAGCACCGTGAATGGGTGCAAGTCGAGCAGCTCGAGTGCATCGCGCGACATTTTTTTTTTTCAATGGTTAATTTTAAGGTAATTTGAAATTATAATCCGCTAAAAGGCTTAATTATGGAAAAACAAGAAAAATACTTGTACATTTGGCCATCGAGGAGGCATATTGGTTGTAGAATTTGCAAAATTAAAATTTTCCACCATTTTGCAAAATTCAAGCAGGAGATTGGTGGGCAATGCACAGTAGTAATGCGTGCAATGGGAGCACCAATGTCAGGGCGGCTCAGACAAGGATAAATTGCATTAGTGCTTGAGAGCTCTGGAGCACTTAGAAAAGTGAAAAATGTAGTTTTTTGGCCGTATTTTTTTTTTTTTTTAACCCTGTTCTGGTGCATGGGGTTTAATAGGTGCACCGGGCGGTTTTTGTTTTGGCGCAGGGTTTTATGACACACTGGTACAGACCCTTTGTAAAGCCCCAGTGCGCTATAGTAATAAGACGCACCGGGCAAGTGTGTACAGAGCGCACAGTGTCCAGTGTGCCAATGTTTTGTGCGCACTAAAGCTTTCTCTTGTTGAATGGAATGGAAAGTCCCCATAACCATAAAGAAGTTGTTAGGATTTCTCAGGTTAATAGGGTATTATCGCAAGTTTGTTAAGAATTATGAGAGAATAGAACCACCTCTAACAACATTATTGAAGAAAGATGCATTTTCATGGACTCCTGAAGCAACTAAGGCCTATGAACATCTTAAAGAGGCAATGTGCCTAACACTGATCTTAGCTATGCCAGACTTCACAAAAAACTTTATTGTGGAATGTGATGCCTCAGGAAATGGAATTGATGCTGTTTTAATGCAAGAAGGAAGACCCATTGCTTTTGAAAGTCGTCTAATCAAAGGAAAGTATTTACAGAAAGCTATTTATGAGAAGGAAATGTTAGCAATACTACATGCACTAAAGAAATGGCGACCTTACCTACTGGGAAGACACTTCAAGGTAAAAACTGATCATGATAGTCTTAAACACTTTTTGGAACAAAGACTGTCTTCAATAGAGCGACAAAAATGGGTCACAAAGATGTTGGGTTATGACTTTTAAATAATCTATAAAAAAAGGAAGCTAAATGTTGTTGTATATGCACTCTCAAGAAATAATGAAGAGGTGGAAGCATTGATTTGTGCCATTTCTATTATCCAACCAGATTGGATAACCGAAGCAAGGGCTAAATGGAAGAAGGACGAACAAGTGCGGACAATAATTCAAAAGTTGCAGCAAGATCCTAGTACATCTGATACATTTAGTTGGAAAAGTGATTCCTTATGGTACAAAGATCACTTATATCTTGGTAAGAATTCCCAACTAAAACGAAAGATTCTTTTGGAATTGCACACTTCTCCTTTAGGAGGACACTCAGGATTTTAAAAAACTTACCACAGGGTGAAGAAATAATTTTTTTGGGATGGCCTTAAATATGATATTCAAAATTTTGTGCCGAAATGTTTGGTTTGCCAGCAGAATAAAGTTGAGACAATTAAGACCCCGATTCTTCTACAACCTTTATCCATTCCAAGTCAACGTTGGGAGGGGATTTCAATGGATTTTATCACAGGTTTACCTAAGTCCGAAGGAAAGAGTGTCATCATGGTGGTAGTTGATAGAATTACCAAGTATGCACAATTTGGTGCATTATCTCATCCATTTAAAGCAATTACATTTGCTATTGCATTTATGGAAACAATTAAAAATCTACATGGAAATCCAAAGATTATGGTATGTGTTGAACCTCAGAATTACCCTCTCTTTGACAATTTTTCTCACCTCTTTCCATCACTTTCTCATAAGATCACAGACCCCAACCAATGATAAATGATAGGTTTTGTCTTAAGTATGAATCAAAATGATTACCATATTATATTTTCATGTTATTGCTATTTGGATAGATTTTTGCAATTTAGCTACAGAATGTAGCCTGTTCTGCAGCTAACTGTGGATTCCATAGCTACTCTCATGGTTTGGCAGGTTCCAGGTGTCAAATGAAGAATTGGGCCACATGGGTGTTTCTAGAATCATTTCTACATAGATTCTATCCTATTCACTCTGTCTAGATCGACAGAAAAGCGAGCCTAAGATCATGGTCAAAGATGGAGTCAAAGTACGTTATATGAAAGCAGTAGGACTCTTGATTTTCTCTCTGTAGAAAATCAAGAGTCCAACGGTCCTATTGAAATTATATTTTGAATTAGCCACTTGTAGCAAGTTTATCTCACAAACTATTATGTATTTTTCTTTAAATATCGGTTGTAAAAGGCTGAGAAGATAGTTCAAAATTTAAGTGATAAGTTTAAGCTTTTTGTTGATACTCTGTATTCAGACTTCCTTTTATCTTAATACCAAGTTCTTGTTGCCAATGACTGTTTAAGCTCATCTTTAACCAGCTAGTAGTTTAGCTGAATCAGTTGCAGAGGGCCCCTGCATTGGAGGAGGTTTTTCCTTTGTTGTTTTAGTTCAATTTCCATTACTTTGTTTCATTCCAGTTTTTGGTCAATAGCATAACATTAAATCAAAATTGTGCAACCTTGTTCTTCTAAGATATTTGGTGAAGATAGATAACTCTGTTTTCATAATCGAATTAAGATTGGAGTGATAAGATTACATAGTTGCCTAGTTTCCTTGCTGTTTTGTCATTTATTTCTTTAGAACAGAATTGTCAATTAACTGTGTCAAAATATGTTTTCAAAAGCCATTTCAATATGATGATCATAAACTAAATGGTTAAATATCTAATTCATACAGTGGTTGAATTTACTTTGCACATTTTCATTTTCTTTCTAGGAACTTAGAGAGTAAGGCATAATTGACTTCTCACATAGCATCTCAAGAAGTTAACACTTCACATTGAATGTTGCAGAAAAATCAAATATACATTAGTTGTTTTTATTTAGTCTTACATGCTTTCATATTCTTCTTTTAGATCCTCACTTAACTGCAATCACTGATATTCCTAAAGATCATTCTAAAAGAAATTGATTTAATCGTGTTTCAAGATTGAATGGTTGAATGTTTAATGAGTGCAATTACTGAGTTACCTTTTGCAGACTTTACTTAGTTTTCTAGGCCATTAAAGTGTAATTGGTTACTTAACACTATCTCAAGAAGATCACACTTCATAATTGAATATTGGAAGTAATTGATTATACATTACATGTTTTCATTTCATTCTTTGCTTATTGTTCTAGGACATTATAAGTTTAAGTGCAGACAGTTACTTAACATCATCTCAATAAGGTCATACCTCATAATTGAATGCTGGAGTAACCAGAAGTACTTTAGTTGTTTCATTTTCTGCTTTTACTTAATACAAGTACCACAATTTTTCATCTTAGTTTTAGAATTAGATCCATGGAATAGAACTAATGATAAGATAAAATAGATCCTCTGTTTTCCAAATTAGGTCTTAACTAGCCAATAGTTTTTGGTTTATTTTTATGAAAATTAGACTAACTTAGGAACACTTACTTTTCTTCCTTTAAAATCCATTAGATTCATTTAAATATTTTCATAGTTCTAGACTAAACATTCTTATACATCAAAGAACAAAACCCCCCAAAACAACGAAGTAAGAAATAGATTAACTAAGCACATACAGTGCACCACACTTCATCAGTTTTACTAGCCCTGGTTGAAAATTAATGAAAGAAATTTAAGACATTAAATTGACTAAACAGTAAGCGACAGAGATCCCAGCTGGTTTCATAACATTGTCGCTAACATGGTTAATCAGGCAGAGGAAAATTTAATATAATGTTTGCAATGATTAATGTTTCCTTGAATCTCACAATTAATGGATCTCATATGCATGGAAAAATATTATATGGTTGTTTAAATATAGGTTGTTTCTTGAATATTTATGATGGTGATGTGATATAGTAAGAAGAACTTGATGAACTTGTTGCTTGATAGTGACATGATTTAACTTTGGTATGCCTTAGATGACTTGGTACTTGACAACATTTTGTTAAGTATGGTGTTGACAGTGTGATACGGATCTTGGGGGGAGGCCCCCAAGATCTAAAAAATTGAATTGCCAACAAAATGAGAGAACACACAGTAAATAAAACCACAAAGAATTTTTGTATTGAAACTGAGAATAATTGTAGAAGTTACATTGTGGTGGAAAATCTACCCTTTTACAAGATGCGACTTGTTACTTATAGTATTTTTTAGTTACAATACCATAGGTAAACTCCATGGGTGGGTAAATAACATGGGTGAATTAATACCATGGTAAGATGTCACTTACAATACCATGGGCGGATAAATACTGTAGAAATTTGCTGAATAATGATTAATTATCCACCGAGATTATCCTGATCACATATCAATTCGAATTCATATGCAACACATAATCTCTTCCACTCAGATCATCACACATGCGGAAATAAAACAAGCGATAGCACATCAAATCATCATACACATTAACACAGTATGTATGGGGAAAGCTTATAGCTGAAAACCCCGCAGTTATTGTGTATATTATAATGGAGAAATCATGTAACAAACTCAGTACAATACTCCTCACAAGTACTCAGTACTTTCTCATGAAGTTACACACAACCTAGCTTGGTTTTGAACAGGTTACTGGTTCAAAACTCACCGCCAATTGCCTTGCCTCTATTGCGCAATCATGGCCTGTCTATATAGAGATCCAAGGTTCGAATCTCCTTGGCTTGAAAACGCAATCATCATGGGCAATTCCTCCAAGTGTGGTGCAAATCTCATGCACAACTGATGTCGCCACTGATAGCTAACTCCACCCTTTCATCTACCTCTTTCACTGGTCTCCACTGAACTGTCCATGCATTGTAGTGAAATGATGTGTTCTTGAGTTGAATAATGAGTTACTAATTAATGAATTAAATAATATTTAATTCACTCCACTCATTACTAGTTGATTAGCTAGTTAAACTAATCTCAACCAGTTCAACTAAGTTAAACCTAACACAACTCCACTAGCTGTCTCATTAACTCCACCAAACTTCTGCCACTGAAGTCCTAACTAAATTCAACCATGCATGAGCTCACCAAACCCATAGGACTATCGTAATTCCTCTGTCAGATGCATGAGCTACTCTAAGGCCTTGAATCAAGTGCTCTAAGAGTATATCAAGTTTAGAGTCCAAATATTATTAAGGGTAAATAATATTTTCTGACTTCCTATTTTTAGACAGCACCTAAAAACAGACTTTCGACTCTATATTCAAAAATAGAGGTCCATCTATTTTTACCAACATGACCAATACTCCAAGAATAACATACTACAATCCCCTTATCGATGCTCCATATGTCTAAAAACAGACATAATCTAAAATAGACTTTGCGCGTAAAATAGCCTCAAGGCCCACTTAGTGAAGGCGACTTCATTTCACTAAGCTCCATCATCTTGCTGCATTTTCTCAACAAATACCATGGTGATGAATAACATGGGTGGATTCCATTTACATAGCATGGGTAACCCATGTGTCGATAAATACCATGCGGTGGATATTGGCCCCAAGTGGAATGAATACCATGGATAAATGTCACTTACAATACCATGGGAGGATAAATACCATCGGTGGATGAAAACCATTGAAGCAGGCCACTTTCCATTCAGATCATTCCTCCCTCTTTAAGAAGCAATGGTACCCATTGAATGAAGTTCCCTCCTGGAAGCCTTTGTTGAATATGAAGAGCTACTGAAGAGAAGGGTTTTGTATGGTTAACCCATAACCGTGATGAATGAATATCCGCGGATATAGATACCCTGTAATGCTTCTGACCAACTATGATACTAAGAATGTGCAACCTGCAAAATGGACTTCGATGAAGTGTGGGTTTGTGGATGACCCATAACCATGAAAAACAAAGGTCCGAGGATAGAGATACCCTGTAATGCTTGTGACCAACTGTGATGCTAAAAATGTGCAGCGTAAAAAATGGACTTCGATGAAGTGTGGGTTTGTGGATGACCCATAACCATGACAAACAAAGATACAAGGATAGAGATACCTTGCAATGCTTGTGACCAATTGTGATGCTAATAGTGTGCGGCGTAGAAAATGGAATTCGATGAAGTGTGGATTTGTGGATGACCCAAAACCATGACAAACGAAAAATCCGAGGATAGAGATACCCTATAATTCTTGTTACCAATTGTGATACTAACAATGTGTGGCCTAGCAAATGGACTTTGACGAGAAGTATTTTGTGTGGTTGGCCCATAACCGTGATGCTGACTATTAATAAAGTAGCAGGTGCTTACATAGCCTGGGGTGGGAGGGGACGTCTCCAAAGAACCCAAGATGAATGCTGCTATGCTGAAACTGAGTAATGTGAAGCAGATGCCTACTAAATCATGGTGGGAGGCCATGTCTCTAAAGGGAACCCGCTCCAAATGCTGCTCCAGATTTAAAATGGGAATAACTTGATCAATATAACTCAAAATATTTATTATAACTTGTTTTGGGAAATATAATGATCGTTTTGCATCTTCCCATGTGTTTTAAATCACTATCTGGAAATTATGGTAACTCATAATCATGCTGCAACTGTCCTACCGTCACAAAATTTCTGAAAAAATAGCTGATTTTAAACAGCGGTAACTCCTTCACCCGGACTCCGATTTGACTAATTTGTTTTTTGTTTTGTTTTGTTTTTGTTTTTGTTTTTGTTTTTTTTTAAATTGGGTGATTTTTCAAGGGGAGCTCAGATATATAATAATTTCTCTTACATTTTTCACTAAAAACTACAAAAAATGACAGGAGAGTCGTCGTCCACGAATTTTTGTCAGAATTTTTTTTGCAACATTGGTGCTTTTAAAGCAACAATATCTCCCTCATTCAGACTCTGATTCAACTGATATTTTTTTTTTGAAATTGGATGATTTTCGCAAGGATTCCAGATCTGATATTTTTGTTCTGAAAATTTTGCACCATTATTTTCATATATTCTTTACACACTTGTCGCCCAAAAAAATCCTGCAAAAAAAATGAAAAAAACAAAATTTTTTCTCGCTTTGCCCAAGAAAGATCTCTGTGGAGGTCAAGGAACTTGCATGGAGTTTGATAAATATGACTGCAAAACATTGGAACTGAAATATGCTTGAAACCCTCTTTCCCATGGATTCATAACCCTGCTCTGATACCACTAATCCAAATCTTGGGGGGAGACCCCCAATATCTGAAAAATTGAAATGCCAACAAAATGAGAGAACACACAGTAAATAAAACTAGAAAGATTTTTTTTATTAAAACAAAGAATAACTGTAGAAGCTACATTGTGGTGGAAAATCTCCCATTTTACAAGATGTGACTTGTTACTTATAACATTTTTTAGTTACAATACAACAGGTAAATTCCATGGGTGGGTAAATACCATGGGTGAATGTATACTATGGGTGAATAAATACCATGGGAAGATGTCACTTACAATATCATGGATGGATAAATACCATGGGTGGATGCCATTTACAATACCATGGGTAAATTCCATGTGTGGATGAATACCATGGGTGGATACATACCATGTGTGAATGAATACCATGGATAGATGCCACTTACAATACCATGGGTGGATAAATACCTTGGGTGTAGGACACTTTCCATTCGAATCACAGTGATTTTGGTATGGCTTGATACATGATAGCTTGTAAAGTATGTTTATGAATTGAGTTATGACTTGGATATGATAGTATTCACAGAACTTGTTAGATATTGGTACTTGACAACTTGTGAATCAGATTTGACAAAGTTGTATTGATAACGATATTGACATGAGAAGAATTGAGCATTATGCTTAACAATTTGAGTATTGGTCAATAATGAAAGTTTTAATGATGAGTATGGATGAAAATTTGCTTCTATGGGTTATATTATGGCAGATTGTGATGATGAATTATATGACTTGGTATTTGAAAGTGATGAAAACTAGGGTTTGGTACAATATTGGTTGTACATGTTGATGATATTGTTGCAAAGGTAAAAATGTATTCCATGGCTTGTATTTAGTGACAGGTTTCTAATTATGACAATGGATCTTATGAATGATTTGTGTGATATATGACAGTTAGGGTTTAATGAGCATGAGATATGATTAGACTTGGTACTTGACAATTTTGGCTTGGCATGACAGTATTTTTATTTGACAGGATTATGGTTTGATTGAAATGGTTGGTTTTGAATTGGTATAATGGTTTGATTGGCTTAGTGGTATTCAGTATTGGTATTGGTTTTTAGTGAATTAGTATTCAATTATTTTGTATTCAATATTCAGTGATTGATTTGTTTTAGTTGGTATTCAGTGGTTTGGTGTGTAGTGCTTTAGTGATTTGATTTGATAAGTTGGTATTCAATGATTTAGTTTATTATATCGTTTATGTGGGTGGTAGCCTGCATGTTTTTGATGGTTGATTGAGATAGGTGGATCTAGTATGAAAATTTTGAAACGTGGTCCACGGAGGTGTTGAGGGTCATAGCCTTCAATGAGGGAGTAGGTGTTTCCTTCTGGTAGGACCCGGTAAACTAGATTAGTGGGTTGTAGCTCCCTTTAAGTGGGTGCTGGAGAAAGAGTGGAGGTAGAAGCCTCTTGCAGGTAGGAGCCTACATGTTGGCAAAATTTTGTGTTAGTACAAGATCAAGATGTAAAAGAATTATACGACATCAATAGTGGTTTTCTCCCACATTGGGTTTCCACCTAAAATTTTGGTGTTCCTATATATCATGTGATTGATGTGTTTATGGTGAAAATAGGTCACTTCTGGGAAAGACCCAAGTCAAGTTCAGGTTCAGGGCAAACAAGATTCCGCTGTAGTCTAGGACAACCCCAAAATTTTCACCTTGCTCGAGAGAGCAAGGAGTCTCACCCGAGGCATGTCGTGACCTTACTAAGATAGAGAGATAGAAACATATTACTAAAGGGAGACTCCTAATAGATAACTAGACATTACAATACACAAAGCACATTTATCTCATGTGAATCAGGATACAAGTTACCATTTATCAATTACCAACAAGAATATCAATTTTTTTTGAAATAGCTAAACACACAACTACAAAGCTAACTGTCATACACATCGTATAATCCACAACCCAACAATACTTTGTTATATTAAATAATCAACACATTACATATTACACTCCATAGTGTTCAACATAATACACCATAATACATTTCTGGCTTCGCAGAGCTCCCAAGACACAAAATTCTATCTTCTCCCTAGAATAGTTCTCTATGTGATGATCACCAAGCGAATTCTATTTTTCCTTGCTTATCTACTTCTGTCAACTAGCACTGTCAGTATTCACCCCTTCTTCGCTCAACTGTTCCCTTGCACTCCAATGCTTCCCATCTCCTTCTACGGTTGGCTCTGCCTCCCGGAGTCCTTCTGTTTGTTCATTGCCCCCTATTTCTGCCATCTCTACTGCTTCCTTCTTATGCTCCACCATCTGTCTCTAGAATCTCCACAACCGCAATGGTTCCTTTACTTTCATAATGGTGGTCTGCCACATGTTCTTCCTGCCACCTAGCCTTCCACAACTCAAAATTGTGTTACTAAAAAAAAATGCCTCAACAGGCCCCAACCACAAGCTATTGAATCGTCCTGAGTCAATTTTTTTCCTCTATAGTGGTCCTCAATTGACCATCGAATATTGTCTTTGGTTGATCCTCTTCGACTGTCTCCTTCTACAGCTCCATCTGTTCTGACTCCCCCTCCTCTAACAAAGTCCCCAACTCTAGAACCATGTTCATGGCTTCTGTCTTGAGTTGCATGAACTCAGTGATCGCTTCTTGCCATGTTTTCATCTCTGGGTCTGTCTCGCTTACCACATTTTCGACATGCGTGGCATCAATTGGCTGGGGTAGATCATTAAACACATCCCTGAACTTGGGGTCTGCTTCAGAGACTAGCTGTTGTATCGTATCTGTCTTTTGCTTGACTGACTTCCTTAGATCTCGGAGGAGATGCTTCGTTCTCGCTGAGCCTTCTTCAATTGTTTGTATTTGTAGCTGCAGCGTGTCGACCTGATCATATAGCTGGTTGTGGCTGGCTGGATCAGTTGTTCATTTGACCTCAACAACAAGTTTCTATAGTTGTTCTGAGAGGGGTTGTGCCTTCATAGTGAGTGATTTCAAGAATTCATGAATTTTCTCGAGCAGGTTGTATGCTTTTGTGACAATGGTTTCTAGTGTCTCCTTTAGCTTTTGCATTTGCTCCTGTCTTTGTGTTACCTTTTTGGCGTACACTGTAGAGGGGTCTGGTAGTGTGGGTATGGCTAAAAGGGCTTGCCTTAGCTCCTGGTTTGCGTTGCCCAAATTTTCACATGTTGTCCTTATGTGTATGGAGCGTTCGACCACTGGGCAAGCCCAAATGTCTGTTGGTGCGGCTTCAACTACACTAGTGATGGTCGGCTAAAACTCCTGAAATTTCCAAGTGATTTGGTCGCGCTGCTGTTGGAGGCTGTCCCTCTCTTGCTGTAGTTGATTGCACTCATCAGTGAGCGTCATGACCTATTGTTGTTGCTGCTCATACTTCTGTAAGAGGTCATTATGGAGGGTCTCTGCTTGTCATGTTGATGCTTGTATAAAACTGAAAAACTGGTCGGGTCCCCAACTCTGAAGATATCCACTGCTTGTCATTTTAGGACTGGGATTCCTTTCTCTGAGTGGTTGGCCACTGGAAATGGAGCGCTTTGATTGGCCCTGTGGAGAGCTGGGTTGACTCAGCGGGATAGTCTGCGGTTTAGGAATATGATAACTGGTGGATGGTAGGTGAGTGGGTAGAAATGGTTGTAGTACTAACATGGATTGCTGAAATGGATTGAGTGAAGTCTTAGTGGGAATATTATCAGAAATGGGTGAATCAGTATGGATGAGTAAATTAAAAAAGGTACCCAGCTCTATTGTAGTTGATTTGACCTTGGTTACCTGTGTTGTACCCAAGTTAACCTCTTCTTTAGTGTCAACAACCATTATGGTTCCTGTGGGTATTGCATCCAAAATAGTGGCAGAAGTGGATGGAGTATTGGTCGAATGGTCTTTGGAAGTATGCGATGTATGTGGTGATGAATTTTGTGTAGTCGGTGAAGAGGAAGGTGGTACACTGTGTGAGGAAGACGGGTTGGATTGCGATATGATGGTGGAGGTCTGAGTGCCTACTTCTGGTTCTTTTGTGATTGGGATTCTAATGGTCAATTGCTACCCATGGTCCTCACCTGTGAGGTCCACTATCTGATCATATTTCATAATTTTGGCTTTCTTCCCTTTGGGTGATGGGATGGGTGGCTTGATTGCTTTTCTCTTGCGGAATGGGGTGATGGTTGGCTGCGGATGTGAATGGAAAGTGGTGGAAGAGAGTACAGTGAGGATAGGGGTTGTCAATGATGGAGATCCAAAATTAAGTGTCTGAAATTCAGAAAATGAAGGATATGCAGTAGATTTTGCTCCTATATTTCCCATTTCCTTATTGAAATATTGTACCTGAGTGTCCAGCTTCTGTATCAAGGGCTTTAGCTGTAATTGTGATATCCTTTGGGCTATCTTTGCTGGCGTCTCTCCCGGTAGGGGGTTCAAAAGCATAGCTGTGAAATATTATTTGGGCTCTCCATCTCTAATTTCAACAGCTGCCCCTGACCATGATGAGACCTCAGTGTGGAAAGATTCCTCTATTAATTGGAAATTCAATGGTTTCTTATGAAAGGTATCGGCCACAACAAAGTCGGGCCTAATCCATATGTGGTTGTGTGAGACACCGAACCATACCTGATGCAAATAATTATCTAGTAGAGTCCTAGGGACTCTCTGCTGCATTTTGACAGTGTCTAGCATTTTCCTGTACCATTCTGAGAATGCTTCCTTGTTTATCTCCTTGCTGCTAGGGTCGCTAGACACTCTCCATGGGGTGTACTTGAGAGCCATCAGTTGATCTTCAGTTATCTCTGCAAGGACCGCCTCCTTGGTGGAATCCACTTCCACATAGCCGAAGCCATTATCAAGTACCCATATATGAATCCCGTGGCCCTCTTGAAATTATCCTTGTAAGCTTCGAAGGTTTCTTGCAACAAGAAGGCACACCAATTCAAATGTGCTCCCTGTATACGATGCTCCACAACTGATATAGTGTCGAGGGTACATTCTCCCTTGGTGTAGTGCCTCATCGTCTTCCCTGCAATTAAATAACATGCAAGTCTAACATTGGGGACATTGATAATATCTATATTTTCCCCCTTTCCCCCTCTTCTTGTCTCATATTTCCTGTAATAGTCACAATCTCCTACTTTCTTCGCTCTTTTGGATGTATTTTGAAAATCAGTTGATACATCATTTCCCTCCATTGATAATTTGGTAAGCTTTTGGATGTCCTCTGCATGAATTGGAATCTCCCTTCTGAGCCAAAGTGACCCGTTCTGAATTCTGTTGATGAGAAGCTTCGTGCATTGCATCGCTACTCCTATCGTGTCGAATACTGGTAAGATCCTTAGGTACAGGATTGTGGACCTCTAGATGCCTTTAAAGTACGGGTGGACTCTTGCCACTTCACTTCCTCAATCCTTTACATGGTTCTCAATGTATACTTACCTCTTTAGAGCTGGGAATTGGAAGGATTCAATTAAATATGTGTATATCAGGGTAATGTTATCATACCTACCAACCAATGGCTCTAATTTATGAATTCTCCCATCGAGCTCTGGTTCGACCACTGAAACTACCGTCTTCATCATCTTTCTTCTCCTGCAATATACTAGTAATGTTGCTGGTATGTGATTTTGAGCTCCTGCTGCTATAGTTGGGCTAACCGTTATAGTAGTTTCATTTTGTTGCAATTCATAATTCTCCGGCACTTTGATTTTTTTCTTCTCCATGCAGGTTAAGTAGGAATTTTGTCACGAAGGATGTTGATGCGATTGCATAACTAATTGATTTTCCATGGCTCCCTCCGTGGATACAATCGTGTGGTTAGTTACTTGGGTGATGTGGACTCTGACGTTGCTAACGGTGGCTTCGAAACTTGGGTGGACATGATGGCTAATAATTGTTGCATGATGTGGAAACTTTATTATGGAATGATGTTACTAATTACGACAAATATTTTTCGAATTTTGGCTGCCCCTACGGACTGACACCTATATGTTGCTCATTATGATTGAATGATGGCTAACACGCTTGGTCGTACAATCACTCCCCTGACCACAATTGGTTGCGGCATGGTCCCTATGCCACAACAGGGTGACACTTGACTTTGTGTGATATACATCTTATTTTATTGAGAGTCCTAACTTATCGGTGGAAATTGACGTATTTTATTAACTGACTGATATCATAACCTACAACTCATCTCGGTTGCGAGAGAATTATTGACATCTAACCTACTGAATCCTCTCGGGTGCGAGAGTTATTGAAATTAAAATTTTGTTGTCTATTCATGGTGGGGTTTCAGGTGTGATCCATTCACCCACCTTAGTAGTTTCTCTCCATCCAGTTGCGCTAGCTTTACTGCTCCTGAGTCATAGATATCTATAATGTAGAATGGTCCCATCCAATGCATCTAGAGTTTTCCTGGGAATTTATGGAACTTTCTGTCATAGAGCAGTACTTTTCTGCCAATCTTGAATGTCTTTCGTTTTATGTGGCGGTCATTCCAGGCTTTCTATCTCTATTTCTGCATCGATTGATGAAAATCTACAAGAAATATTGCTTCTTCTAGTTCCTACAGTTCATGAAGACGTGTTGAGATGGATTCTTCTTTGGTCATTTGTATTGTTGTAGCGATTAATAGACTGGGGACCATAAACTCTACTAGTACCATTGCTTCTTTCCCATACACAATCTGAAATGGCATCTGTTTGTGTAATCGTTTTACAATGGTCCTGTATGCCCATAACATGGTTGGTATTCTTTCATCCCAGTCGTCGCGATTAACATTGCAGATCTTGGTTAAGACCTTCTCCAATATTTTGTTGAAAGCTTCAATCGTTCCGTTCGACTGTGCGTGATACGAATTGCTTTTGTGGTGTTGTATCATGAATTTTTCTAGTAATGATTTGACCATGGAATTAATAAAGTGTCTGCCTTGATCACTTGTCAGGCTTCTTGGACAACCAAATATGCTAATGATGTTTTCAAAGATAAACCTGGCTACTATATTTGCTGTACAATCCTTCATTGGTGTCGCCTCTGCCCACCTAGTTAGATATTCATTTGCGGTGATTATGTATCTTGCTTATGAGTGGCGCGCAACTGGTGTAATGGGCCCTACAAAGTCGACAACCCATTTTTCAAATGCTTGCATTTCTCTTATGGGCTACAGGGGTAGTTCGTCACAGTGTGAAGGATTCACTGTTCTTTGACATACATCACATTTATTCACATACTCTTTGCTGTTTGTGTGCATTATAGGCCACCACAGTCCTACCTGCAATATATTTCTTGCTGTAGGATTTGCTCCCACATGGCCTCCCGCAACTCCACTGTGACATTCCCACAATATTTTTTCTCTTTCGTGATCTAATACGCATTTTGATAATATTTGATCTAGTCCCATTTTGTATAATTGACCCGCTATGAGTTGGTAATTAGCTTCTTTGACAACCAAATGCCTTCTTTGAGTTGCTGTATATTCTTTTGGGCATTGTCCTATAGCCAGGTACATGGCTATTTTCTCCAGATAATCTAGGATGGCTTCTATTCAAAAAATGTCTGCATCTGGTAGTTGGTCATCAAGTGGTCCTCCATTTTCCCCATTATCCAATCTTGATAGATGGTCAGGTCCAACATTTAGTCTTCCTAGCTTTATTATGACTTCAAAAGTAAACTCTTGGAACAACAGAAGCCACCTGTAGGTTCTGCCCTCAAAACAAGTTTATTTACTAAATACTTTAATGCACAGTGATTTGTAAAAAACTTAAAAGTACCTCCAAGTAAATAGTGGTGTAATTTCTGCAGGTAATAGACCATCACTAGAGCTTCCCTTTCAGTTGTCATGTAATTATTCTTCGTCGTCGACAAATTTCTGCTTGCAAAGTATACTAGATGTTCTATGTTGGTTTCTCTTGGTTGCGCTAGCACAACACCCAAAGAAATACCTGAAGAATCAATGTGCACATGGAACTATTTATCCCAGTTTGGATGAGTCAGAATAGGTGCACTTGCTAATTTATTCTTTAACGGTGTCCAACGCCTTGATGCATTCCTCATTCCATGTAAACAATTCTGTCTTTTGCAACAACTTCTTCAATGGTGCTGTTATCCGATCATAGTTGCGGATAAACCCTCTGTTGTATTATGTGTCCAAGAAACTATCTCAATTGTTTAACATTATCTGGGGCATCCATATTTACAATTACCGCCACCTTGGCGGGGTCCACACATACTCCTTGTTTACAGACAACATGTCCCAGTAATGTTCCAAATGGTACTGCAAATATGCACTTCTTTAGGTTTAGTGCGATTTGAAGATGTCTGCATAGGTCGAACATTATCCGAAGGATGCTTGTGTGATTCTTCAACAAACTATACACTGTTCAATCATCCATGTATACTTATAGAACTTGTTGATATACCCTCTAAAAGATGTTATCACTAGAAAATACAACCAGTTCAGTCTTTAACCCAAATGGAATCACGTGATAAGCATACGATCCCCACTCAGTAGTGAATGTGGTTTTTATTTTCTCCTCCTCTGCTATTCGGACTTGATGATAGCCAGAGAATCCGTCTGTGAATGAGTATGCTTCATTTCCCACCATGTTATCTAGGACTTTGTCACTGAATGGTGTTGGGAAAGGATCATGGATACATGCATTATTTAGACTCCTATAGTCTACACACATCCTGATTTCTGATTTCTCCTTTCTATTTTGTATCAATCATTGGAATAACCCACTCTGCCTCCTCAATTGGGAAAATCAATCCGACGTTCAACATCTCGTCTATTTCTTCTTTGAATTTCTCTTTCACGCTTGGGTTCAAGCGGTAAGGTCTATGCTTTACTGGTCTGGAATCCTGTTTTAGTATTATCCGCATTTCCCCCAAATATTCCTTGATGCCTTTTAATTCTGGCACCGAAGACGGGAATAGATATTTGTTTTTCTTCAGCAATTCAAATATTTATTTGGTAGCCTCTTCATCTCAATAGTCCCCCATATATGCTATCTTGGGTTTCTCTTGGCTACCAATATTCTGTTTCTTTTTCCTTAGGGGTAACAGGTGCAGTCCTTCAGTGGTAGGTTCCTCTTGTATTTCAAGCTCTCCCTCCTTTTCTTTGAACGACAAATGTCGAATATGTTCCAAATCATCATCATCTATCCCCTGGTCTATTTTCCTGCATGTTAATGCTTCCTGATAGTTAGACTTGGCCATTTGATCTAGCACAAGTGTTTCTTCAGTTTCTGCAAGTTATGAACAAAACAAAATTCTTTTGATTGTCTGCAAGGTCTCTGTAATCTATTCACTATCTCCCTTGAAAGAGAAACTTTACGTAAACCTTTCTACTACTGTATCCCAGCTGTCCTCTTCTTTTCTTTTGTCAGGTACCAAGCCTGCGGGATGGTATCTAATGAATGTATAAAGTTATGCACCCATAGGGATTTCGGGTATCTCTCTATTTCCCACTTGTATTCACAACTTTTTATGTGTACTTGGGGATCTGAAACTCCTTCGTAATTCTCTTCTAGTTGTGGTCTTGAAGACACCTGAAATCTTGCTTTCAGTGCCTTTTCTACCTCTTCCCATCTATGGAGAGAGTTGCGATGATTGGCCCACCACCTTGCTGAAGTGGATTGCAACACCACATCCATGAGAGGAACCTTATGCTCCTTTGGCACATTATCTTCAACTTTTCTAATAAAGGTATTCACAGTTTTCATGTTGGCAAGGGTGGGGTAACCCCTTACCTCTGTGCCGATCTAGTTAACTATGCGAATAGCAGCACATCTTCTGGTATTGATCTCGTACCTGCCTTGCTGCCAGTCGTCCCATGTAACTTCCGATTCGATGTTGAAAATTTAGACACTTCGCCAACTTACTGTTCCTCCTGCTGTAGTTAATATATATTCTCTCTTGGCTGCCGTAATTTGGTAAATTTGGTCAAGAAGTTCTGCATCTTCCCTGTTTTCGACAGTTTCTGTATATCGGGGTCCCTGATATGGATCCAATGGTTGGACCACTCTGACTTAACCGTATTCGAATATCATAAGATCCTTATTCAAATCAATAATTTCATAATTTTCAAATTCCCAGTCTATCCCCAACAGGGATGGGTATGGATCCTTATCTCCCATAATATCAATCACTTCAAAATCTGTGTAAGTTTTTACTCCTGCAACATATACTTCAACCTCTTCCAGCCTTCCTACTGGTACAATGCAGTACTGGTTCTCCATTCTTAGCTGTATAGGTGAATATGACAAATTTGGCTTTCCTAATGCTTCCCATGTCTTTCTAGGAAAAATATTTACATATGATCCTAGATCCAACATTGTGTCTCATATTTTAAGTCTCGCAACTTGAGAATTTATGCGAAATTCCTTTCCCTTTCTTCCTTTGTTTCTTTTCACTTTTCTTATATACTTTTCTGGAAGGTTAGTGTTAATTGAGTCCTCATGTTCTATCCCGCCTTCTACTACTGTTTTCAGATTGTGCTTTAACTGCTCCAACATTGGTCTGTCATTTACAATCTTTAAGAACAGTCGAAACCATTCTTCTATTGGTGTTCCTATGGTAGTCGTCTTTTCTCCTTCTTTGGATGGTTGCATTAGTTCCATATCATTGTGGCTCTCCAGCTTTGAGAATGTTTCTAGTGCTTCTTTAAATTATTGTGTCTATCACTCCAGATTAAAAATATTCTTTGGGGACGCTGGTTTGATTAGCTTTCTGGTTCCATCTCTCATGCATCCTCCCCGGTTTTCTTCCCTCCTCGGGTTATTATGGCCACACTCGGCATAGGTTGTGTCTCGACTACTCTTGGCTCCGCATTAACCAAATTGGCTCCCTATTTCCTGGTTCTCTCTTCCCATATTTTGATTCGCTCTAGACAGTATTCAGTGGCATGTTCATTCACTCTGCACTGGGAACACCATGGTCGTCTTGGTAGTGAACACTCCCTCACTACATGGCCTTCTTGATCACAATTGTAACACCTCAAAGGTTCTCTTCCTCCAGTCCTTCCCCCTCGCATTCCTGATCCTCATCGTTCTCTTGGAGTCTCATTTACTCTATAGAATGATCTATCTAGTCAGTATTCTAATGCATCCAGGGCTCTGCACTATTCTGTATAATGAGTTGTTGAAGCGAAGAATTCACAGTAGATGTTATTTGGGACATTTGAATATTTTGTAGGATTGGCATAAATGTGGAGGATGACCAATACCTTTACATATTTCACAGTATTCTGCTGCTGTCTGAGTTTGCTGACTAGGAAACCCTAGGAAATGGGGTTGGGTTTGGTACAGTCCTTGAGTATTTACTTTCAAAACTCCTCCCACTAGTGGGGCTCCTTGCGCTCTTGCCACAGAAGTCCCAAATTTTCCCCCCCACAACCTCAGACACTCTATAACTACATGTCCCTCCAACAAATAATGTGTACACCACACATTGGGTCGCGCTGGTCACACCAGTTGAATATCTTTGAGATTTTATGTAAAACTTGCTATTTGATGTTGCAATCCCAATATGGACGGATCTTGAGTGGCTACTCCCCCCCTAAAATCCTGTAGGTAGCCAGCCATTGCTTCAATTTTCATTGCTTGCTCTAGTGCATCTTGAAGGGTATCAATATTTTGTTGGGTCAATGGTGTTCTTGTCAAGGGTAAGAGTGCTGTAATGAACCAATCCCGTTGGTGATTTGGAACAATCGGGTAACTCAATTTCCCAATTGCATCTTTGAACCTTCTCATTAGATCCCAGGCTGTTTCTCCTTCCCTGTGTTTAATCTCCCATAGTTCGGACAATCCTTGCTTATTAGTCTGAGGGAGCTTGAATTCTTGTACAAAATCTCTTTTAACACCATTTATAGTTCGGTTCTGGTGTACTTATGACCATTTGATAAACCATCGTAATTCTCTTTCTCTTAGGGTGGTTTGAAATTCAATTAATTTAACTGCATCTAGTGTTTGACGAGCTCTCCAAATTGCTTCACACACATACCAATGCTGATCTACATCATCATTACCCTTTCCAAAAAATTATGGATATCGAGTAAATGATCCCGCCATTTCTACTTGTGTGGGTGGGACTAATATGAATCCTCTACTTCCTGGCTGAGAAATTCTGCTGCTAGTACTACTGCTAGCGGCTATCTGCACTGGAGACTGAACACTATACAACTTGCTAGACTTTTGCAACTTTATCAAAAACTTATCAGGTGGGTGGTAAAGTACCAGGGGAAGGTTAGGACTAGTGATACTTGAAACTGGGAGAATAGGATTACCTTCCGCTATGGTTCTTGGCCTCTCTCAGACTAGTTGCTCCATCGAAGCATGCATCTCTACATCAGACTCATCCTCGGGGCACGTGTCCTCCTCTTCATTGGATTTCTTTCCTTTCTCTCTTCGAGAAGGGCTCATGTGAACCTGTCTAACTTCCTTGGTGGACCCATCTATTCCTTTGGGCCCTGCTTCATATTCTCCCCTCCCTGTCATCTGTGGTGCCTCTTCTCCTTGCTATATACTCCTCTTCTACTTCTCAAACTCCTGTATTGCCCTTTCCCGCCACTTCTCAGCGATTAGTGCCCTTCGATGTGCTCTTAACTCCCTCAACCTACTGGAGGTCCCAACGTCCATATCCCTATTCCCCTTTTTCCCTTGTTAGTAGCATCTTTCGTTCAGGTCCTTCCCCCAATACTGGAGGTTTAAGCTTCCATTGTGGGACTTTGGAAAAGCATTTGTCCATCATCCACCATTAACACTTTGATCCACAACAAGATTTCTTTCAACAAATTTCCCCACAACCCAGACTTAAATATATCTTCCACTGTTGTAAAATATTGATAACATTAAGCTTCGAACTCTATGATGTATCCCTCTAAGGTAGTCCGCACCCAAAATTCTACTGCTCGGGTTAGCTCCGTATCTAGTTTGTGTAATGCTGTCAGGTATGTATGCGTCCAACTGCGACGGGATCGACACAAACCTCCAGAAAGTGCTTTAATATGGAGTCTTTGCAACTAGTTATGGAGCTATTTAGGAAATTTTCCCTAGAAAATTTCGTACAAATCACTCGCTGAATTAGAGAATAGAACTTGATCCTTGACAGTCCTTTCCTTCTGATGTCGGAGCTCCGCCTATTGTGATATGAACTGATCTACATGATTATCCCACCAGCGACGCAATTCCCTTTCATAGATCTTCGATACCATGATCTAGCTCTTGAGTAAATTTTCAGGTCCCGGCAACGGAACCTTTTGTTGGCGAAAAGGGTGACTTCTGGGCAAGACCCAGGTTCAGGCTAAGGGCCAACAAGATTTTGCTGTAGTCTAGGACAACACCGACATTTTCACCTTGCTCGAGAGAGAAAGGAGTCTCACCCGAGGCGTGCCGTGACTTTACTAATATAGATAGATAGAACCATATTACCGAAGGGAGACTTATAACAGCTAACCAAACATTACAATACACAAAGCACATTTATCTCATATGAATCAGGATACAAATTACCATTTATCAATTAACAACATGAACATCAATTTTTTTTTAAATAGACAAACACACATCTACAAAGATAATTGTCATACACATCGTATAATCCACAAATCAACATTGCTCTGTTATATTAAATCATCAACACATTACATATTATACTCCAAAGAGTTCAACATAATACACCACAATACATCTCAGGCTCCGTAGAGCTCCCAGGTCACAAAACTCTATCTTCTCCCCAAAATAGTTCTTTATCTGCTGATCAACAAGAGAATTATCTTTTTCCTTGCTTATCTCCTTCTACCGATTGGCACTATTAGTGTTCGCCCATTCTTCGCTTGGTTGTTCCCTTGCGCTCCGCTGCTTCCTGTCTCCTTCTGCGGTTGGCTCTACCTCTGGGACTCCTTATGTTTGTTCGCTGCCCTCTGTTTCTGCCATCTGTGGTGCTGCCTACTTATGCTCTGCCACCTATCTATAGACTCTCTGCAGCCACAACGGTTCCTTTCCTTTCATAATGGTGCTCCACCACCTGTTCTTCCCACCACCTAGCCTTCTGCAACTCAAAATTGTGTTACTAAAAAAAAAGGCCCTAACATGTGTTGATGTGCCTTGTTGTTTACATGCTTTTATCTTGATTTTTCTCATGGTTTATTGAATAATATATATGTAAATTATGATCTTCTAAATGAAGTACTGGTTTAAAGATAACTGTGAATTGGAATAATAAGTTAAGTTTATTTGGGAATGAAATACCTATTCACCCCGTCTCTCAATATTTCTAACACAACTTTGCTTCATTCTTCAAACCATAAATAGAATACTACCTATGTCACAAATTTGGCATTTTGCACGAGATTGTAGAAGTAACTTGAAGTGGACCTCGTAGAACTAGGAAGGAAAGGCATTCACTAGGAAAGAAGACAAGACCACCAAGGTCTGGAAAAGAAAATAGGTTTCACAATAAATTCTCACACAATTGGAAGATCATAAACATGGAGACAAGGGGAGCTACATCATAGGATCATAAAAATCACAAAGACATGGGGATCTTGTAGGAAATCACATTTTCGGGGGGAGGCTATGTAATGAAGGAGATGATGCAATTTGAGAGAATTTTCTCAGGGGGATACTAATGTGAAATATCGTCAATGGTAATGATTCGTCAATAACCCTTTTCAATTGATGTCAATGGGGGAGAGAACCTTGAAAATAATTGAAGATAAGAAGAATTAATTCAAGGAGATCTTATTAAAATCACCATATGATGACCAGATGTGTTAACATCAATGATAAAGGGGGATATTGTTGATTATGTTGTCATTAATGTCAAAGATGGTCCAGGATATTAAAGTAGGTGCATGATGTCAAAGGGAGTGCAAGATGTGAAAGAGGGTACAAGATATCGTCATTGATGTCATTAGTATACATGGATGAGATGATATAGTGATGAAACCCTAGCTATAGCATTTGGATTCCCTGGACAATTTTCATACTCCGCATTTACTAGAGATTTTGATATGGAGGTAATTGATTTTTTCTTGGAGATCCTCACCATTAGATTATATTTGTCATTTTGTTTCTATTGATATATGGAGAGCCATGAGAGCTCTCATGATTTGAGAGATATGCTCAATGAAATATCGTGAAACCATCCAGTGGTCCAAAGCTTAAAATTTGACGATGCGAAAGTGCATAATTGGACTGGCCATAGCTTAAGGGTTAAATCAATAAATAGATCAAAGGTAAAATTGACTATGGAGGGTAAAATAAAAGTCTAACATGGTTCAATTCATGGAGGTCGATTTATTTCAAATGTTTATTAGTTCAAATTTGGTGGGAATTTTTTTAATTCATTCAAATTTAAATTTTTGGATGTTCCCTCCAAAACCATAGGTCAACTAACCTCAAGATCCTTCCTCCAAAAACCATATAAAAATTTCAATCTCCCTCTTCAAGAAGCATGTAAGAAGAGCGAAGTATTTTCGATGTCATCTACGACTTAGAGGAGTGACGAGAAGGAAAAATATTTGGAACGATTTTCGATTGATTTTTTTTGGTTTATTGTTCATGGTTTAAGGGTTTCATCTTGCATGTGGACTATGCACTATTTCTAAATCTTATCTTATAATATGAAATGATATTGTGCAAATATAGTTAAGGTCCATATTTGACAGTACATGGGGTTTTGATCTCAAACAAATTACTCCGTTTTCCTGTATTTTCGGTTACACGTTGAGTTATCCTTGGCTTGGTTTGTTGTTAGATTAAATGTCCACCTTTGATGCTAACTAAAAACTAAGTTAGACATTGTTGTGGGCTTAAGGCCACATCTTTGTAATCAAATTTGTCTCTGTGAATATTATCGAATTCACTGGGATTTTTCAATTTTTTTTGCAGGTCATAGAACAAACATCTTATGATCTATATCGTCTTCACACTTGGACAAATACTTGTGACTTGGTGAAGTCCCTATTAGGGAAAATACCTGGAGAAATCTAAAAAATAAATAATTATGAGACTAACACTGAAACATGCATCTTGTTCTTTTGAAGTTGTTTGGGACACCTACAACACAATTATTCTGACTATGGTTCTGAAGTTTTCGACACAGTTGCTTGTTTTTGGTCTCACTGTAACCACAATTACACCTAGCATCTAAATTCTTTTCTTGTGCCAATATCAATATTGGAAATGTGTAACTCCATTTCTCAATGATTTGAACTCGACCTATTTCATGACATATGAACTGAAATTAATGGGTGCAAATTTTTTCGTTATGATACCCCTGTCAAAATAGATTTGTCACGGATCAATGAAGATTTTGATTGTTATATATATTGAAAATTTTATGTGAAGCTTTTGAGACCTCCTTGAACAAAAATTTGACTATTGAAGGCATACAGTGATAGTAATCCTACATACATTTGACGCAAACTTGAATCCTTTCTGGATCATCTAGAGTTGCAATAAATAAGATCTGAAGATCGTACACATATGAAGCAACCCATTTATAGACCTGGTGCATTTTTTAAGAAAACTTACAATTATTCTTGTGTCCCTCAAAGATACAATATTTTCTTATTCTTGACTTGTTGCATTATGTACATATATCAGTTATACGTTGTGCAATCCTTGGTATATATTTGAAGATTCAACCCTTCATGATTGTATTCCTCCTTAACTTATCTATTGTTGACTTGGTTTTCAAAGTTTGAGGATAGACCGGATGTTTGGAGAAAATATCACTTCCATATGCATAGATCTTGTAGGAATTAATACAACTTGTGTCTTCCAGCATTGGACCAAGAGTAGACCTTGAAGTAGGGTGTCTTATCATCTTGGAGCAAGTTGTAAAGATATTATTAACTTCCTATGAATTTGAGTTTGAGGTGTGGAGGTTTGAAGATGATGTTGGTATGGTTTAGTGGAGCTCATATTGGTGTTCATCCTATGTACACTTGAATGTGACAAAGTATTCTCCTTGATCTTGATATGACATTGTTCTTAACATGGTAGTGATCCTTGATGTGACAATAATCTTGCATTATAGTGACCTTGTGACCTTGATATAAGAAATTGATATTTTTTGTAATAATCCTTGAGTGTTACATTGAGAAAGTGTTCTAAATGATAGTTAATTGAAAATATGGTGTTTACCTTTACATGGTAGTGAACTTTGGCATGACAGTAACATTTGATGACTTTGGCAGTGATCTTGAGAATAATGCTCTTGATATGTGACAATGATATTCATGAAAATTCTTTGGATATGTAACGATGTCCTATATAAAAATAAATTTGATATGGTAGTGACCTTGTTTGGCAGTGACCTTGCATGACTATACTAGTCAGACAGTGTTAGAATTTGATGTATGATTATTGATTAAAGAGAGTGATAGTACCCTTATATAGCAGTAACATCTGATATAGTAGTGAATGGATCACAGTGACCTCAACATATGGGTTGACAATGGTAATGGAAAACAATTAAAAATTGGGAAACGATGAACAAAAGTGGACAATAATGGCCAATAGTGGCAACATAACACAATAGTATCTGAGTGGAAGCATGCATTGAGGGGTGAAGTGGATTTGAGCAACATGCATTATGGAATAGAATTGGTGTAATATTGGTAGAAATAACAGTTGTAGTTGAAGTGGAATATTTTAGTAGGGTCATTTTCCCTGGTATGGGAGCCCAAACTCATTCAGGGATCATTTGATTCCTTCCAAACTTGCTGGTAAAACCATTGGGGATTCTTGTACTTCCTTCGAGTTCAAATGGTAAATTTTTATGTAAACCATACGTAACACAACTTGTTGAGAAAAATATCTTGTGTATTGATCTTTATTATGTGACATTGTTTCATGTTATGTTTAGTTTCTCTGAATGTTTGAAATAAACTAACAAATTGCGTAAAAGAAGGGAAATATTGATTCACCCCCCTCAGTAATTCCAATAATTAAATGGAATAATTTAGGAAAAACCAACAAATTTCTAAATCATTTATAAAAATTTATGTAAATATGGTAAATAGGTGCTAAAGGGACAAGTTGGAGTGGTTGATAATTGTTTATCTATGGAAACACTAAATCAAATGACCGATATAAATTTTGGGGTCCCCCTCGTGGTTGGAGTTTAATGGGGGGGCACATGGTGGAGAGATGCTCCCCATCAACCAATATAGATTGATGTTCGATCGATACATATCAATGGTTGATATCGACTACCCCCATATTGTTGATGTTTAATAGGAGGGTCAAGGGGTGCACTATTAGGATTCATTCAAAAACCATCATTCCAGATTGATGATGGGTATTGATCATGCCCCCCCGCCCCTTCCTCAAATTCAAAACCACCGTAGGTGCAACGATACCAGAAATTTCTCTAAGGGTGATTTCCCATGACCATGTGGCCCGCAATATGATATGTAGATATCATCGAAGGAGCCACGTAGGAATAGGGGGACACGTGATGTTGGTGTGGGAAGCTGATGTCGCATTCTAAATTAATGTGACATCATGATGGAGAATTTTTGGGTACAAGTTTTGGGAATTGCGCAGAGGAGAACCGCACAGAAGGGTACCACACAAGAAGGTTAGCTAAGGGTCGATGCACGAAAATACAGAGAATAAGGAAAGTTGTTAGGATTATTTTGTAAGTTTTTCCCATAGTAATTTTTACCGCCCATAGTAATATTTTTCTGCTAAAGGTTTTCGGTCAGCGTTCACCCAAGTGTAAATCTATAAATAGATCAAAACAATGAAGTAAATGGCATGTTTGATGTTGACACTCATGTTTTTTATGATTTTTTCTTGAGATATGTTTTTGACAGTCTTGTAATATAATTAGAACTGATGTAGGATGGTGAGACGAAATGATAAGTAATGGAAAAGTTACATTTTTAATAGAAATATTTGTTTCAGCTTATTATGTTTCCTTATGCATTATGTTAAGGTTTGTCCATTTTTCACATTACTAATATTTTTCATGTATGAATGATGGGTTTACTGCACAACATAGGGGTATACCTTATTTTCTTTTTCTAATTGATAAAGAAGTAATAATATGTTCAATATGGTAATGATAGTGCAAGGTATCCATCTCTTTTATCACTACAAAATTATCTAGGTTCGTGCAGTCCCCCATAGATTCCTCGGGTGAGACTTCACCTGCTTGCAAGTGTTGCCGAAAGGGCCAATTTCTAAGGGTCTTTGTTGGAACATTCATTTGAAACCTTATTATTCCCTCTATGTGACAACAAATGGTTCCATTATCAAGACCATGATGTACGACTCAAGGGTATGTGGAGGCCTACTAAGGAATAAACACAAAAGTGAGTGGAGGAAAAATAACACGAGTTCACTGTAGAAATGATTAGATATCAATGGATCATCCATGAGAAATGAATGAAAAGGTACATCTTTAAATGTTTTCACAAAAAATTCTTTGTTGAATTCCTGATTGTTTTAGATGAGTAGTTACAAAGGTTGGTAGAAGAAAACAAAACTTGGCGCCCTTGTATCACATAATTGGAATATAGAATTAATCCAGAGGGTGAACTCTATAAGCAATAATATTTCCCATGCAATGGAATTTTGGTTGAATAGCATGTTGGAAGGCTACATTATTGAATTTTCTATATAAGGTACATATTCATACAACACAGTTGAGAGGGAATTATTTAAGGGACCATGAAGAGGATATATGAGGCATTGGTTTCCGGGATAAAAATTCTATTGTGTGAGAAAGGAGTTATGTCATTGGATTATGATACCATGAGCGGTTGGATTTATTTGCGTGCAGTCAAGAGACTGTGGGATGACCAGAGGATGGCCTGAGGGAGCCTAGATGAGGTATATAGTAAAGAACGAGTAAAAACTAGATAAGTTGAGGATGTCGAGGCATCATAGGGGAAAAAATGACGAATATTCGAGAAGGGTAAGAGCGTACTGTTGAAATTCTATGGCAAGTGTAGTAGAATACAAATTTCTACTTGATAATTACTACCTAATGATTTTCAAATTGTATTTATGCCACTGCTATCATTGAATAATTATACTTAGAAAATATATACATTAAATGCATCAAAAATAGTAAATATGATAGAAAGAAAAAAATGCACAATAAACACAAAATTATTACCTTGGGAAACAAAACCTTGGGAGAAAACCCAAAAAAATTTTCTTGAGGAGAAATTTCCTTTTTCAGCACGGTTTTAAAGCACATTTTCTTTTGTCTAGAAATGAGTGCCAATAATCCAAGTAAAATACCAATCAAACTTGGTCGAACAACAACAAGTTAATACTGGTGAAACTAGTCAGAAAACATTAGAAATCAACAAGACATGGTCAAGCTATCTTATGGTCAAAATTTGGTTCTACTGTCAAACTATGGTCAACTATAGTCAAATCCGCATGTGTGGCCTGTGGTCATCCTATGGTCAAGCTTGCATATGCGACCTACAAAAAATAAGTGAAAAAATAGTGAAAAAAAGCTAGTTAATGCTTCTTAAATATTCATTAACTTTAGTCAATGTGAACTGGTCAACTCGTCCTTCTTTCTCACACGCGTGGTTGTCCAAGGGAGATAAAATGATGAAGATGAGAAAAGACAATATATTTATCCTTTGGATAAATTTATCATCTACGAGAAAATATTCAAATGAGATTACTATGTTAATTTATTTTCCTCTCACGTGTCTTTGTATTTATATGGAGCTCTAATGTTAAGTTGAACCTATTAGGAAACACTTCTTCACAAAGTGACCCTTCACGAATGGAGCTTACATGTCAACTCAACATTAGACTAGAATTGTTTACCCCACTATTGGGTGCAAACCCCAATTTGTAAAAAAATCAAACCCGCCCTATAAAAAATGGATCACGTCACCTTGGAGGACCATGTGAGCATCCTAGGCTAAAATCCCTTGGCCAAATTAGCATAGCGCAGTGAAATCATCACGACTTTTTGGGAGAAGGACTGTCCCTTATCCATTCATTTCTAGCAAAATCAACATGGCCCAACCAAATTAGCATGGCTTCTTGGGTGAATATATCATTCCTCCATTAGCCAAATTAACAAGACCCCGTGGGATAATGTTTTCCCGACGTTGCAAAAACATAAACATGCACACATTGATGTAGGAGGAAATAATAATGGAAGAAGTGAGGAGAGTGTTGTGAAATAGAGTGATATTTCAACATAGTAGTGTGATAAGGGAGAAATATACTTTAGAACCTGCAACTAAGATAAATATAGTAAGGAGATTCATAAAAATATAGAGAAGGAGAAACAATGGTGAAGATTAGGATTTTAGTGACCAAGAAGAAGAAATTAGCCTATACCACCTCCATGATGAATAATCATGCATAGAAGGTAATAAGGAAGAAAATCGCTAGCTTATACCGGGACATGAAGATCCAATGCATCCCAGTGACTCTGCTCAAGCCATACCCTGTGTTGAACCCATGACTCTGCATGTGTCCCTATGTCAAGAGGTAATATCATTTGACAATTTGTTGCGCACACTCATAGTAAGTAGGGGAAGTAGGGATTGTGGAAAAGATAGTCAAAGTAGTGGAACTAGTAAAACAAAATGAGAAGAACCCAAGGCACCAAAAATTTAGGAGTATCACAAGGTAATATTTCCCAATACATAATGATGCATGTTGATCCTACTTTATATATGTTTTTTTTCCATGGCACTAGCACATAGGATCTCAAACAAGGTCTCTTTGTTTGTGAAGTGGTATGGATTATTAAACAAGTCTAGATAAACATAAGAAATTTGCGTAGTTGGAAACCACTTTCAGAGATCACATAATAAATTGGTACATGAAATATAAGGCTATTGCATTAGAAGGGTGGTTAGGCCATTAGGATACATTAGGTATACATTGCTAAAATAATTTCAAAAGCCAAAATTAGAGTCCTAGTGTATCACAAAAATCAAGGAGATCAAATAGAACGTCAATGAGTTAGTATGGGAATTTGACCATGGGTTTAATGTAATGATGGATAAACATCATTTTATATTTTGAATGCACAACATAAGGAATGGTTCATTTCAGGAATACTACCTCATATACGCATCCCATTAACTCAATAGAAGACTATTTCACAGTCCAAAGCCTTAGAATCTGCGACGAAATTGGAAGCATCTCCTAGAGGAAGTGTGAATAATGCAAGAATGGCTTAGGTTCAATAACACCTAGAAACCTCAACACTACAATTGCAAGGTATGGCCAAAGGTAAGGAAAATCACAAGGAATTATGGTGTACCATATGCAAGAAGGAAGGCCATCATATGAATGGGTGCTAAAATGTGTCATAATACACAACTACAAGGGTTGCAAACCCTTCAGCACAACGGAGGGTCCTGTGGTGTGAAATTTCTAGAGTATGGGGTCATTTACCAACAATTTTTCCTATGATGCATAAATTCCAAATATAAATCATAACTTTATTCAGTGACTTTTGCAAGTCAGTGGGAAATGATATTCATACCCGTTGAGTTTCGAAATTGATGAGAAAGCACACTTCTAATAATATAGGGTATAGGGTATAGGAGGTTGGAGAGACTTAAGGAGGAGTGCAGACCTACAATCAGCCAAAGGCCTCCAATAAATAAGGAGAGGCCAAGGAATGCAAGGATGAGGGAAATGTTTCCACCAAAAAGGATGAGGAGGATTTGGAAGAGATAAGGGCCCAATAATATGTTATAATTGCATGCAATTAGGGCATATTTTGTGGGATTTCCCGAACTCTTGTACAACTCGTACATATTACAGAAAATTGGATCATGTTATGGAGGATAGTACTTAGCTCATTGCAAAGTGGTAGGAGAAGAAAGGTCATAACATGTAAATGATAATTTTTGAAGAACATGAGGATAAACCACAAGTAGGAGAAGTTACATGAAGAGGGATGAGGACAAGAGCAAACACAATTGGACAAG
The DNA here is from genome assembly GCA_034641835.2 of Pinus albicaulis. Classification (NCBI taxonomy): domain Eukaryota; kingdom Viridiplantae; phylum Streptophyta; class Pinopsida; order Pinales; family Pinaceae; genus Pinus; species Pinus albicaulis. The sequence continues at coordinate 79,731,085 of MU968411.1, forward strand.
GAAGCCGGCCATACCAATGGGTAAGAAAAGTCATAGAACTAGATCCAAGGTTTGATCCAGTGAAAGAAAAGGAAACATACAAGGAATCTATAAGGGATTTGGGTGTGACAAAATGGGATCCATTGAGTTCAACCACACAACAAGGACTACCTATAAATGATATTCCCCTAGTATATGAAAAATTTTCACCTGACGTAGTTGATGAAGAGGTAAGGCCCATTAACAAATGCTTGAAATGTTGTTTAGAGTTAATGAATGATGAATTTTCCCTAGGAAAGTTACATATAATGATTGACTATTGTACACAAGAATGGGAGGTGCCTGCCATGTAGACCGCTTGGTGCATAATTGAATTAGTTATCCGCAAGAGAAGGACAAATAAATAATTCATATTTAGCACACAGATAGGAGATTATGACATGGACAATATTATTTTAGACTTGGGATCGAGTGTCAATATCCTCCCTGTTAGCACTAGAATCAACACTTGGATTGTGACAAGTGCTTGACCAGACACATCTTAAGCTTAGGGCTATTTATGATTTGGATTGGATAGTGGAAAGTGACTGAATCTTACATCTGTTGAAAATGTTTCAAATATATAACTATCTCAAACACATATGAGGGTATTAAGTTTTGCTATGGTAACAAGAGTAATTGGTAATCTCAGATTAGGAAGACATGTAGATGGACAGTGGGTCTATCAAAATAGAAATCCACTGATTGGACGGAAAAATAACACAAATTTCAGATTGGTAGCATATAAATGAAATAAAGCTCCTAGAAGCCTTCCAGTAATCTCATTGTATACTTTATTATTATCTGCCACAAGGAATTCTCACATTTAATTTACCACACATATTTCATCAAGAATGATTTCCAAGCAAGACTAACAAAATTTGATAACTATGTACTGGTATAACCTGAGACTGATAAAAACTTGTAACAGAGATCACAGTACAATCTGGAACTGAAGAATTCAAGTATGGGGACACATGAGATAAGATAACAATACACATAACAAACTATCACAAGTCCTCTAGAGTACTGTTGATATATTATATATGAAAAAGTGTAACACAATAGGCTCAACAAGATACGATCATCAAACCCTTCTGCCTTTGTATTACATCATATTTATACAAAAATTAGGAACTCTGTGTAGGAGTCTCCCCAAAAAGTAGAACTTTGTTTTAGGAATTTATTACAATTCTCCACATAATGTAGAGTTCATCTAAAAACATTAAAGGAAAAACTGAAAATAGAAATGAGATGAAGAGTAGCATCATGGAGCTAAACTGGCTGAATAAATGTGGCTGAGTGCTCTCATAGCTCATCAAAACTGTTTCCCAAAAAAGGTGGAATTCAACAACTGAAGGAAGTACTTGTGAACACCTGTCTGCATATATGCGGAAAATAGGGATGATTAACCACTCTGAAGTTTATCTGACACTTGACAACATCAAACATAACATAAATCTCCATTTCTTTACCTATTTTGATGTCATCAGTGTGACAGTAAACCAAAAAGCAACTTCTTTCCATCATATACTAATATTCGAAAATAATAGCTACCCCTACTAGACAAATTAGCTATATCAAAAAATATAGAAAATAAACCCAGAAATGAAAAGCTTCTTCATAGCCTCAACTTTGGTCACTTTCTTGTCTGACCTTTTCCTCTGTGTTTGACTCTTTGGCTGATTCTTTTTCTTCTTGGTTTTATCTTCTGGACTATCATCAACATTTATAATCTCATCTCTCAATGCAGGGTTAACAATTAACTTGCTGGTTAATTTGAGTTTGTTTTTAGGCCTGGTATGAGGTCTTTGGATTTAGGGATTTGGAATGAACTTATTCCTTTTACCTCCATGCATCAATCTGCTAGATTCTCCTTCCTCAAACTATGATTCTGTATATTCAGTGTCACTGCTATCTTCATAAGAGGAGTATGAATGTATCACAATATTCTTCCTCTTCTTGACTGAAGAGCCAATGGAGGACACTAGTTGAGCTAAAGTAGGCTCTTCCTCTATGACAGCCTCTGAAATTTTATTTTTTCCTTAAGAGATAGCAAAAACTGTGAGAGAGTAGATTTTGTGAATGAAGTATCATTGCTTGGTTGAGTTTTCTGAGTTTTTTTTAGAAACATGGCTTGATCTCTTTGCTCTAGGGTTGAATTCCTCTGGAGGAAAAACATGCTTAGAAGTTAGAACTCTAGGGTTGACTTCCTCTGGAATTTGTTCTATCATGATGAGATTTTTCCTAGGTTTTCCTCTTGAAGAGGAAGTCAGTTTCCCAATATTAGGGGAATTTTTGAGGTCTAAAATGGGCCTCTTAAGGAAATTATAAAATAATAGTGGAAAGAATCAAATAATATTTGATGACATCATCAAATTTTAGAGGGAAAAATGAAAAAACCACTTTCAACTCATATTTTCAACTTATCTCCCAAATTCTACTCAATTTCTCGAGCTGGAGTACCAATAAAAACTCATCCAAGGAGTACCCATGTTGCATACTTTCGATGGGTCCTACTACACGAAAAATGAGAAATACATGAAAAACGTGATTGTAATAACGTTTTTTTATGTATTTCTCATTTTTCGTGTAGCAAGGTTCATCGAAAGTATGCAACATGAGTACTCCTTGGATGAGGAATTAAATTTTGCATCCAACGAGTACTCCCACTCGAAATTTGAGTAAAATTTTTGGGAGATAAGTTGAAAATACGAGTTGAAAAAGTAGTTTTATTATTTTATTATTTTTTAATATTTTTACCCTTTTTAAAAAAAAAAATGGTAAATCATCCCCCATGGTTGACATCATCATCTTGAATCCTATTGGTTGTTATAAAGTTTTTTTTTGTTGTACATTTTTCTTAGGAGGCCCATTTTAGACCTCAAAATTCCCCTAATGCCTTTAACACAGTATTTTTATGAGCCATGGTATCTCTCTGCTTCAATTTCCTTTTACAATACTCCATAAATGACCTTAAGTTTTGAGGTTCTTTGGGTGAACTGTTGGTTGGTGAAGTGCTGATATGAGCTTCATTAACTGGATGTGCTGTTGGCATAGATATAGGGTCTCTAGCCTTCTTAGTCGAGCTTCTAGTTTTCCTTCTAACTAACGTAGAAGGGGGATCTACTTGCAAGAAATTTGATGAATGGATAGGGTTAGGCTGCTGATTTTCCGAGTCTCTCAGTTTTCTAGGTCTCCCTTCCCTCCTTCTAGAATAGGCAGTGTTAAAACCCTTCCTCTGTTATGAACTTCTCCCAGGTAGTCCTCTTCCTTTTCAAATGATAAGATATTAATATATTAATCATACCTCTATGGTATAGGTTATGTAATGAGTAACCTGGTGTCTTCTGTAATCTCCGAGGCATTGACAAAAAAGATCTATGGAGAAAAAGGGTAAGTTCATTGGTCTAGCACCTGAAATGTGGACTCAGAACCTCATTTGATACTTATGAACAATCGAGAATATCCCTTCACAGGTTATGTAGCATTGGACAATAGTGATAACATGTTTCCATTCAGGTTTGAAGTAAGAGATGTGTATGGTAGGAGTCTACCCGATTTGCTCATGTTCAGGCTTCAAATAAACATTAGCATCAACTTTAAGAAGAGTTTTGTTGTTTTTGTGCCAAGACTCACCTGTTGCAGAAGTTTGAGTTGCTCTGGAAGTGATGTTTTCTGTGATGTTGAAGTTTTGAGATCCAATATTAAACTTCTCGCCATCAAAGGTCTCTGCAAAGGCTTGAGCAACAACCACATTCTCACCAGATAATTTCTTTAAAAAATTATACCAACCAGCTGCCTTGAACTCAGATTTAGCTCGACTATCCACAAAGCGGGTGTTTGCTGGCTCTAACCTATTTACCTTGCCTCCTTTACCCATATTTCACTTGCTAACCCTAATCTCTAAAAAAATTGTAAAAATGAAGATTAACCTTCAAACCTTACTTACTGACTTGTTGGCACCTATTTACCTTAACCTTCGGCACAACTGTGAAACAAGGGTTAATTGACCAAGAAACCCTACCTGCTGGCAACTGTAACGAATGATTTGAAATAAAAAATGAAGACCTATCAATGCAACTGTCATAGAAGTAGATGAAGACGGGTGATACATGCCATATGACTTAGTAAAAAAGAAAGACACGAATCACTGTAATAATTCAAAACTACCGCCACTTAATTCACCAACTCTAACACTTAGTTCCATTATTGTTACTCGTACTTATGCTCATGACACCTATTCCTTTTAGTACGTAGCAATATATCCTTAGTATAACATGATCACCTTTTAATTCATCTCTCAAATGAAAAAAAAATACTCTTTGGATATGAAACACCTTATACTTCAACATTTTCTTAATCTTCATATAGCAATGCTATCTTCAGTTAAATAATATTTCTTCTGCTCCTTTGTATAAATTTGCAGGAAATTACTGACCCTCCTGAAAAATACTGCTTTCCTGTGGAACCATAACTTTTGAAAATGATCGTTGTATTTCATGGAAAGAACAACTAATGTTTTGTGTTATTCTTGATTGGACTCATGAACTTAACACTCTGCTTCTGACCTTGGAAAGAAATTATGGTGAAAGGATAAGACTCTTTTTTCAAATGAAAACCTATGACTTCAACCATTAAAGAAGTTAAAAGACCTATTTCGAAGTGACTCTACCCTATCGACTTTATAATAGAAACAAAGTATTAGATTTAGAACTCCTTTGGAATTTTATTACAAAGTAACAAGGACTCATAGAATTTAATCCTCCAAGGTTCTTCACTATGAGTTAGGAGACGAAAGAGGAGCAAAGACATAACTTTACAAAGACGACTAGACTTGATTTTTTTTGAAAAAATTGCAGTACTAACATTCTCTAAAAAGGCATGGGAAACTATGCGAAGACCAAAGTTGACTTGGTCACCAATCCATATAATATTAGCAAACCAATACAAGATTTTTCTTATTGGTAGGCTAATAAGTGTAGAGGTTAACATTGATGGAGTCATAAGCATCACTAATTTTGAAGTCATAGAGATTGTGGATGATACCAATCCATATCCTACTTTACTAGGAATTGATTGGCCTTTTGATAATCAAGTCATAATCAACTTGAAGAAGAGACAAATGATTTTTTAATCAGGAGACTTGAGGGTTATTGTGTCATTAGATCCAATGGAAGGAGTGTACTATGTGGATCCCGCAAGAAAGAAATTTATCATAGAAGATCTGAACAACATTTATAATGTGAATGGGTGAAGATATGACTATGTTAACACAACTATTGATGGTGTGTTAAGGTGGTGAAGCATTAATTATTTCTCCTCAGACGCAGAAGAAGCACTTGAAAATTGGGAACAAATATTGCATGAAGTATCCAGCAGGAGGTGTGCACATATTGCCTATGCAGTATGATGGATTGGAAAAGAGGTATGAAATTATCCAAGGTTTAATGGATTTAAAAATGTGTATTCCTTTGTAAAATAATTTGAGTCATAGATACCTGAACAAATAAGATTACAACCCTTATACATACCCTTGAAAGCAATTATTGCATGTTGATGGGATGTGCACAAAGATAGAATGGAGAATTGGTAGACATGCAAAAATTTGATGCTGATCAGGTCTTTACTGGATACTGAAAACATTGAGCCATGGTATACCAGGTTGAGTTTCCCTAATACTCATCTTAAGGCTTATGTCGGGGCATGGAATAAGAAAAATATACTAGAGGAGGAATGGGTTCATCTATTTATACATACATTGGATATTATCCCAAGAAATCGGTATATTGAGCTAGAAGTGCACTATGGAAAAATGATTAGGGAGAAAAGATTCAAAAACTAAAGGTACCATTCAGCTTTGAATCAGATGACCCTTCAGTTAATGTAAATTTGCATCCTATCAAAGAGAATATTTTTACACCAAAAGGCTATACTTCACATAATTTAGTACCCTTAATTTTCATGCACCCTAGGCTGTTAAAAATATTAATGGAATGCTATAATGTCTTATAAGAATGTGAAGAAAAGGATGATCCAAGGAACTTACACGCACCAGAAATAGAAAGGGAGCATGTAGTAGGTATAAATCTTGAATATGTATATTATGGAAAACCCATCAAAACATGCAAAGTGAACATTGGAACAAAAAAAAATACTAAGCTCATCATTATTGGAGATTATTGGGATGATGAAATAGTAGGAAATATTGTTGATTTAATGCATGAATTTCAAGATTTGTTTCCAACCACATTTTCAAATATGAAATGGATTATTGGGGAACTGGGAGAGATGAAGATCCCCATGAAACCAGGTAGAAATCCATTCAAACAAAGACCATACATGTTGAATCTAGTGTATAAGAATAAAGTGAATAAACCGTTACATAAAATTTGGAAGCTAGGATCATTGAACCAGTGGAAGAATCATAATGGATAAGCTCAATGGTATTACAAGACACATTGACGAGGGAGATTAGGTTTTGTGTGGATCTAAGGAATATGATTTATGCTTTTTTGCATGAATTTTTTCCCGTACCATTTGCAGATGAAGTATTGGAGAATTTTGGAGGACAAGAGGGTTACTCATTTACTAATGGATTCTCAAGTTATAATCAAATCAAGATTACAGTGAAAGACATACATAAAAACACCTTTGCAATGGAAAGGGGGTCTTTTCAATATATTTTCATGCCTTTTGGTTTGAATAATTCAACTACAATACTCTTTAGAGTTATGGTAGCATCTTTTAAAGACTTCATTCACAAATTCCTAGAGTTATATCTAAATGAATGTACAATTTTTTAGTATTTCAAAGAAGCATATTGAGGTTTTGCGCTTAATGCTTGATAGATGTAGACATTTACAAATTTCATTAAAATTGAAAAAATGTATCATTTTTTCACCATTTAGTATTTTTTGGGTCATGTAGTATGCAATCAAGATCTGTTAGTTGACCTTGCAAAAATTGTCGTCATAGCATATTTACTTCCACCTACCTCAGTGTGAAAATTACACACAACTCTAGGTCATGCAGGGAATTACAAGAAATTCTTAAAAGGATATGCGTGGATTACATCCCCCTTAGAAATAATGTTGAAAAAGGAGATTAAGTTTCGATGGGATGAAGTGTGTCAACATGCTTTGGATACCTTAAAGGAGAATTTTATTACTACATCGATTTTGGTTTTTCCATACCGGGGAAAGGAGTTTTATGTTCATGTGGATGCATCGTTCATAGCTTTGGGTGTAGTGTTAGCCTATCCAGGAGAATGGGACATAAATCATCCCATTTATTTTGCTAGAAAAAAAATTCTCATCTTCTAAATATAAGTATATCACTATAGAAGTGGAAGGTTTGCTGATGGTGTATGCAGTGCAAAAATTTAGATACTACCTAATTGGGTCACACTTGAAGATGTACATTGATCATTTTGTGCTGAGGCACCTAGTCAATAAGCTAGTGTTGGGGAGGAGGATATGTAGATGGTTGATGCTTTTTAAAAATATGATTTTGAGCTAGTTGTGAAACCAGGAAGGCTTAATGTAGGACCAAATCATTTGTTGTGCATATTAATATGAGAAGATGTAGCGAATATTGATGAATACCTGCGAGATGCACATTTTTTCATAGTAGATATGGTTGATGGATACTTTGTAGATATTGTCTAGTTCCTTAGCATAGTAGTAGCCAAAAAATATTATATAGTCACCCAAAAGAAACAATTAGTAGTGAATGTAGCATATTATCAACATATAACAAAGTTCTTGTACAAGCTAGGAACAAATGTCATCTTTCACCATTATGTTTTAGAACATTAAAGACCATTTATATTGTCATAAGAACATGAAGAAGTTGCAGGAAGATATAATGCAGGAAAGGCTACCATGTAAAAGATCCTGTGTGTGGGACTTTGGTGTCCCACTCTCCATGAGGATGCCAAGGAATTTTGTCAAAGCTGTGATGTATGTCAGTGGATTGGGAAACCATCTAGAAGGGATGAAATTAACTTATTTCCATAGGTAAAATTAAAATAATTTGATAAATGGGTAGTAAATTCCATCAAACCTATCAATCCACCAACAAAAATATCAAGAGATAGGTATATAATAATTGTGACAGATTACCTTACTAGATGGGAAGAGGAAGAACCTATCAAAGATTGTAATGAAAAAATAGTAGCATAGTTTTTGTTTGATAATGTGGTTACAAGGTTTAGATGTCCTAAAATATTATGAGTGATCAAGGTATTTAATTTGTGAATATGACAATTTCTTCCTTGAGAAAAGAGTTTCAAATCTACCATAAGAAGAGCACACCCTATCATCCTCATGTGAAAGGAATTTTTGAAGCCTTAAACACAATTCTAGAAAATAATTTAGAAAAAGTGTGTAATGTAAATGGAGATGATTGGGACATAAGGGTTCAACTAGTTCTATGGGTATACATGACCACATGTAAAAAATTGACATGACAAACACCTTTCAAATTAGTATATGAATAGGAAGTAATAATACCTATGGAGTTTATAGTGTCAAATTTGTGCATTGTCATATTGGAAAACTTGACTGTTTATGGTGTAGTAAAAGAGAGACTGTTAGATTTGTTACAAGTAGAGGAAAAATACACAGTAGTAGGAGCTCATCAAAATGTCTAGAAAGCGCATGAGAAAGCTTGGCATGATAGGCATATAAAACATAAGAAGTTTCATCCAAGAGACTGGGTTTTTCTATATAATAGTTTTTTAAGAATCCAAGAAGTTTCAAATGCATTGGTTGGGCCCATATACAATTAGGTGTGTGGTAGAAGTAGAATTTGTTTAGTTAGAAAAACTAAATGGGGAACCCCTAGAAGGTTTTTTCAATAGAAGTCAGTTGAGACTCTATAAGAGAAACTACACTTCCACACAATTTTAGGATATATATGATGTTTTTATATTTTGAAGAAGAAAGGGACCACAAAGTAAACATAATAAAGAGAGCATTACAAAATTGTTCAGGTCCTCCAAAAGGGCAGACAACTATCAAGCACTGACACTAGGGAAAAAGTGGGAAAGGAAAAAGGAAAAAGCACTAGGAAACATCATTTTCAACCACATAGGAAACTTAATTAATAATATATTGGATGCACTTTAATGAAATAATACTGGTAGATTGGTGGATCTGATAGAAATGACTACTCATAGGAAATACACTTACTCTAGTCCATGTACTAATGGAATATCCACCTAGAGAAGTAAATGTGAAGGGATATTAGAACGTGTCTAACAGATTTGGAAGTTATGGAACCCACAAAACCACGCAATATGAAAAAGAGGTATAAATTGATTAGACTTTGTCATGTAAGTTCATTGTGTTTGGAGGCATTTGAAGAATAGAGAAAGAATAGAGAGAGTAGAACTTGTAGAAAAATGCAATTATATACCATGTTAGGGTCCTATAATAATAAGAATCATAATTTTGAATTGACTATGTAAAGTCTTGTAATATTGTACATACTTTGTTTTCTGCAAATGTTTTCCCATATTAAAAAATGAAAAGAGGGTAAGTCCTAAAAGAAAACTCAAACGACCAAAAGAAAAGAAGATAAAAAAAGAATATAAAGTATGAACCCCACCAAAAAGAAACAAAAATAGATCCTGAAAGTGTTGCACATTCAAATGCCACTACTCTTAGTTTACTTTATGCAAATAAAAATTGTGTGCAGCTTGTCAAAAATGCCACAATTCATGATGATCAAACAATTTAATCTTGATTATTCATGCTTTTAGATTTCATGTCATGATAGTTAGTGAATAAGATCTGACCAAACCATTTAATCTTGGCAGATCCGTATCTAGGTAGAGAACAAAAATGAGCTCATCAGTTTAATCAAAGCCATTAGAAGTTATAAGGTTAGAAGTAGATTATTTTGCTTATCAAAAGAAAATAAAAGGGTTAGCAAGCTTAAATGCACCCAATAAATGAAGTAAAAAATTTTAGGGTAAATAAAGCGTAGGAAGAAGCACTTTTACAAGTCATTAAAAGCATCAATTGGTTCATCTCATATCACTAATATCCCCCTAAATCCCCTTCCCCTTGTAAAAAAATCCCTTTCCCCTACCTGAAACCTTTTTCCCTAGCTTAAAACCCCTTTCCCTAGTTAAAAATCCATTTTTCCTTTAAAAATTAATTTCCCATTTACTAACTCCCCTTTTCAATTAAAACATGCAAAAAATCCACTTTGCATAGTTTTAAATGGTTAAAGTAATGTCGGGCCCCACTGCAAAATCCCCTCCTTGATGTCATTTTGACACCTATTCTTAGTGTATTTTAATATCCCGCATATATGTTTCCCCGACCCCCTTATTATGTTATAACCTATAGTTTTAACTTTTCCCGATTTCATTTCATTTTCCCCTCCTTGCCCGCTTTCATTTCATTTCCCCCTCCACTATACAAATCTCTTCCCACTAAAATTTTAACCCATTCCTATTATCCGACCTGCATTTACTATTAAACCTTCATATATATATATATATATATATATATATATCCCATCACATAACTTATCCCCGGTCCCACCTATCAAATCCCCTTAACTTTTCCATCGGTCTGATTGCTATTCATCTAATATAACGCCCAATGAAGCTTTCACACCCCCGACAGTCCAAATTTTAAAGTTGAGGGGGGGGGGGGGGGAGGGGTGAGAAATGAGTGGTTTTTCATTCTCACCCAATGGCCACGCGACACTCCTACATTCCATCGCACACCCCAGTCCTGAAACCACCCATTCGCTTTTCATCGTGCGATAAACCGCCAACCCGTCCTCACATTTGAAATGAAACTAGTTACTGTTTGAATTTAACCCCACACTATATGGTTAACCACCTCCGGTCAAAAAGCAATAAAGCCCGCCTGAAACAATTATTCCCTTATTTCTGTGTATTTTCGAAAGTGTTTTAATTGCGAAAAGAGTCCAAGAACCATTTCCGATCCAGTTTGAAGCCAAAAGAACCTTTGCAGACCGGAATTGAAGCCCATGTTGCGACCAAAACCCCTTCCAAAACCAAAACTTCCTTTTCCAGGTAATCCTAAAGCACCAGAAGCCATTAATTAAGCAAAGAAAGTAACAAATTGATAAAATAAAAGAATTTATGGCCTCCCAGAGCATAATCTCTGTTAAAACTCTGCAACCCCTTGTTATAGATGTTGACCACACACCACTTGCTGATAAAGACTTCAAAATCAGTGATACAATCACTGATTTTAACCTTCTTGAGATCCATTGCTGGAGCCATGATAAATTCATAGACTAGGCTGATGATATCCACCTCTGGGATTCAAACCTACCCAGGTATATTTTCTCACAAACCTTTCAGTTTCCAGAAATCATCAGACTATGCCATATAAATTATTTACCTGATGAAATATCTCTAGTAACCCCTAGCCAAGAGAATTTAATCGCAATCATTGCAGAATCTATAAATCAGATGTTACAGATCCAACCCAAGCCTGATGAGGCCCCATTATCAATTGAAATCCTCACTGAAATATATCTGAAGCTGGAATTTCCTAAGAGGTTCCAAATATTCCAAAATTTCCTTCCTCCATTAGTAGAAACCCCAAAGAGTAACCCTCCATACTCATCTTACATTTTTTCAGAGAGATCTAGATAGATTGTCACAATGCTGTCTTATATTTTAGGGTACTTTACTGATGAATATGTAGATGCTTCTATCCTAGGTTTTCTGTCCATATTCTGCCCAGGACAGCCTCCAGCTTCAACATTTAACTTTTCTCAATATCTATCAGATGAAATCCATGAGAAATTGGTTAAATTACCAGAGGAAGGAGTATTTAAATACTCCTATGTTTTGTTTCATTTGTTCTTATTTTTCCAATCAGAAAGGTTTGCAGTTAGCCTCCAAAAACTGGACACAGAGATGTAGTCTTCTGGACATCCTTGATCAGAAAGGATTCTAGAGAATTCAGCTACAAATAATTCATTGATTCAGTTTTTTATCGAGTTGTCAACATGCTAAGCAATATCATTCAACCTAGGATCAGTGAAGAGATAAAGAAAGTATTGCAATTGTCAGATCAAAGTAGAACATGAGACTGGTATTTATACCAAAATCACACTGAAACTAGGGTGTATGGATGCCAGCTTATTCCATACAAGCTCCCCAAATATCTCCCAATGAGGTTATTTGCATTAGAATACATTAGACAGATCCTAAACTCAAATGAAGTTAATTTCCTGTCACCAAAGAAGAAAATTCAGTTTAAGATTAAAAACCAGCTTGGTCCTTTTATTTGCAATAATAAGAATGCTGTTCAACAAGCAGACAAGCATTTACAAGTTTTTAAATTCAGTAGCAGTTTCAAATGGCAATATGATCCTTTGGGAGTCATAAGTAAGTTAAGAGTCAAATTCAAATTGACCCCTTTTGTTTATGAATCAAAACCAGAGGTTGAAAAGTATTCCAACCAATCAGAGTGGCTAGAAAATACTTTATAAGATATGGAGAAACAGGTTGATACTAGTTCCATCCTGCATACTCCAACCCCATAAGACAGGAACTCAAAGAGAGCAAGTGAATAAGGCTCTTATTCTACATAGACTACTACTGACACCAAATTCAAGCTAATGTACAGGAAAAATGCCAAACTGAATCCAGTAATTGAGTCAGTTAAGATAGTTGATACAATGGAAATTATTGATATAGATATGGTTGTTAGAGATAACACACCTCCCACAGTTTCAAAGGAAACACAACCACCATCAACCTCCAGTGCACAAATCATTCAGAAACAACATAGTGCAGAGGTTTCTTCATCAAGAAAACTAGTGGATAAAGAAAAAGATATAATGGATAAGTATAAAGAAATCAAAATCAGGAATGAGACATTCAAAGCTGTGACTTACGCCCAATATTGGAAACAACCTCCTAGTGACCAGAACAGGTTACTTTCAGTCTTTGATTACAAAACTAGGAAGATGCAAATGACCTTTTTACAACCAACAGTGCAGGCTCCAAAGTCATCAGTAGATTACAAGAAAACAACATTTGAAGTTATGGCTAAAGATATACATCCTATATATCAGATTGAGTTTCATAAACAAGCTGGATAAATGATCTATTCCACTATGACAAACAAGGCTTTAAGTGTCCAAAAACTTCAGAATTCTCTAAAGAATATAAGAGAAGAGTTAAAACTAGAGAAAGCTTCTTCACAAGCAAAAGATAATAGGATAAAATCACTTGAAGAATTGGTCATGGAGGTTGGATATGATCCAAAGAACATAAAAGTAGCAGAAGAGCTTATCAAGAAGAAGAATGCAGACATAAATGCATTGAAGAAATAACTTAAATTACCCACAATTGAGCATCCACAAACTAAAGAAGTTTTGGATAATGAAATTCAGAAGGATGAAATGATGAATCTCATCTTTCAGTTGACAACTCAACTGAAAGAGATGGAGAATGAAATGGAAAAATTAGTGCAGGAAAATAAGGCCAACATGGAAGCAGTTCCTGTTACTGCCATTCCCATAGCTTCAACCTCAGCTTCAGTGGCTACAACACTTCCAGCTACAACAGAAATTCTAATAACAACATCAACAATAGCATCATCTCATCCCAATGATGAGGCAAGTAAATTGATTAAAGCCATGTAGGATATGTCAATCCAAACTACTGAGATTAATAGACTTAAAGAACAAGTAAAAAGTATAGAATATGATAATAAATTGGATCAGGTAATATATAAAGCAGAATCACAGAAAACAAACAGATTGATTGATAGAATTCATTAGTTAGAAAAGGATTTGACATTGAAAGAGCCATTAGCCCAAGTAAAGCAACAACTCTGGGCCAATATCATTAACTCTGTTAATGATATTTGGCCTTCTATCCAAGTTATATTTGAGCAAAAATAATTGATAAAGCAGGCTAGTGAAGAAATCCAAAAGGTCACATAAGAACTTGGGAAGAAACCAGAAGAAGCCACTGAGATTATAAAGTTTCTTAATTCCAAAAACGAGTAGGAATTAGAAGAACTTGGAATTATAGATAGAACATATAACATCTTAGAAGTGAAGAAGGTTCTTTCCAAGAGAAATTTGATGATACATCTTGAAGACAAATGCCAAAAAATGGAGCTTGCAGTGAACAGATTCATGAGCAGATTTGATGTTTTAAGGAAGAAAGGTCTTCCTAATCCATTAGTAATAAATGATAAACTAATGAGGCATGAAGATTATGATAAGAAGATCAAGGAAGTAGCTAAAGAGACTTCCAACATTTCAGCAATGAAAGGAGTTCCCACAGGCAAAGTGCTCCTTCAGAAATTTGAAAATCTCTTTTACCTTCAGCATGAGGTAAATCATCTTTTTGTCAATAAACCCACATTTGAAAAATATACAGAGGCATATGAGATATACAGGAGAATGGTAAAAATCAAACTTCCAGATGCAGAGGCCTAGGAAAAATGGTGTGATTTACTGTTGTCTGGAAGAATTGTGAATTATGGATAAAACATGCTTCCCTAGACAGGTGAAAGTCTAGAAAAACATATTAAAGACTATACGACTACCTTTCCTAACTCAGAGCAGACACACAGAAAGGATTAGAGGCTTACTTGTAATCCAAGCGCTTCTAAATGGCTCCTTCTTTCGCTTCCGTTGTAGCTTAAAATTCAAGCGGTTTGTGTGAAATGATTCCTGCAAGAAAAAACACTAAAACAAGAGAATATAGCAAATAATACAGATGTCTATTCAATTTAGGTAGATAAATTAGTAAAGCATAAACCATATACATCAAGTAAGATCTTACAATATGGAAAATCAAAACCAATACATATGCATATAGGGAAAAGTAAGCTGTATTATTTATTGATGATAGAAGGAGAGGTTAAAACCTAGTTACTAATTTGAAGTGACCCTTCCAGCAGCATCCCTAGCCCCATCACAGTATAAATCTCTCCAGCAGCTGTTACAAAAATCTAACTCTCAATTGAAAATCCACCAACATTTCTCTACTCAAATTCTTCCTTATCAAACACTCAGATCTGTGCTCAATTTATAGAGAGGCTGAAGGTTGTTTTGAAATCAATGACTTTCCAATAATAGGCAAGACATGTTCCCAATATTTTAGATGTCAAATGGACACTTGGATTCGAAGCTTGACACATGTGAACTCTTCTAGAAGGCACTGGCCAAGTGGAGATTCCGAAACAATGAGAATTTCGCTCCCAATGTGACCAACGCACCCATAGATGCCGGGAAGTGCTTTGTAGAGCAGCCTTGCATGGGGCTACCTGCGTATGAAACACACTTATTCCCCTTAGAGGTAGCATTGGTGATCTCTCATATGCTATACAATAAACTTCAAACCTTGGAAACCTTTGCTTGATGAAAGTCATGCTTGATTTGTCTTGTTCTTGTCTTAGGGCATGTAGCAACTTGAAATGATAGGGGATGATAGACCCTTAGTCATTGGTCCTGGTGATGATGTCCAGTTAACCAGGTCATTGGGAATGATGCCCAAATTGACCTATAACAACTGTGACAGTTAAAAAGTAAACAAAGCAGGTAGATAAATCAAAGACAGGTTAAATATGAAGACAGATGAAAAACATAATTTAAAAGACAAATCATATAATAAGCAGAGTGAAATACAACTAGCATAAAGATACAACCAGTGTGAGAGATAAGACATCAAAATATCAAAGAAGAAAACAATAAATCAAATAAACAGGGACAACTTGCAATTAGTTTAATAGGTGTCTCTATCTTCTTGCATGAAGATATTTATTTCACTCAATTAAATCCTAATCAGTTGATAGGATATTTTGTATTAAGTTTTGTATAAATACTTCATCTATTCGAAGTTGTGAGGGTGGATTCCTGAATATTTCTATAGTTGAATTGATCTACTACCCGAGGGTTTATTGTACCATTTCCAAGTTGACAATTAGGACAAGTAATAAAGGCATTGCTTTACAACATTCATGTGTTGAGCCACTTCAGTGAAGTATTTTCAATTATTCATGTTTCTTTTCTTAAGTATTCCATAAGCTTGCATGTTTTCTAAATCTTAATGTTATAACAGGAATTTTATTTCAGATTTTTTTTAAATACAATCTGTTTTAAACTGTTATTCATTTTCATGTTTTCTTCTAATATCTGGATTAGAGAATCCTTAATTTCTCTCCAATCCCGACTGAACTCCTTCACGTTCATTCATTATCCGGTTTAAGGAATCCTTAACTCCTCCTTGATCCCGATTGAAAACCACTTCACCATTCAGCCTTTAAAGATCTAATTTTTCTCAGCTACCTTGCCCTGTAACACTTCCTTTAGAACTTGGATCTGTTCTATTTTCTTGATATATTGACTCCATAGCCCAATGGAAAATAGACAGGCACCTATCCATCTAAATCAATAATTCCACCAACAAATCAAAATCAAACCAAATCAAGCATACATAACTAGCCTAAAATTAATTAAAATAACAAAGTTAAATCATTAAGAGAGTGCCCTCTCTGAGCATTAGGAAGGCTAAATCATAATCTCCAAAAGTGGTTGATAGTTACCTCTGATATTTCTTTTAACACAACACAAAAACCCTAGGGAAATTTTGGAGTGATAACATACTAGCGACCATACTAGGGAGTCAGTCCTCATTTAAATAAATCTTAAAGGAAACACTTTTACTCATCTTTTCACCTTAAGTTTTATTTAGGGTTGTTAAAAAATATCATTAAAAGTTAAAATTATGGCTCCTAAAAGAACATACTATACCAGGGCTCATCCTGATCCACAGCCTGCTATAATTGTTGATGATCCTGACAAAATTTTAAGAAAACATAAAAAAGTAGAAAGTATAGGAAGTAGTAGTCAATTAATCAAATCAAATTCACTTCCTAAAGAACTATCAAGCTTACAAGATATTCAATTTGATTTATCATTTGAGCATTCTCTATTTAGAACCAAATATGAAAGTTCAATCTATGATAGTGTAATAGACCCTAATTTTATTCAGTTTATTGAAAAAAAGAATGAAACTATACAACTAGACTTAGATCAACAGGTTTTAGAGATTTTTGATAAACTTGATATTTTGACTTCAAATTTGATTAAAGATATAGATGAAGCTTACTTTCAACAGTCGGTTGAATTAGATGCTTTAACTGATGCTACCCCTAAGCATTCTTCCATTCCTTCTGAAACTGTAAATACAGCTTTATTTAGTACCACCTCATCAATAATATCCACCCCATTTCATTCCACAAAACCATTCATCCCCAAGCTTCCTCTTCAACCTAGAATTTTATTCCCATCTTCTAGCATTTCAAGTTCATCTGCAATCACTTCAAGTTCATCTCTAAGCACTTCTAGTTCAGGTCCATATTTAAGTTTAGGTCCATCTTAAAGTTTAGGTCCATCTCCAAGCACTGCTAATTTACCTTCCAGTCAAGCTAACATCTTAGCTATGGCAGCCATATATGCCCCTTTACATGCCATGCCACAGGATTACCAATGTAAAATCTTTCAGTTTGATGGTACAGGTCAATATACTGCTCAACAACATGTAAATAAAATGACTGATTACTTTGAATTACATGAAATTGATGAAGAGGATGTTCAAATGAGATTATTTGCACAAACACTATCAGGAGATGTCAAGAAATGGTTTAAAGCTTTACCTGCTGGTCATATTGTTGATTTAGCTACTTTCCATAGATTTTTTATCAATAGATGGGAAAGAAAGAAAAACCCCTTACAAATATTATATGAATATGAAAACATTAGAAGAGCTCCTAATGAATATGTTCAGGATTATTGTACTTGGTTTAACAATATTTATAATGCAATTCCTGCAAATATCAAACTTCCACCAGATCTAGCCCTTATCAAATTTCTAGATGGGTTTGACACTGATATGTCATACCAATTAAGAGAAAGGGACCCTGAAACCTTAGAACAAATGCAGAGTAATGCAGTTAGTGGAAAAGCTAACTTATTAGCTAAAAGAGCTAGGATGAGAAATGAAAGAAGAGTAACCATTAAGGAAGAGCCATCCACATCATATATTAGGATAGATAGTTTATATAAAAGTATGGAAATAATAACATATAGATTAGAAAACATGGAAAGAAAGCCACAGAGGGAAAATCAACAAGGTCCTCAAATAAAAAAACCCAACTTTGGGAAAAATCCTAATACTGGTAAATCTAGAGAAGTTGTGTTGAGATTCAACAAGATGATGAGCTTAGTGAAAATAGTCGCCTTCACTAAGTGAAAATAGTCGCCTTCACTAAGTGGGCCTGCATGCTATTTTTGGTGCAAGTCTATTTTTAGACATGGTGATCATATTTCAGAAGTTGCAGGATGCTATTTGTGGATGGTTGATCAAGTTGGAAAAACAGATGAAATTCTATTTTTAGAATATTGGGTGAAGTCTATTTATAGATTGTTGATCTAAAAATAGAAGTGTCGATTATTATTAGCTCTTAATAATAATCCGACAATAAACAACAACTTATTCTCTTACAGCACTTAATTTCAGTGCACAGATTTTGAAAATCAGTGGGCTGAAGGAATTAAGCGAATTCCTAGGGTTTACTGGTGGTTCATGCATGGAGAACTCAGTTAGAACTGAAGAGGCAAAGTTATGATAGAGTTGGAAGAGTAGTTCATGGAGTTGTATTCAGTTTAACTCAGTTAGACTCAGTTGAGCTAGTTGTATCTAGTCTAACTGAATGATACACTAGTGAGAGTGGAGTGAACTAATTAGTTAATTAATTCACAAATAATAACTCATTAATCAACTGAACAATACAACAATTAACTACAATGCATGTCAGTTCCAGTGGAGATCCAGTGGAGAGATAGGTGAAAGGCAAAGATGGACTATCTGTTGTGACTATAGTGATGCATTGATTGCACCACACACACATTGGAGTTGCCAATGAGGATTGCGCAGTCCAGGAAAGGGTAATTCGAATTCATTCAGAGCTATTCTTCAGCAGGGATTGCGTAGTGGAGACAGGCTAACAGGAGGGCAGAGATCGGTGCATGGATTTGCAGATTTCTTCTATGTTAGTGTGTGACGATTGATTGTACTAAGAGATTGATGTACTAAGCTTTGTATGAGATTGTTACATGATATCCATGATACATAATATATGATATTTGGGGTTTTCAGCTTCAGGATTTCCCGTTAAACAACTGTGTTATGTGCGATTGTTTTTATTTATACTTCACATGTGTTTGCAATTAATTTTCCGCAAAAGATTAACAGTGGAATGATTCTGTATTTTGCAAGAAGTTAAATATTGTGAGATCAAGGGAATATGAATGTATGCATGCTTAGTGTATACTAATTTCTACATGGTATCAGAGCAGTGTTAATTCTTGAAGATTGCAATTGTGAAGAATTGTTGAGTTTGTGTTGGTGGACAATTCGAATTTGCTACAGAAGATTCTTGGTGCAGAAGTTGAGTATACATTGAAAAATGTCCTTCAATGGGTTGTTACTGGAGTATGCCCTTGATGGGAGCTCGAATTACATAGCCTGGAAGGATAGGATGGAGGTGGTGCTGGAGGATAATGGACTGAAGGAGTTCATCGATAGCGATGTTCCTAAGCCGGGATCTAGTGATGCTGCATTACTTGACGCATGGCAAAAGAAGACAACAAAGACAAGAAGAATTATGTTGGAAGGTGTGAAGGACCATATTGTGTCCAGCCTTCACAGGAAAACCACTCCATTCTTAATGTGGAAGGCTTTGACAAATTTTTTCCAAAGCAGAAGCGACCAGAGGAAGTTGGCGCTTCAAGACAAGCTCAGAAAAATAAAAATGGAGAAGGGCGACAGTATTCCAAAATACCTCATGAAGTTTGTCCACTGCAAGGATGAATTGGGAAGTGTGGGGGTTACTGTTGATGATGAAGAATTGGTGAGCTTGGCTCTCCTTGGGCTTCTGAAGAGTTTGCATAGCTACGAAGACTCTATCAATGGACGGGAGAAATTGCCGGGATGGGAGCAACTTTGTTCGGATCTTTTGCAGGAGGAGATAAGGCGGGGTATCAAGGATGGCTCTTCATCGAAGAATGAAGATGAAGAGAATTGTGCTTTGGATGCCAAAGCAAGGAAGGGGAAGGGGAAGAAATTTCCTTCAAAATGCGATGCTAAAGGCAAGAAGCAGGATTTGTCCAAAGTGAAGTGTTTTCACTGTGACGAACATGGACATTTCGCCACTAAAAGCCCACATAAGAAGAAGAAAAAGAAGGCTGCTGGAGCTGCAGTTGGAGAGGCCTTAGCCTCACAATTTGAACTTGATTTCTCTTTGATCACATGCTTGGTTTCAATCTATATGGGATCGGTGTGGTATCTTGATAGTGGTGCGTCTTTCCATATGACGGGAGACAAGGAGTTGTTTAGTGACTTGGAGGAGAAGGACCTCCAGATGCATATAGAGATGGGCTACGATGGTCGGTACAGTGTGACTAGCATTGGGACCATTACCTTTGAGAGGGAGTTCGGTAATCCATTCTTGTTACAGGATGTTATGCATGTTCCAGGTCTGAAGAAGAACTTGGTCTCAGTCGCAATGTTGGAAGACAAAGGTTATGATGTTGTTTTTAGTGAGTGAAAAGCCTTCCTTTGACATAAAACAACGGGTCAAACCAAGAATATAGGGGTTAGAATTAAGAATCTCTACAAGTTGGAGGTATATGGCTGCGTTACAATGGTGGGCAAAGCAGAAGAAGTGGTGAGCCGGGATGAGGGCAAATTATGGCACAGGAGATTGGGCCATCTTCACCATGGCGCTTTGAAGATTTTGCAGCAGATTTCTACTGGACTTCCTGTTGTACTGTACAACAACCCTCCCCATTTCTAAATTTTTAGAATAAATTTCATTTAGAAATAGGTCCCCTTTTTATCTTTCTTTCTAGATAGAAATAAAAGATTTAGAAACAATCCGATCATCTTTAAGAGGTTCATTTCTAAAAGGAAATATTGCATATCTTTTATTTACAAGTATGTATAAACAAATACAACCTTAAAAAACTTTTTGATCCGATGAGATACAAAGCTTTTACCATATCAAAATATTACAGAAAGCTTTTATATTTAACAATATTTAATGTGTACAGTAATCGCAAATCGTAAATCAGAGAGATCTTTAAGTTCTATATTCACTTTGTAAAACTCTGATGCAATGGAACTCAATCGCAATCGCAAATTGGATAAGCTTTAAAGTGTTATATTTGTTTTTCATACTTCCGATGCGATGCGATTCATCGCAATCGCATTTCGAAGAATTAAAAATTATATTCATTTGATTGAAAGACCCCAACGCAACTGACCCCACCTCATCGCAATCGGAAAATCGGAGAAACTCTTTAACGATCCACTCCAATTGAAAATCTCCAATGCGATCTTCGCAATCAAAATTCCGCATAAATCATATTATGTTATTTAATTCACCTTTGAAGAATCATGATGCGATTATTACTTAATATTCATATACTATTTATTCATCGCATCCCAAGAATTAAAAAAGTAATTTGTAACACTTAATTCAAAATATGTTGATCTCTGATTGTACGTTTACCATTAATTGAAAATCAAACAAATAATAATGATTTATTTTGTTTTGACTGCGTGAGTGTGACTCATTAGAGGGCATTAAGTTTTAACCACAGAGATAATAAATGAAAATCAACGAATAAATCCTTTTATATAGCTGTTTTCATTATTGCGTTTTCACCTCGGCTGAAAGCTTTTATTTGTTGCAGAACAATAGAACGTCCAATTCTTTCATTCGCAGAGTGAGGGAAACGTTGCCTGATACCGAAATGTAGAAAAGATACAGGAAATCAAAAGTTGCCATTGCTGCAAAAGCTCCTATGTTTACCATGCCGCCTAAAGAGAAACCAGCAAAGCTTACGCTGGTTACAGATACCTCATGCCAGGGACTTGGTAAGATGACATGGGAAAATGTATATAACTTGCTTGAAAAGGAAAACCCTAATTTGTTGAGGCCAAGGCAACAGTTCCTTATGAGGACGACTCAGACTCTGATTCTGAGACTCTTCTTAGTGTATTAGCGAACTCATTCTTGCACCGAATTGTAGCTCGGGAAAACATTTTTCCATATATGATGTTATTCGGTGGGTAATTGATAATGTGGCTATCCAAAAAAAAACCTTTGTTTCAGCTTCTGGAGCAATATTCAGGTCGTTCAAAGCAGAGGACATTAAAGCAATGTACCACCTTCTCGACCCGCAGAAAATCTATAACAAAGACTTCATCAAGAAATTTGTTGCGAATCATGAAAATCAGTCAGAGCCGATTAAAGAATGGAGAAAGGCTCCTAAAAAGCATAGACACGAGGCATCAGGTATGTACTCTGTGGAGTCTCTTTTGCCTCCGTACTGTTATGCCGCAAAAATGATGTGCAGATTGTTTGGGAATGATAACTCAGCTAGGTTTTCTATACAAATGGTGCCATTAATACATTCTGCTGTGAATTCCGAGATAATGGACTGGGCTGTCATTCTTTCTGATAAGATAGCCAACAGGATTCTTGAGTATAGGAAAGACAGAAACTCAGGAAATACCACTCCTTTTTATTTTTGTGCTTATATCCTAGATGCCCTTTATTTCAATTTTGAATTCCCCATGTTAGGATGGAAATGGACCCCTAAAGAACCTGTTCCTATTCATATATATCACAAGTTCTTGTGGAAAGGGCATTTCAAAAGCCATGTTTACAAAGTTTGTCACAGTTTTCTTATCCCGATTTATCAAACTATTTTTGGCCGATTTCCTCCTAGGCTTTCTGAGAAGGCTAAAGTTGATTTATCCTCGATTGGGGATTGGTTCGGAGAGGAAAGGTTCACATATATCAGAGTTTTCAGAAGTATTGTAGAACCACACATTCTTCCTTTGTATGTTCCAGACAAAATGTTGGCACAGGAAATTTCGTATTAGCTGACAGTAGAAGGCATGTCTAGAACTTTGAAGAACAACAAGAAACTTATGTGGCCTACTTTTCCTTTTAAATGTGGTGACTATACTCTCAATAATTTTGTTCATGCTGAAAAAGAAGTTGGTAAGCTAACCAATCTCAAGCTTTCAACAATCCCAGGGAGACAATATGACCCAAAAAAAGTGGCATTTGATTTTACTACTTATGTTTCAATTGCTCGATTCGAACATGAACCAGATATGTTTGATGATTTATTTGTTTCTGTAGATAATTTGTCCCAAGTTTTTGATTTGGCCAAGTCCAAATTTCAGGCTGAAGAAATGAATAAGTTTTTGTTATTTAGAAGCCAGAGGTTACTCAAAGTTCCTTTGGATCAGTTGAGAGTTCCTATACAGGAGAATGAATCACAACAAAAGGAAACAAAGAATACATCTGGCAATACAGTAACAGAAACATCTGCCAGCAAAATCATCATACAGACTCAGAAATAAGTAACAGGAACTAATCTTGTTTTACAAAAAGAATATATTAGCAGCAAAGTTGATACTAAAAAGAAAGAAACAACTGCTAAACTTGATGTACATATTGATCAGCAGTCTTCAGCCCAGATAGGAAAAGAAAGCACAGGTACTGATGCCAACGTGCATACTGAAAATGGAGGTACAAACAGTAAGGCTACTGAACGGGCACCAAAAGGAGATATAAACAATAATCCAGATTCTCAACTTGGAAGAGAAAAAACTGCTAAAAAGGTAGTTGAATCTGCTAAACTTATAGTTTCTCCTCATTTGCTGAGCCAATATGAACAATTTTCCCAACAAATAGGACAACAGAATAATCCCCAAGTTAATTTTCTAGAAGACCTGGATATAGAAGTTATTCCTGAAAATCCCACAGGTGAAATTATGTTGAAGATAGAAGAAATCCCTCCTCTGGATGTATTTTATAGTCCTAAGCATAGGGATGTTGTGAGAAAACAAAGGAAAAGGAGGAGAACTGATCAGGATGCACTTTCAACATCACAGATGGAGTTTATGAATATTGTTTATAAAAATGCTGAGGTGAATCCATCTGAGGATCTCACCAAATTATCCCAATACGCAGGTGCCTATAGTGCTGCAACTATAGACAAGGCCTTTGAAGTCACACAATTAATAAAACAAAAGGATTTGCAAATAACTATGTTGGAAGAACATGTTACAGAGAACTAGCAGAAAATTATTCAGTTAGAACAGCAATTGCAGGATGGAGAGCTCAAATCCAAACAATTAGAAGAGCAGCTTGCTGTTGAAAAGAAAAAGATCGATCAACAGACTTTAGAAAAGCAACAACAACTAAATCAAGAGATAGCAAAATTACAAGCTCTTCTGCAAAATGAGAAGACTTCAAAGATTGAGCAAGAGAAGATGTTTCAATCCAAATTGGACAAGTTTAAGAATTATCCTAATTTGGATCAATTCAAAAATGAAGCCCTGGAGACAAACAAGTTATTGTCTCAGCAATTAAATGAATTTTGTCTAAAGGTTGCAGAAGCAGAATCCTTGTGTGAAATTACATATTCCTTAGTAGATGAAGGAGTTAATCTTAAAATTGAATTTGATGAAGCTGATGAAAAAATTTCCGAATTTATTTTATGGCAAAACTCAGAGTCGGGAAGATAAGCAAACCTTCCCAAGATTATGGAGAGACATAAGGAAATTATTTTTTCAGAATGGGAACAACGTTTAATCAAAGCAGAAGGAGCTACATCCAGGGCTAAAAGCATGATGAGCAATGTAACACAGCTGGTGAATAATAGCCTGTATGCAATCAATTTGATTTCAGATTGTACCCCTGGCAAGTTACCTAGGGTGAAAGAAACTGATTACAGATGGAATCAAGAAATAATCAATAAAAATCAGCAAATTGGCAAATTGCAAGGAATATTGTGGGATATGATGTGGACCTACCTTATCAAACCTCATAGTCAGCAAACAACAATAAAATTTCTTTCAAATGCCATCGATTGCATTATTCCTGAATTCTCTGATGCCACATACACAGGGGAGTCACACTCAAAGCTTAGTCATCTAGAAGAGGTGAAGGAAATGCTCAAAATCTGCCATCTGGGCACATCAAACGCAACAGATAATCAATGAATCGGTTCACCTCAAGATCACATTTCTGTTTTTAGACTTTTTGATTTAGATAGATTGTAGGAATAGTTTTAGTTATTTTGTTTTATTAAGTACCTATTTAAACCCCTTTCATGCATTTAGAAAGGGGTCCTGAATTTGTAATATTTTGACTTGGAGATTACATTTATGTACTCCATTGACTCTTATATTTTTATAAAGGATCACATCTGGTGCTTCTGTGCAAAATTGCCTTTAAGAATTGCATTTATGTATCTTGGAGTCTGTTTTACATTGAAGTTGCTGGATTTGGATATCGGATTGCATTGGAAAGTATCAAGATGGATATGGTATTTCTATCTATTCACTGTTAGTTTTCTTATGTTATGTGATATTCTCTTTTAAATTGCTATCGTTTATGTATACTCGTTTTACAATATTTCTTTATACATATCATTTCTGAGTGTGTAGAAATATTTATCTTTTACAGTATATGCAAATGATATATGAATGATGAATGCAATATGTTATTATAACTCTGTTTAATTTCTTAAATAGAGTTATCTTTATTTTTTACTGCATATTTCAATTAAGTTATAATACATTTTCATGGTTATTGGTTAATTGAAACAATTTAAAGTTGTACTCACATTTGATGCTCGGGTTAGTTTTAGAATTATTTTATTAGTTTTAAATTAGATTAGATAGTTTTATTTCAGTCACATAGTCCCATTTTCCCTTCATCCAATCATTCCATTACCAACCCATTTAAATTACTATGAAACAGGTCCTATCAATCCAGTCGGAGCCACCACACCAAACGGAAAAGGAGCTGTCCTAAGGTCCCGACCGGGTGGTTATCCCCCAATGTTTGAAGCAGCGATTTTTGAGGCTTCAATACTTCCCAAGGGTACTCTTGCGCATTCATATCAGTGCAAGGGATGTACTATGGGTAAGTTTGTGAAGACCACCTTTGATGAGAAGGAGAACCGTGCTTCGGTGATCCTGGAGAGAATTCACACAGACGTGTGTGGAATTTTCTCAGTTGCTTCAAAAAAAAAACACAGGTATTATGTTGTATTTTTTGATGACTATTCTCTTAGATGCTGGATCTTCTTCATGCAGAAGAAGAGCGAAAATTTCTCAAAGTTCTGTGAGTTCAAAGCATTGGTGGAGAAGGAGTCGAGGAAGCAAGTGAAAGCTCTACAGAGCGATGATGGTGGTGAATACATCTCGAGCGAATTCAAAGACTTTTTTAGAAAAGAAGGAATTCGAAGAGAACTCATAGCGCCTCATAACCCGCAGCAGAATGGGGTCGTGGAGAGGAAGAACAGAGCAATCATGGGTGCTGCACGAGAGATGCTGCATGACTAGGGCCTACCGATGCACTTGTGGGCGGAAGCATGCAACACTGCGGTTTATGTGCAAAACCATTGTCCTCATAGAGTACTTGGCATGAGTACACCTGAAGAAGCTTTTACTTGTAAGAAGCCTGATATTTATCATTTGAAGATTTTTGGCTCATTTATTTACATTCATGTGACAAAGGACGCTAGGAAGAAGCTGGAGCCGGCTGCAGAAGTTGGGATATTTGTGGGGTACACAGAAACACCCCATAATTATCGTGTGTATTTTCCAGACAATCAGATGACTATGGTGCGACGGGATATAAAATTCAATGAGGTGAAAACCATGAAGTTGTCACTTGAGATGGAGCTACACTTGCATGCAGAGGAGGAACTTTTTGTTCCCAAAGATGAGCCTCTAGATGTGGATCAGCCACAGGAGGAGAGTCATGGAGTGGAGGAGTCCACTCATGCAGAACCAAACATTAGACAAGGCCGAAAGCATACCATAGAAGCTTGATGTGGCACATAATGTAGGAGTCCCTAATTCATAGCGCAGACAGAAACAATCACCTAACTGAGTTACTGGATACATGGCTCTTATGAGCAAGTGTATCGTGACAGAGCCATCTTATTTTGAAGAAGCAGTGCGAGATCCCACATGTGTAGATGCCATGGTGGAGGAGTATGACTCCATTGTTAGAAACAATGCTTGGGAGATTGTTCCAAGGACGGTGGGAAAATTAGTTGTAGGATGAAGATGGATCTACAAGGTAAAGCAAGCTGCTGATGGGAGCGTCCAGAAGTATAAGGCAATATTTATTGCCCGGGGCTTCTCATAGATCGAGGGGATTGATTATGAAGAAACCTTTGCACCTGTCGCATGGTATTCTTCCATTAGGACCATCCTTGCTCTCTCAGGGCAGATGGGTTGGCACATTCATTAGATGGATGTGAAGACTGTGTTCCTTAATGGGATAATTGAGGAAGATGTGTACATTGAGCAGCCTGAAGGATTTGAGATCTTCAGCAGCGAGTCACATGTGTGCAGACTCAAAAGAGCACTGTATGGGCTCGTGCTTGGTACACTCGGATCGATAGCTATTTCACTGGACTTGGCTTCACCAAGAGTGAGGCGGATGCAAACTTGTACCAAATTGTGGTGGAAGGTAAGATTTTAATCATTGTTATTTATGTTGATGATTTAATACTAACGGGTGATGAGAAGTTGATACACTCATTCAAGGAAGATCTTGCAAAGGAGTTTGAGATGAAGGATTTGCGCCTCCTTCATTATTTCCTTGGATTGGAAATATGGCAGCGGGAAGGTGAACTATTTGTGTCTCAAGGCAAGTATGCCCGAGAGATATTGGAGAAGTTTCACATGCAAGGCTACAAGCCTATTGACACTCCTCTTCCAGGAAATTGGAGGAAAGAGGATGCTACATCGGCAGAGGTAGTGGATGCCACTATTTATCGATATTTGGTGGGTTCGCTCATGTATTTAGTTAATACAAGACCGGACATATGCTATGCAGTGAACCAGCTTTCACAAGAGATGGTTAAGCCTACCAAGCTCTTTTGGAAGGCAGGCAAGCATGTCCTGAGGTATCTCAGGGGCACATATGAGTATGGTTTATGGTACAAACAGACATATGAGGTGAAGTTGCATGGCTTCTCGGATGCAGATTGGGTAGGCAGCCCAACAGACAGAAAGAGCACATCAGGAGGGATTTTCAGTATCGGATCTATGATAGTTTCTTGGTACAATAGGAAACAAAGATCTGTGGCACTCAGTTCAGCAGAAGCAGAATACATGGCAGCAAGTCAAGCTGCATGTGAGGCTATATGGATGAGGAAGATCCTGGTTAGTTTGTTTGGTTCACATTTAGATCCTATAGGGATACATTATGATAATCAGAGTTGCATTAAACTCTTGGTTAATCCTATGTTTCATGATAGATATAAACATATTGATATCCAGTATCATCATATCAGAGATTGTGTGCAGCGGAAGATCATGTTGCTTCAGTACATTCCTACGGAGGATCAGGATGCATATATTTTGACGAAGGCACTCACCAGGAGCAAATTCAAATACCATAGAGGCAGGATTGGGGTGAAAGATAATCCCTATCTTGTTGAGAGGGAGTGTTGAGATTCAACAAGATGATGAGCTTAGTGAAAATAGTCGCCTTCACTAAGTGGGCCCGCAGGCTATTTTTAAAGCAAGTCTATTTTTAGAGTATGTATATTTTTAGACATGGTGATCATATTTCAGAAGTGTCAGGATGCTATTTGTGGATGGTTGATCAAGTTGGAAAAACAGATGAAATTCTATTTTAGAATATTGGGAAAAGTCTATTTATAGATCGTCGATCTAAAAATAGAAGTGTTGATTATTATTAGCTCTTAATAATAATCCGATAATAAACAACAACTTATTCTCTTGGAGCACTTAATTTCAGTGCACAGATTTGAAAAATTAGTGGGCTGAAGGAATTACACAATTCCTAGGGTTTACTGGTGGTTCGTGCATGGAGGACTCAGTTAGAACTGAAGTGGCAAAGTTATGACAGAGTTGGAAGAGTAGTTCATGGAGTTTTATTTAGTTTAGCTCAGTTAGACTTAGTTGAGCTAGTTGTATCTAGTCTAACTGAATCATACACTAGTGAGAGTGGAGTGAATTAATTAGTTAATTAATTCGCAAATAATAACTCATTAATCAACTGAACAATACAACAGTTAACTACAGTGCATGTTAGTTCCAGTGGAGACCCAATGAAGAGATAGGTGAAAGGGCAAGATGCACTATTTGTTGTGACTATGGTGATGCATTGATTGCACCACACACACATTGGAGTTTCCAATGAGGATTGCGTAATACAGGTAAGGGTAATTTGAATTCATTCAGAGCTATTCTTCAGCAGGGATTGCATAGTGGAGGCAGGCTAGCAGGAAGGCAAAGATCGGTGCATGGATTTGCAGATTTCTTCTATGTTAGTGTGTGACGATTGATTGTACTGAGATATTGATGTACTAAGCTTTGTATGAGATTGTTACATGATCTCCATGATACATAATATATGATAGTTGGGGTTTTCAGCTTTAGGCTTTCCCGTTAAACAACTGTGTTATGTGCGATTGTTTTTATTTATGCTTCACATGTGTTTGCAATTAATTTTCTGCAAAAGGTTAACAATGGAATGATTCTGTATTTTGCAAGAAGTTAAATATTGTGAGATCAGGGGAATCTGGATGTATGCATGCTTAATGTATACTAATTTCTACGAGTTGTACCAGATCAACTCATTAGACCACCTTTCTAAGAAAACTATGATGAGATTTCTCAACAAAATGATGAAGACCTGGACACCCAGATTAACTTAATGGGAATAAATATATGAAAATACTATTTTTATTACCCAAGAAGAACAAGAATTATAGATGTTACAACAATTACAGCTAGATTCTGGAGAGTCCTTTGACTATAAACAAGGTTATGAAACTGCTATCAATGAAGTTCACAAACAATATAACCTTAGAAATAAAAAGAACACATAAGCTCCTACTAAGAAAACTGTCCAAACCAAAACTAAGAAAACAATAGAAGCTCCTGTAACCAAAACTTTACAAATTCTCCCTAGAGAAACTCAGAAAAATTCTAGTCCAAAGATTGCAGCCAGTCCAAATATTGTGGACATAACATCAAATGATACTCAAACATCAACTGTTGCTAAAACTTCAACTGCCACTCAAACTGTTCTAGACAAAAAAATTAAAATTAAAATTAAAACAATAGATACACAGACTGAATTACCAACTGTTGAGAAAAACAATAAAAGCATACAAACTTCAATTGGTAAAGAAGAAACCCTTCAAGTAGGCAAAACTCAAATCCCATTTAACATCCAAATTGAGATAGCCAAATTGAAAATACCAGTTCCTTTAACAGAGCTGGTAAAAAATGATTCATACAAAGCCCAAATCACTGAAACACTAAACATAGAAGAAGGCGAAGATTCTGTTAACCTCAATGATGACCAACTCAAGTTATTATTTGGTCCTCAGATAAATGGAAAACATCAAGAAGGAGGTGTCCCTCCATTCTACATTAGCTTGAACATTCATGATAAAATCTTACACAATTCTATGTTAGATTTAGGAGCATCTCACAACTTAATGCCTAAGGAAATCATGGAAACACTGAACTTAGACATCACTAGACCATACAAAGACCTGTTTTCCTTTGATTCTAGTAAATTTAAATGTCTTGGCTTGATAAAATACCTCTGTGTAACTCTAGTCCAATACCCAGCTAAGAGTATTGTCATAGATATTGTAGTTTCTGATATCCCTCCAAAGTATGGAATGTTATTATCGCGCTCATAGGGAGAAAAATTACAGGGATCATTGTAATTAGATATGTCATATGCTACAATTTCTGTATTTGGTCATCCCAAAAAGCTTTATAGAGAAACTTTGATGAAATACACGGTCAGTAGTAAAGAAAAACCAAAGAATTATCCTATCTACTCTATACATTTTGATATGGATTCTTTCATCCTATGTAATTCAAACAATGGAAAAGATAAAAACAAAGCAGTAGAACAGAAACATAAATAAATTGACAGTGGCAATATAACTCGTGAGTCTATGTGGCACCTAGATTTCGATGGCTCTGTAAACAGATTAGGAGCAGGAGCTGGAGTATGGATCTATAAATTAGAGAATGATCATTCTGAAGGACATGCATTCAGGTTAAATTTTAAGTGCACTAATAACATGGTAGAGTATGAAGCATTAGTGTTAGGACTGCAAATTGTGAGAAAACTTGGAGCCAAGAGAGTTTCTCTCATGGGAGATTCAAAACTTATCAGAAAACAAATTAAAGGAGAATATCTTGTGAATAATCCTAGATTTAGCCAATATAGAGAAACCATTCTAGATTTGATAAATTATTTTCTTGAAACTAACTTTGTTTTCATTCCAAGAAAGCAGAATATGCATGCCCATAGTTTGGCTACCTTTTCTAGCACTTGCAGATTACCTTTTCAACCCAATCCTCAGTACATTGCAGAGGTAAGACATAGGTCAACCATACCTGACAATTTGAAGTATTGGAAAATCTTTTCACAAGACTCTCAAATTTACGACTTTATGAATTGTGAAGGAGAATTTCAGAAATGTAATATAGATAGTGATTGTACATTAGATTATAACATGAATAACTAGTTAGATGTAAATAATGTAAATAAAATAGAACCAACTAGATTTACTAAAGTAGAAATAGATAAATAAAAAACAGTAGAAATAGAATAATTGACTAATGATGAATCAGAAGTTTTAAACCTTAAAGATAATATTTTTCCTAAGGGATTAGCCCCATTAGAAGATCTTTTTGATTCCAATGATGTAGCTAGAAAACCAAAAATGGAACCCTTAAGATTAGATATAGAAGAATGTAACATAGGAACAGAAGAAAAACCTAAGCTTATCAAGTTATCCAAAGCATTACCTCCAGATGAAAAGGTGAAGTGTATTAGTTCATTTAAAGAATTTCAAGATGTCTTTGCCTGGAGTTCTGAAGACCTCAAGTCTTATGACACCAGCATGATCCAACATAAGATACCAATCAAAGAAAATCAGAAACCCTTTAAACAAAATCTTAGGAGAATTAACCCTGTTCTTATGCCATTATTAGAAAAAGAAGTAAAAAGGATGTATGAGGCTCAAATTATAGCACCTATTAGATATTTTGATTGGGTCTCAAATCTAGTCCCCACTAGGAAGAAAACAAGAGAAATCAAACTTTGTGTTGATTTCAGAAACTCAAAAAAAGTCTCATTAAAGGATAACTATCCTCTCCCAAAAATGGACCACATTATACAGAGGGTAGTTGGATCATCCAGAATTTCATTACTTGATGGATTCTCTCGATACAACCAAATCCTAGTCCAACAACAAGATCACGCAAAGACTGCATTTACCACTCCATGGGGAACTTTCATGTATTTGAAAATTCCCTTGGATTGATGAATGCTTGAGCCATATTCCAAAGAGCTATGGACATAGCCTTTGCCAAGGAAATTCATGACTTTCTAGTCATTTATCTAGATGATATCACAGTATTTTCCAAAACAGATAATGAACATCTTGATCATTTGAGAAGAGTTTTTATTAAATGTAGAAAATTTGGTATTTCCTTGAATCCTGAAAAGACACTCTTTGGATTAGAAGAAGGGAAACTCCTAGGACACATTATTTCAAAAGAGGGAATTAGAATTGATCCAGCTAGAATAGAAGCAATTATGAATATCAGTCATCCTAGAAACATCAAAGAATTACAGAAATTCTTAGGTAAAATAAATTTTCTTAGAAGATTCATTTCTAATTTAGCAAAACTAATTAGAGAATTGAATAACATGTTAAAAAAGGATTCAACACTTAAGTGGACAGTAGAGGCTAAATAGTATTTTGAAGCAGGGTGAAAATGTGAAGCTGGGTTACACTTTTTGCCCTTTTTTGAGAAAAAAATTTCATTTTTTTCGGTTCTTCAACTTTCTGCAAACTATAACAATTTTTCTGTGTAGAATTTCATTTTGCGATAAAAATAAAAGCTGTGAGAAATTTTGTTAGATTTCTATTACTTATTTTTTGAAATTTTTTAATGCAGATTTGATATGTCAACTTAGCGTTTCTTTGAGTGTGTTTTTCTTAACAATCAAAGGATTCATAAGAAGTCATGTTATGACGCAATGTTGTATTCATTGAAAATTTGTGTTTTTGAAAAAACAAAATGTGTTACAACAATCTAGACAGAGTCTACTTTTTTTTCGTCATATTTACAAAGCTAATGGATGCATATCATAATTACTAGAATTTTTTGAACTGGTCCAATACGAAAAACTGCGTATTTTGGATATGTTTCGCATCGCAAGAAATTTCTTAACATATAAGTTATAAACTAAAAATCTAAAAGCTACCCATTAGAGATGACGGACCAATGTAATGCCCCATAATTTTTTCAATTTTTTTTACAATGTATTTTGGGAGATACAAAATTTTGATTTCACTGAATCACAATGACCCTCAGAAATTGTTTACACCCATTTTATTAGAAAATAATTAAAATTAATAAACGTTTATGAAATTCCATAAAAGTTATATTTCCTGAAAGTAGATTCAATTCTGAAAATTCTTGTCTTGGTTCTGACAGTTAATTAACAACCTTTCATGGAGTTTAATCAGTCCAAAGTTGCAGAACCGTTTTCAGAGCCTGGTTTTTGCGTAATTGGTGACGCATTAGTTCGGCCGAACTTTTAGTCCAAGTTCGGCCGAACTATGTTTTCCGCTTAAGACTCGTTAAATCTAACGTCTTAATAGTTCGGCCGAACTTTTGATCAAAAGTTCGGCCGAACTATTGTATAACTCTCCGTCGGCCGGAAAATTTTGCGGAGCCCCTACTAAAACACATTTCGCGTCAATATAAATTGCCGTGAAATGATTCACAATTTTCGCACATTTCGCACACTTCATCTCATTTTACAAAGATTTTGGTTTGGGTTCAAAAACTTTTCTTCAAAGTTTGGGTTTAAGAACATTTCTTGGAAGCAAATTGATTTTTTGGAAGACATTTCTTGGAGGTTTCATTTCTTGGAGGTTTCTTCAAATTTTGGGTTGAAGAACATTTCTTGGAAGAAAATTGATTTTTTGGAAGACATTTCTTAGAGGTATGTACGTGTTTTGAGTTGAAGTAAATCTTTTGAGCTTCGTTTCATTTTTCTAAACATTTTTCTCTCAAATTTTTTAAAGTGTGTGTTTTGGATTGGAGTATGTATTTTTTACAAAAAATTTAGATTGATTTTTTTTAAATTAAATCTTTTGTGATATTTTTTGTAATTGAGTTATTGTCTAATTTTTTGAAGGAAATTTTTTGAACTTCATACCCTATTATCATGGGAAATCGAAGAACTTGTGCGAGAAAATATGATCGAAAAAGAGACCCTGAGGCACGTAGAGAAGAAACAAGACAATCTCACAAAAGAAAGTTAGAAGCCCTCTCAAATATTGAAGAGGAAAATCAACCTCAAGCAGAAATTGAAGCAGGTATGTAAATGCAAATATTATGATCTATTGATATATTTTTAAAATTTTCCCAATGTAAAATGTGAAGGTTAATTTTTATTTGATGAACTAGTTTGAAAAATATTTTGTTTAATGTAAACAGACAGAGATACTCCTCAAAATATTGAAGAAGAAAATCAACCTCAAGCAGAAATTGAAGCAGGTATGTAAATATAAATATTATGATCTATTGATATATTTAAAATTTTCCTAATGTAAAATGTGAAGCTTAATTTTTATTTGATGAACTAGTTTGAAAAATATTTTGTTTAATGTAAACAGACAGAGATACTCCTCAAAATATTGAAGAAGAAAATCAACCTCAAGCAGAAATTTAATCGGGTATGTAAATGTAAATATTAAGATCTATTGATATATTTAAAATTTTCCTAATATTTATTGACATATTTATTAATTTAGTTATTTATTGAATATGTACTATTTTTTCGAATATGTACAGATGAAATCACTATCGATAATGAGATGTTAGAAAATGTTGACACTCACACATATGGAGATAAAAAACCTGACCATGTTATACGATATCATGTCAACCACATTTTTGAAGAGTATTTCTTAAATGAGCAAGTGACAGTTCATGCTCAAATGTTGAAAGGTCTCCTATCATTAAAGAAATTAAAAGAAGCGACGACACTATTGGGTATTCGAAAATCAACCAAAGATAAAAAAATGAATGAAGAGGTGATAAAAAATATGAGTAGTGCTATAAAGTCAATTAAGAGATCTAGAGATAAAGATGTTTCAAATATACGTAGAGGAATACAGATGGAAATAGTTTCACCAAGTACTCAAGAGAATCGTTTGATAACATCTATGGCACGAGCACTGGGAACCTCACGAAAAACTCTGCACAAACATCGAAAATTTCGACTATAAATAGATGTAAATGATGAACTCGCTTGTTGGAGAGCTAGTTGTAGGCAACCATACAAAGATAGACTTGGAGAAAATGTTAAAAAAATAATATATGAATATTGGAAGAACAATTCGCGTGTTTCACCAACTGCAAGACATGTGATGCGAAGAAGAATAGCATGAAATCAGTACGAAGAACATGAAAAACATCTCTTGGAAACCACTCAGATAGAGTTATTCAACAAGTTCAAAAAAGAGAATCATCAAATTCATGTTTCACTCAGTGCTTTTGTTCAACAAAAACCATGGTATGTAAAACCTATCACCGTACGCGACACTTGTTGTTGCCATTATCATGTGGAATTTGAGTTATATTATGACACATTCCTTGATTTCAGTAGAACATTATGGAAGGATTCACCTCCTCCTTCCACTATCCGTGATTTCATATCTCAAATTCTATGTGAAAGAGAAAGCGATGAACTATTTTACAAAAAGAAATGTGTTGGTGGTAAAAAATGCAATGATTGTGGAAATTTGACTAAATTTCAAAACAAATATCATATTGATATAAATCATCAATCATTGTCCAACATGAAAGTGAAATGGAAGAGCTATGAATATATCAGTACATCGATTCAAGGTGTAGATAGTGTTAAAAGAATCGAATTACGAGAAGACAAAATTTTTCTGATAGACTTTTTGAGAAAGTTTGAAGCAGAAATTTACAAATACACCAAGCATTCCCATAGAGCTCGATGGCAAGACTTGCAATTCAAAAAATCTCGTGAATTTTTTCCACCAGGGACCATTTTGTCAGTGATTGATTTTGCAGAAAACTACACATTTGTTCCACAAAAGGAAATTCAGAGTGAATACTATCATTCTGACCAAGTCTCCATGCTCGTCCATATTCTATATAGACATGCTGAACAAAATGTCGATCATATAGAAAGCACGAGTGAAAATCGACATATCATTAAACAATATCACTTTTATATCAGTGACGATCGTACACATGATACATGTTTTGTACAACATTGTTTTGGAAGAATTTATGATTCATTGAAAAATCGTGGAATAACATTCAATGAACATTGGATATGGTCAGACGGATGCGCAGGTCAATTCAAATTTGCACGATCATTTTTTTGGTTGTGTTGTCTTCATAAGAAAACCTGCATTAAACATTGTTGGAATTTCTTTGAGACTGGCCATGGAAAAGGAGAACATGACGGTGCAAGAGCATGCATAAAACGAGTACTTCGAAGATATCAAATGAACCACTCTGCAAGCCGACTTGTGAACGCTGAAGAAGTTGTTCAATGGTGCATCGCTGCTCTAAGCCATGAGAGAAACCCATCAAGAGAAGTGCGAAGGTACATTCAATTTAATTTATATTGGAACTCTAATTTTAAACATTGTACATTTATCATGCAATGATTATCTTTGATTGTATTTTGATATCATATTTACAAATTCTTCTTCTAATTTTCCATATAAAGGTTTTTCTGGCATATTGGAATCGAAGACGTAGATAGATCAATTGGAAATGATGTTGAAACAATAAAAGGGACTCGAAAATTGCATTCAATTCAAACAAATTCGTCCAGAAATGTGTTTGCATTGGATAAAAGAAAATATTCTTGTTTTTGTGATGTTTGCATAGACAACACAAAATCCAATGACGTTTGTGAAAACAAAATGTATGTGAACGATTGGAAACATACAGAGTTAAATACAAAGGGAAAAATGTCTGTTGCAATGTTTGAAGAAATGCAATCAGAGGAAACTACAATATCATCCGATGGTGATCGAGTTTCTGATCTTGTTAGAGAAGGTAACATTTGAATTACTTTCTAATGATTTAAAGATCTAGAAATAAATTTAAATATTCATAATTAAATGTTAAATTTATTTTATTGTGCAGGAGATGTTTTTGCTGTAATTGCACCTATTGACAACGATGAAAATGTGAAATATTATTTGATACGTTGCACCGAACGAAAAATGAAATTATTACAAGACTTTAATGATCACAGATTTCAGTATGACAGAGGGTCTATTATACTGAAAGGTTATTTTTTCAAACAAACTCATCAAAGTGGAGACTTTGTTTACTTTGAAGACTATGAACCTGATTCCATAAGTTGTCAATATAGTCACTTGGTGTGTGCAGCACACATAAAGTTGATAGAAGTTCAATCAAAGAAAAAATCGAAAATTAAGAAATGGAAAATGTCAAAATCTGATCACGAACGGATTATTGAGGATGGAATTCCATTAGAATTTTTTTGAGTGAAGTGTCCAACAATTTATTATCTTTGGATTAAATATGTTTTAGAACTTCCAGTACTCAACTAAAAATTGAGCTGCTTATGTTATTTGTGGTTTGCACATGTTACAAATTGTTTGGGCACAAGCACGTGCTCTAGTATCAACTGAAAGTAGTTTTTCTATACATGTGCATTGATGAAAAATGTTATATGTATTGGATATATATATATATATATATATATATATATATTCTAGAATGAAATTATTTTTTCTTGTATATTAATTGTTCTTGTATATGTTTTCCAACCGTATGGTACAAATTATTTCACTTTATTTTGTAAGGTCAGATTCGGTCCCCATATGGCCTAGCCTCCAAGGGACGAGATAACAAGTGGTTGTCCCCACTTGCTCGAATCTCATCTTTTAAGTACAATTTTACTGTTTATGGCAGGCATCTTACATGATGTCCTAGCCAAGGATAGATTCTCTTTGTTTCAAGTTTCCGGTAAAAGTTGTCACTGGATGACCTACTAGGATATTATAAATACTAGCTTTGTAAGATCATTTGGCATTCAGAAAAATTCGAAAGTCTTAGACCGTCAATCAATTTAAAGTATCATTCACCCTAGGGAGTGTAAAATATTCAATGTAGGTTGGTGACGATGTTCACTCCTAGCTTGAAGCAGCTCCAATGACCAATTCTTTAATGAATTCCAATGCACTAGACCAAAGTTGGTGACCTACTTGGTTTTTCACCCAAGAAATTCCAAGGTACTCTTCTTACCTTTGGCCCCCAAAGCTACAATGGAGTTATAGGAAGGTGAAGAAATTTTTTTTCACTTATAGGAATTTGGTCACATCCCTAATCTCCCCTTATCAAAAAGTTCCTATCTACTACATTATCCAGCGTGTACTCAAGATCACTATTTCGTAATTAGAATATCACAATATCATAAGTTCTCACAAAAATATATGGAATGCCATTACGACACTCATCTAACAATGGGGAGCTCAAAACCTAGAAAGCTCCTCGTCCCCTTAATAATAATGTGTTTAATTTAGTCTTTTAGGTGAGGATTAGGCGTGAATCTTGTTTTCACATACAAAAATAATTAATTGTTTAATTCCATAAATTTGATTATTCACCAAAATACATGTCATATCCACTATTTGTCTCTCCTAAAAATTCCCATTATTTTATTAAAATATGATTTTATCTCACCCAACTATCACATGTTCCTAAATTTACTCCTAATTGTTCCCTATGCCCTAAATCTACTCCTAATTGTTCCCTATGCCCTAAATCTACTCCTAATTGTTCCCTATGCTGCTTTTCCCTTACTTATTTTTAGAAATTTATTTTCCTAGATCCATCATAACTATGGATCTATCAAGCACCGAGAGGGATCAAATATCTAGAGGTGCAAACCTCTTTTTTGAGTGCAAAACTTGAGGAAAGGTTTGCACCTCGAGAGATTTGATCCCTCTCGGCGCTTGATAGATTTGTAGTTAAGATGGATCTAAGTTGGTTTCAGTCGTGTGCAACCAAGAAAAAACTATCGATAAACCATTTTAAATATGCTAAATATGTTTGAGATTTATCAAGTCATTTTAATTTTAAATTTTCTTAGTTACCTCAATTTGTGGAGATGATAAATATTGTAGAATAACTTTAATAATGGAAAATGATCAAATAAAATTTTTGAATGCGAAGTGACAATGTAATAATATTGAATGATAGAATGTGAATAATTAGAATGTAATCACTTACAAATAGCATTTATTGTGATCAATATTAAACTATTTTCTTCTTATATTCTTATTGTCACCCTTATTAGTTTTGTCATCTTTTCGTATCGATTATATTAAAAAGAAAGTAAAAATCATAAATCATAAACCATTTAAATATTTAGCTCGAACTCTTGTAGTAAACACCATACCTTCTCTCTCTTGCTCTCCAATATTATTAGGTTTAATTATTATAACACAAAAATCGTTCTACATTGGCAATAATTTTTTGCGCTTACACTGAAATCAATGAACACTATTAATCCAATGACTTTACAAGTAATGTACCATCATACATGCAATTATATCAAATCAAAAATCAACATATATACAATGAAATCAATGGGGATTGTCTTGTTACAAGTAACATTTCAATTTACCACATGTGCAAATGTAGGTTGAAACCATCCAAAACTTTAAGTTGTAGATTGAAACCATCCAAAACTTTAAGTTTTAAAACCCTTTTGATTATATATTGTGCAACATTAAAACATTAAATATTTAAAGTTCATTAAATATCACATGCAAAATGTAGATTGAAACCATCCAAAACTTGAGTTTTAAAAACTTCACATGCCATGCCAATTATAATTCAACTATCCAACAAAAACATTTAACATTAAATATCACATGCCAAATGTAGTTCAGATGACAACATTACTTCACATTCACATGCCAAAAGTACTAAAACCATCCAAAATTAAATAAAACAAATTATATAATAACAATGTAATAAAATATGTCCAAAAATTGTAAATCTCACAAGTATCAAACTGTATCAAGTTTAACAAATTTTAAAACCATCTAAATTTTGAAATCAAATCTATTGTAAATCATGTCCATCAAATGCAGGATCTGGCGTCTTCCCTACTAGGGTCTCAGTCCGCGCCCTATCCTGTGAATAGGAAACCTACATACACAATGCACATGTACTTGAACATTAAAATTTGAAGTTTTAAAAATGAATGAGAATATATATATATCTAAAACTTCATGTAAAAAACAAAATATAACAAAAAAATCATGCAATACCTCGTAAGGTTCCCTCTCCATTTGATGAACAGGTTCTGCCATAGGAACATCTGCAGTGGTAAACTGTACAATATACATGTACAGTTAAATATATATATATATATATATATATATATATATAATTTATATAAATTAAAAACTTTCAAATGAAAATGCACGTGTACATATATAAACTTATTTTCAATAATATTAAAAAAATGAACTAAAGACAACTTGTTCAAATGTTGTGGATGTTCCTATCTTCGTCGCTAGAGTCCCCGGATTAAAGAAATCTTCTATAGGAACCTAAATTCAAAAAATTTTAAATAACTCAAAATATAGATTTCTCTCTCTCTCTATATATATATATATATCTCAATTTTTAATGGAACTTTTTGAGGTAGAATATATATATATATATATATATATATATATATATATAACTTTTAAACATAAATTTTAAACTTGTGAAAAATTGTCCATACTTGTGGCTCATCTCCCAATGAAGTAGAAGGTACATCTCCTAAGGAAGAAGAAGGTACCGCCATCCCAAAAACATCAGACGGAATCGATACCTGTTAAAACATTTTATCAAATTATATATATACATACATGTACATGTGTGGCAACAATTATTTATTTTAGAGTCACTTAAAAAACACTAACATACATGTGCCAACATATCATGATGGTCAGACCCATCTGCATTGTTTGAACCGGAGGTCCTGAACGTAATATTAACATTTTTATCACGCATCATGCCTGAGAACTGCAAATGGTGTTTTAACATATAATCATACATTAAATTAGATTAATGTACACATACAAATAAATGTATACATGTACATACACATGTATTTATTACAAATTGTACACATGTATATGTAAAAATCATTTCAAACCCTAAGGTCACTAACACATACCGTTTTGGTGCCCTCTTCTCATGAAAAATTAGGTCTTGCAGACCATTGCGACAATTTATTGCATATGTTCGGAGATCTTCAACATTCATGTTGTAAATCTCCTCATCTGTACGATAAACAAAATTGGCACGTGCATTTTCACGTGCTCTTTGTCGATTTAAAAAAAGATCGACTCCACTCAATCCGCTATGAACATTGTCGATCATAACATCTCTTGCTTCTCGACTTATTTGAGAAGTCACATCCATCTCTGATCGCAGGGTTTCGACTCGAAACGGTCGACTCACCAATGGCGGCTCAAGGCGAGGCAACTCCACATCTCGCTTAGCGCCCTTACGTTGATATAATCAACCTCTCCCCGGGCCAAAAAATTCTGAAGGAAGGTCATTATAGTCGGGTTTCATACCCAAAAAAAATTCTGCATAAAACATTTGTGCAAAATAAAGAGGAACCTCATCGTTCCATGGAAGCCTTCCAAAGGCCGCAAGATGTCAACTATACAAATATTTTGCTTTGTCTGGGTGCTTGAAATACTGCACCTTCAACATCTTTCTTTTTGGCCCTTCCTTATAATTAAACATTGACTTAGCCTGCTCTCTTGAAACTTGTTTTTTTATGTCCTGCCATTTATCGGGACCTATCACTGCTTCTCTTCTCTGTCTCATCACTTCTACAAACGAATCAGTGGTTGGCCCCAAATATTTGTACACTTTTACCATTTCACTCAATGAATGTGTAACTATTTCTAGGCTTTGTCTACTCTCAGCAGGTAGAGACAAAGACTCCAGATCTCTTTGCAATTTTGCATGAAGGCTTTGACACCTTTGTAAGGTGCATTCCGCCATGTTCATTTCCCATGGTATATCAGTAATCTCAGCCGGATAAGTTGTGGTGGGTTGACAACCTTCTTCTTCAATGTAGCGCGCTGCCCTGCGTCTTTTTTGACCACTGGCTCGAACATTTTCAGCCTCTGCATCAATATATATAAAATTTCGTATATTAGAAAAAACACGTGTAAAAAAGTTGTACAAATTTAATGAAAAAATATTGAAATTGATGGCAACCTTGATGTTGTTGGTTAACATCATCTCCAACATGACCCTACTGAGAACCAACCCCAGAATGACGCTGCTGAGAACCAGACCCACAGTGACCCTGTTGAGAACCAGCAGCTGTTGATTGGCCTTCGGGGGAATAAATATCACCCCCTTCCCGCAACCTGCTACCACTCATACCTCGACCGGTTGAACCTTGGCCACGCTCCATGGATGGAGTTGAAACCCTTCTCCTCTTACCTCCTAAAAATTAAAATATGAAACTTATTAACAACTAAATTAACTCAAAGTTAATAAAAAAATCAATTCCATATGTACACATGTATGGAGATTTAAGATTATATTTAAATACTGTGAACATTCCCTGATCCCTCAACCTCCATATGGGATTCGACTGATCTTCGTTGTTCATCCTCCATGATATATATCTATTGGTCGACATTTACACAAAATAGATTTCAAAAAATCAATTTGTAATTTAGTGTACACAAATTATGTAGAACACAACTTTCAAAGCAATAATTGATAATGTGTGAAACTAAATTTAATCGAAAAAGATATTATAAAAATGATAAGTTCACCAAATTGCGCTTTACATGGTGGGAGCACACTTGGTATAAAATTTACTACTTATACACTTTAGTTTGTGGGAGAAATGACACATGTGCATAGTTTACCTTAAAGTCGTTGTGTTTTACGGATATTAAAATGAAGAACTTCTATTTAGATCCATTCCAGAGATTGACTGTAGG
This sequence comes from Pinus albicaulis, assembly GCA_034641835.2. Lineage (NCBI taxonomy): Eukaryota > Viridiplantae > Streptophyta > Pinopsida > Pinales > Pinaceae > Pinus > Pinus albicaulis. The sequence goes on from MU968411.1 coordinate 79,774,363, forward strand.
GGCATTTACTAGATATGTCACCTTTCATAAAAGATGAGATCCAGAGGCTACCTGGCCCTTTACAGACTCTGCCTATAGAACTTGTAGAAGTAAACACTAGAGGCATTAATAATATCAAAGAACATTTTCATGCTCAGACATGGGAATGTGTCTCTTTCCCTACGCAAAAAAATAGTTCAAGGTAGTTAATCTTCATAGACATGTCATCAAGGAAGTCAATGTGATCATCCCCAACTTACTTTTTATGAAATTAGGCTTGGAATCTCATTTTAGAGCTCAAATAAACCTCTAGTTTATTTTGGTTTAGACAAGGTCTAGAATTTGAAAAGTGAATTCCCTCTTTCTTCCTCTTACATGTCCAATGATCAGAATTTGGATTGAGGGAAAAGATTTTCCTAGAAATAAAATTTTTGCATTTTATAAATGTGTAAACATGAGCTTTTAAATAAATGAGGCAAAAAGTCAAAGGCCCATTGGACAAGGAAAATGATGTTGAAAATAAGATGCAATTGGTTTGCTAATAGATGGTTAGATTTCTTATCCAATTAAGGCCTTGCATGTATTTTGATGTTTCATGAATTTCTTCACAAATTCAAAGTATGGTGCATGAATTTGATGCACCATTGATGACTCCATTAATGACCTTGCTGAGGAATTTGATGCACACAATATTGAATTTGAAGATGGTTTAGAAGATGTTGAAGAAGTTGTAGATTTTGGTGTTGTCACTGAATGTTTCTTTGTTGTTGGACTTGATCAAGACATGTAAATTAACTTTACGAGCAGATTGAAGACCTTGAAGAGGTTTTAGATTTGGTTGTTCTATGGGACAAAAATCAATATGTAGTTCAATATTCACTTGGTTTTTATAATTGGATAGAAGAATGACTTAAAATGACCTTGTATGTCTTCTCATTTTAGCTCGCTCAAATTTTTAGGAAGGATTTAAGTATCCACCTTTCAAGAATCACTAGAAGAGGTTGATAAAGAATATAGGAAGACAAAAAACTAACCAATGGTGTACTAAATGGATTTCTTGGGAGGTAGATTGACATATGGAATTTTGGTAGCTAGAACGTTTCCAAATAAGTAAATGTATTTGAAAACCAAACCTCTAGTTTATTTTGGTTTAGACAAGGTCTAGAATTTGAAAAGTGAATTCCCTCTTTCTTCCTCTTACATGTCCAATGATCAGAATTTGGATTGAGGGAAACTATTTTCCTAGAAATAAATTTTTTTCATTTTATAAATGTGTAAACATGAGTTTTTAAAATCTAATTAACTCATAAGTTTCTCACAAAATACACTTAAAGCTTGACACATAAACCCCTTCCCCAACAAAACTAGTGTGAAAATATTCAAATCAAGTTGGTATCAAAGTGCAATTTAGCTCATTTTAGTCAAGGCCAGTTAGAAGAATTAGCTATTGGTTTCTGTCTTCAATTTCCTCTGAAAATGAATGTGTACGTGCTTTTGAGAGACACTAGAGGAATAAGGTCCAAATTTTTGATGAAAATGTGCTATGAAAGTAAAGGGTTTTAAAGGCAAGCATGTACAAGGCATAGTTGAGTACAAGGCATAGTTGAGCCAAATGTTCTTCAGGAAGGGCCTAATTATTTGGGTCTTGGTTATGGAAAACATGGAAAATGCTCCAAAGCCAAGGAGGCACATGAAGCTATTGCAAGAAGGAATTTTATTTCGTGTTCATTACCTCAAGCTTGTGAAGTTTGTGTTCATGATGAATGGAAAAGTTTGACATAATTATTACACATGTTTAATTTACATTCAAATGATTCTTTGATTTATCTCCTATAGTTTAATGCAATGCTAGATATATAATTTAAGTTGAAGGCCCATGAGATAAATATGACTTCTATGTGACATTTGTATTGAATCATCTATTTGTTCTGTTATATTGACAATGGTGAATGTTCAAGGTATAAATTTGCCTTTAATCAAATTGCTTTTGATTATGATAAACATGGTAAATATTCACATAAGATATATAAAATAACTTGCACATGTTCCTTTTGTGGTTTGAATAATAATAATGTTTATAGATGTTGGAAGAAGATATCCATACACATTGAAACTTTCTAAATAAATGAGGCAAAAAATCAAAGGCCCATTGGACAAGGAAAATGATGTTGAAAATAAGATGCAATTGTTTATTACTCATTGCCATAAGAAAGGTCACCTTGTGGACAAGTGTTGGACTTTGTATCCAACAAGTCATCCACAACATTTGAAGGTGGTGGAAAGATATAGTTCGACAAGAATGGAAAAGAGGATTCCATAATCGATGAGGGTCAAGATGATTCACATGGTGAAGTGAAGCTAAAAGATGCGCCATTGAAATGGTTTGCTAACAGATGGTTAGATTTCTTATCTAATTAAGGCCTTGCATGTATTTTGATGTTTCATGAATTTCTTTGCAAATTCAAAGTATGGTGCATGTTGCATGAAGCAAGATGTTGAAAGTAGAGTTATGTTAGACACACTTAAATGCAACAAATATAGAAATTTGTACATGAGCTCTATTATTTGACTTAAGAGAAAGTTGTTTGAAGAGGCATGTTTTGTCGACTTGTGTTTGGTTGATGGTTTTGTACACCAATATGTAAGAGTACATGGAGATATTCACATGATGTGAATTTTTTTTCTTTGAAGGAGACAAATGATATGTCAGCAAGCTATGTTTCTTGCATGATGTGTTCTTCAATTTGATGGTTTTGTTTGTGACAAGACGTCAAAAGATTTTGGGAAGGTCCACTATTGAGCGAGAGCCTCATGATTACAACCTAATCATGAGAATCAAATGGGAGTGCATCCTTATTTTGAAAACAAATAGGATTCTAAGCTATCTAGGACTCAAACCATTATTTTTAAATTTGAAATATCATGGTGTGTTGTTTCAATGCATGTTTACATTTTAGTATTGTTTTTCTCCCATAAGGATTTCCTAGGGAAAAAGGAGTCTAGAGCATCATTACTTTTTAGGGTTGCTAGTCTCCCATAAGGATTTCCTAGGAAAATAATTGTGTTGATTGTCTAGAGATATGTATGTGTGTGTTTCATTATGTTCTCTATTTCTTACGTTGTGTTTCATTATGTTTTATATTTCTTACATTTCTGCCCTCCTATTTTTCTTTCCACTCAAGGTTTATAAAATAACATGAGAAGCAACATGAGACTTGGAACAATCATTTTCATTATCTGTATGGAAGGCAAGAAGGATTATATAAGCTTAAACTTATGTATTTTGTCAATTTTTATCATATATTTTTTGGTAAGGGTAAATGTTTTTTATCTATAGTACAAGTCATGAGTTCCCCAATTTTACCTTATGTAAAGCATGATTCTAGGATTACTACAATTTGTACTTGGTTTTTTATTGTGATGATGCCTTGTCTCAATCACTTGGCCATCTCTCTATGGGTAGTTAAATCTTTATAGTTCAATACTTAAGTAATATTTATCTATTTGTATTATGTGAAATGTAAAAAATGGTATACTATTTTTCATAAAATTTGGTTGAGTTTATCATATATTTCGATGAAAGTTGATTATATGACATGTTTTCTTTAAAAGGATCTAACAATTTTGTTAAGGTGTGAATTTTTATTAGATGAGGAGGCTATGTATTACATATGGTCTTGAATGAGCTTTTGGACTCTTTAGATATATATCTAAAGAGTCCAAATGCTCATTCAAGACCATATGTAATACATAACCTCCTCATCTAACTTAGCTATGGATTTGCAATACTATATTTGAGTTGGCTAGCTCCATTTCAAGATATTATAATGTTAGATTATTATTTCTATAGATTTTGATTATGGTAGTAAAATGTTACAAAAAACCAGAAACCAGGTACAAATAATATTATTCTAGATATATGTAAAAATGACATGGTACAGAGAAGATCAAACAATATTAAACTTTTCATAAATAATTTAGATAAAAATACATTTTCTAATTTTGATTGTAAATTCCAAGGCTTAAAGCAATAATTTTTCTAATTATTTTGTTTTAATTAATAAATAAAAAAGAAGCATTTTCAATCAAAATCACATCCAACATATAATTAAAATAATAAAAAAAATTTAAAACTTTTTATGCAGGTATTACTTATCAGCACATATACCGCGAAAAGAACAATGTTGCGGATGAGTTTTCAAAGCAGGGGCTACAGGATGCGTATGGAAAGATAAATTATCAGCTATTTAATATACATGGTCTTCAGGCCGAAGGCTCACTGCCCAGCATCTAAGTACAGTGGTACGATAGATGCTGTGATTTTCAGTTTTCTGGATTAATACTTTGAAATACAAACCATGCCATAACACAGAACTGAAAACCATGCTCCCGGGATCAAGCGAGCCAGACCTCTTCTACCGAACCTGGGTACTCTTTCTATGGTTGGTATAACAAGATTTGGTGCACATTACCTACTCCAGGTATTGGTGCTTTTTTTTGTATTTGACAAGTTCCATACTACCTACAATGTTAGTACCGGATGGTCATGATGCTGACATTTTGATATGGTATGATGGTCAACATTATTTTGGATGGATCTCTAGCCATCACGATTAATGATTTTGTTTTGGATGTTCTGGATTCTCTGAGATATTTTTGGAATCTATGTATGTCGGATGTCTGTTGCAAACTTTTTCTTATCTACCTGGGTCTTTTTCTATTAGCTGACAGGGCAATTTTGGATACATCTCAGTAAAAAATATATACATGTGGATCATCTATGGGCTTTTAACAAGTCCCTGTAGGTGTTTTGGGATTATTACCTTAACTAGGTTACGTACTAATAGGGTATCAAAGCTTATAGTACTCGTTATCCAAGTAATCATAGCTATAAATTATGGGAGTACTGCTACTAATAAAGAAGGGCATGTAGAATAGCTAGCATTTTAACATAGTGTGATCTGAGTAGAAGGTTACTACTATACCAATATGAACATAAGGTATGAGCTTTACCCTATAGATATGATATTACTATCAGCTTAACTAATGAACAGTACTGAGTATTCATAATAAAACATACCGTTTATCTAACTAACAAAGAGCTCTATTATGGATATACAGTTACCCCATGAGCACTAATGATACTTGTACCTTATGGAAGCTTAGAACACCTAATATGATAGCATTGGTTTCAACTTCCATTACTCGTACTTGTTATACTATGAGCTTGAAGATAGCTCCAGAACTATGTCCTTACTACTATGAGATCAGTATTAACCTAAGTAATCAATGTAGAATGAGCTTTCATGTTACTCTTATCAGTATTAAAACCATGGCTTTAACTCTTACTATCATACAAGAGCTATGATAAATGAGCACACTATCTCTAAAGAAGTAAAGAGCAAACACCTTCTTTTGTATGAATGCAACATAGAACACTAGTAACAATGAGCTTACACGAATAGAGATCCTGTCATTTACATAATAAATTGGAATCATTACACTAATTACGAGGGTAGTTATGAAGGCGTAATCAATACCATTAGTTACGGTGTTTACGTAATCAAGCATGCTAGGATTCATCATCAATACTTACACTACTTATTCTATTTCAATACGTATCTTATTGAATATGTAGTGACTTATGATCCACTATTACAAGACTAGCTTATGCATGGTGTTCAAAGGCATAGATAGTGATATACCTTGTTTCAATAGCTTGCATCATATTACTACGAGTAACCCATTACGGACATCAACTAGCTTAAATATGGGATACTAGTTGTAGAGCTTAACTTTCTTTCCTCTGTACATTACTTATGGTTATCTATTACCTTTTTGATTTCAACTAATATGGCAGTACTAGTTACGGTTGTGGTATTATCTCTTGCCTTATTTTCTCCCATACGTACGGCTTTGCTCTATGAGCATATCATAGATATGGGAATATAAGGAAATGAACGATTGCATATATGAAACCAAATCAAAGAGATCAACAAGGATAAGAGATATGAGCTGTTGTGACAAGGGTGAATCTTGTTTCCATAACTATTACCATGAATAGGATTAACTATGCATAATACTAGTATTCCTTAAAAAGGGTTACTATGTGAACTCTAAGCTTGTAGGTCAATACTAGTCACATTAACCATACGGAAAGGTTGTATATCCTTGGCATGTTGAGTCATAAAAAAGATACATGTCTTAAGTCTCTTCTTTATTAGGGATAGTTATAGCTAATAAGAATGTGAATCCTTATATGATATCCATGGAGTTATCGCTTTGAATATGTGTAATAGTGAGAACATAGCATATCAATATGATTACGGTATTGAACGAAGCTTTACACTAGTAAGCTCTTTGTTTAGTGTAATAAAATCATTAGACCAATAGAGCATAGAGATGCAACAAATTTAATCGGTGTTACTTATTAGGTAAATAGTGATGATCCAACATACCCGACGAACGAAGAGCGCGGCCGCAACGAACACCGGCGCGGTGACGAGGGCAGCGGCGGCAGAGGAGAAACAGCGATAGGGACACAGTAGCAGCGATGAGGTGCAACAATAGCGAGAGACAAAACGCGAGAACAATGAAATCGGTAAACGAGAATACTTAGCGGGCGATTTATTTATAGCAAATAGTTCAGCCGAACTAACAATTCGGCCCGAAATTTTTTATATAAGTTCGTAGAACTTTAGTTGCGGTTTTCCAATCTCCAGCGAAGTGCCGACACCCGCATCGTGGGTAAGCCATCGGTCTAAAAAACGAATCACGAGTTAGAAGTGAACTTTAAAAACAAGTTAAGGCAGAGACTATTGCGAAAAAAATTTCAACCCCGGATTCTCACAAAAATTAACCTAGCTTCACGTTCCCGCCCATATATATATATATATATATATATATATATATATATATAGAGAGAGAGAGAGAGAGAGAGAGAGAGAGAGAGAGAGAGAGAGACTCGAGAGAGAGAGAGTGATGGGGGAAGAGGGAAGGGAGAGAGAGAGAGAGGGAGAGAGAGGAAGGAGAGAGAGAGAGGAGGAGAGAGGGAGGGAAGAATAAATGCATAGAGAGTGAAGTGGAGAGAGAGAGGGAGTGACAAGGGAGAAATAGAGAGCGTGTGTGTGTGTTTGGGGTGAGATAAAGAAAAAATAAGGTGGAGGGAATGGGGGAGGGAGAAGGATAGAGGGAGAGGGATATAGTAAGAGAGTTGGAGGGTGAAGAGAGAGAGAGAGAGAGAGAGAGAGAGAGAGAGAGAGAGAGGTGGGAGAGAAAGGGAGAGAGGAGAAGGAGAGAGAGAGGATATGAGAGATTGGAGAGAGGGAGAAAGAGAGATGGAGTTGGAGGGGGGAGAGGGAAGACAATTTATTGAACTAGATGCATTGATTTCGGTGTGGATGGTGATATCTAATCCTATTTGATTTCTGCTATATGCATTGATTTTAGTGTAGATGTTGAGAGAGAGAGGGAGAGAGAGAGAGCGATGGGGGGAAAGAAAGAAGGATTGGAGGTGAGAGAGAGAGAGAGAGAGGATTGGATGGCAAAGAGAGAGAGAGGAAAATATAGAGGAACGTTAGGAGAGAAAGGAGAGAGAGGAAGGACGAAGAGGAATTTAGAGAAAGAGAGAGAGTGATGGGGGAAGAGATAAAATTGGAGGGCGAGAGAGAGAGAGAGAGAGAGAGAGAGGGAGGAAGGGAGGGATGAAGATAGAAGGGGATAGGGGAGGGATAGAGATGGAGTTGGAGGGGGGAGAGAGGGAGGAAGAATAAATACACTTAGAAAGTGAGGAGTGGAGAGAGATATGGAGTGACAAGGGAGAGATGGAGAGAGTTTTTTAGGTGAGATAAAGAGATAAATAAGGAGAGATGGAGAGAAGGAGGAGAGAAGGAGAGGGAGGGATATATTAATGAAATTTGGAGGGTGAAGAGAGAGAGAGAGAGATAGAGAGAGGGTGGGGAGAGAAATGGAGAGAGAGAGGAAGGAGGAGGGAGGATGTGAGAGAGTGGAGAGAGGGAGAAAGAGAGATGTAGTTGGACGAGGGAGAGGGGAAGAAGCTTTCTTGCACTGAATTGCGTGATTTCGGTGTAGATGGTGATTTCTAATCATATTTGATTGCTTACTAGATGCGTTGATTTTAGTGTAGATATTAATTTATAATTATATTTAATTTCTTGCACTAGAAGAATTGATTTCAATGTAGATGATTTATAATCCTATATGATTGCTCATTAAATGCATTGATTTCGATGTAGATGGTGATTTCTTATCCTATTTGATTGTACACACTAGATTCATTAATTTAGAGTGTAGATGTTGATTTCTAATTATATTTGGCTACCTTGCATTAGATGCATTGATTTCAATGTAGATGATTTCTAATCTATTTGATTGCTTGCACTAAATGCATTGATTTCGATGTAGATGTTGATTTCTAATCATGTTTGATTGCTTTCACTAGATGCATTGATTTCGGTGTAGATGTTGGTTTCTATTCTTATTTTCTTACTTGCACTAGATGCATTGATTTCGGTGTAGATGTTGATTTCTAATCTGTTTATTACCTGCACTAGATGCATTGATTTTAGAGTAGATGTTTGTTTTCTAATCTTATTTGATTGTTTGCATTAGATGCATTGATTTCGGTGTGAAGCGTTGATTTCTGATTTGATGTAATTGGATATATGATGGTACATTAACTAAATATTTAAATGGTTTATGATTTCAACTATCATTTTCATATAATCGATATGAAAAGATGAAAAAACAACAAGGGTGACAATAAGAATAGTAGAAGGAAATAATTTGAGATTGATCACAATGAATACTATTTGTAATTAAACACATTCTTATTATTCACATTTTCTATTATTTAACACTATTGCATTGTCACTTTGCATTCAAAATTTGTGTTCGTCATTTTTTATCATTAAAGTTATTAACGGTATTTTATCATCTCAACAAAATGAGGTAACTAAGCAAATTTTAAAATTAAAATGACCACATAAATATGAGACATACTTAGCATATATAAAACAATTATATTTATATTAGATGTATTTACATATTATTGATAAATTAATCACATGTTCGATAGATTTTCTTAGCCGCACCACATTTAAAAAACTAGCCTAGATCCATCTTAACTCCGGATCTATCAAGCGGCTACGAGGAGGGATCAAATATCTCGGTGCAAACTTTCCCTCCGTTTTGCACTAAAAAAGAAGGTTTGTCGAGAGATTTGATCCCTCTGTTCTGTTTAGATCCGGAGTTAAGATGTAGGATCTGGGCTTCAGTTGTAATAATGCGATCAAGATAAGGGGTTTCCATGAATAAATAGTGAGAAAATATCTATGAATAAAGAGAAACTATTTAATTTACATAAAGATCCACTTCAGCTATTTTCTTTAAAAAAAATTCATATTAACTTATAAATAACTTATTTATCAATCTAATTTTGTTAAAATTTAATAAATTTTCATAAAATCTTAAATTTTCATTATTTAAAATATGTATAAATATATTAATGCTTTGAATTTTAAAACACTAAAATAATGGAGATTACAAATGTAAAACTTTACCATTTTCAATAATTCATACCTTTTGAAACCCGAGTAATAGGTGTACACACATTTGGACGGTTATATGCGAGAGTAGGCAACTAACTCTATGTCTAACTAAATTATTTATGATTCAATATAATATGCAAGGGAAGAGGCTCCTAACTAAGGAGGTCTGGTTGTCCACTTCCCTACGGTATCATAGAGAAATCATTCATAAAACCGAAGCTTGAAATAAAGACAAGAATGAACTTTAATTGTTGTTGATTCAAGAGAGAAAGACTAACTTAGTCTTTTGATTGTCCTCTCATGTACTAATCCAAACTAAACTAAGATCCATTCATAAGCATAAGAAATGAAATGACTTGAAACATAAAGCAAAAGAATGAATTTCAATTATCATGCAAATCAAATAGAGAGAGCCTAACTTAGACCCTTGGATATCCTCTCACATGTTGATAAGATTCTAATTTAAAACTCATTCATCAATCTTAAACATCTAAGCAATGAAATGAAACAAAATCTAATATGAAATAAAATGTTTCTCTCATCCTTTTAGAGTGAGCTCAATTCTCTTAAGAACAAGACAAATTATTCCATACACATTAAGGAAACTTATGTCTAAAACTACATAAATTCCATAAATTCATATTCTACATTAACAATTTATCTAAAACTACATAATGGAAATATATGAAAAATGAAGCTTTATTCTATTCCATCATCAATTGGATACAATGCTCTAAGAGTCCACTCCTTGGAATGGAGGAGGTACTCCTATTTATACAATGAGATGAGATAACAAACTCATAATGATGATCCACTAATCTCTCTTTTAGTTCCATACATTTCTCAACCATCTAGACACATAACCCTATCCTCCATGATCTCCTCCATGATCTTTTCCATGGGGTTTATCTTCTTAAATTCGAATTTGATCATTCAAGGCCACATAAAGATGCCACCAGAGCTTCCTTTGAGCCTACACATGTCAACAAACTCATGCTAATTGTTAGGTATAAGTATAAGCATATTATTTTCTAAGTTTATGCATAAATTCACTTTAAAATGTTAAGAATTAATAAACTTTGGAAAAACATAGTTATGACCCAATAATGAGGTAGATATATATTATTAATGATATGGAGGGTGGAATGGAGGGTGACATGAAGGTAAAATGATGAATAATGCGATGAAAATAGGGACTATTTTTGAGGCCCAACAACCTCACGGTGGAGATACGATTTATTGTTTAACATATTAGAGATATTCAAAATTGAGTTGTTTTAGTGTTATTTTTTAAGGTTTTTTTGGTGGATTTTTCGAGGTTAATTTCTTTAAAATTTAGTAGAAATTCATTGAAAACGAAATTTGATAGATAACCTTGCACAATCGAAGTGTCCTAGGATTTTTGAAGTCTTTGAATCTATATACGGTAAAAAAAACCAATTTAAATAATAAAAATCAAAATTTTACATCAAATTCTTTTACCAAATTCCAGTACCGAAAACTCTAAAAAATCTCACTAAAAACAACTCCATTGAAAATGTTGAATAAGAAATATTTCACTTCTTTGTTAGACACATCACATTTTCAAAAATTTTGAATATGAAATGTATGGGTATTTTTAATACGAAATTTGTCACTTTAATGGTGCCAGATTTTTCAATGGTGTATAAAGTTCCGGTGTCAAAACAATGCAACGAAGTCAAACCGATTACGCAATCATGTGAAGCCTTGGTTTTTGAATAGAGAATATGCCATTTAATGCTTAAAATTTTAGAGTAGTCTATCTGCGACTTTTTGGAGATAGATGTGACATGTCTATTGATGAGCATGCATACATGCCATGCAATTTTTAGCAACCTCGATTAACCGACTAGTTTTCATTTCCGGTGGGTGTACATTCTTCCCTGGTCTTTGCGGTGCCTTGATTTGAATTTTAAATTGGTTACCTCACGGGCGGTTGGAGTACAAATTTGTTACCTCCATGCGCACGGATTTGAATTTTAAATTTGTTCCTCCGGCGTAGAGTTGATTTTTTTGTTTTAAATTTGTTACTAAATATTTGTGATTTAGATTTTAAATTTGCTCCTCACTTTTATAGGTTGATTTTGACAACCATTGACACGATGTTCTTCCATGGCAAATCTGAGAATGGGCTTTTATCCAGCAACAGACTCCATTCTTCATCGGGAGGAGAGCAATAATTCCATCGAAGAAATCTCGGTCAATGTTGAAACTGTGACTGTAACATGCTCTTGTTTATTTTCGGAAGCGAGGACCAAAGTAATCTTGCTTTTGTGGAGAAAGCGTTCTTGCAGGTATGAAAAGAGGAATACGAGTAGCAGTGTTTTTTCCACATGTGAATCTGTCATTTCAAATCCTTGCAAGAGGTTGGCGTTTATTCGGCAGGTTCACAATGTAATTTATATAGATAGAAATTACAAATACTGGTTCATGGTTTAATCAAGTTGCATTGGCCGCTTGATTTGTAGTGCTAAGTGGCATTTGCGAGTTGAAAAATAATGCGGTTGGAAATATGTTATGAATGCAGTTGTTAGTAATAAGTGTGTCCATTATATTTCAAGGTTACACCATTTTATCCGGGGTCGTTCAAATTGAGAGCCGTCGATTAGAAATTTCTTGCTTTGATATTTAATATAAGTCCTGGGGTTGTATTGATCCACATTATGTGACGCATCGCATCTTCAAGAGTAACTTAAGTGTGAAAAGTAGAACTATAATCCACTTAAGTTGAAGGTATTTACAAGGAAAAATAGTTTAAACTATTGTAGATTTGTAACATAAACAAATAAAGTATTAGTTTTTTTAAAGGAGAAGATTTTCATTTCGACGTGAAATAACGTATTAGTGGTTTTAAAAAAAGAAAGAAGATTTTCATTTTCAAAAAATAATGTATTAGTGGTGAAAAATATGATTTATAATAAATGTTATATGGATAAACATATATAAATTTTGTTTATATATATATATATATATATATTATGTTAATTGGTTTAAGGTCTTATAAAAAGTATTTATTAATTTAGTATAATAATTTTAGTAATATGAAGTTCTAATATTGAAAAATAGTGAATAATGTAGAAATAGAAAAAAAATTTAAACAATTTTTTTTTAGAATAAATATGTGTTGTAAAATTACTATTATATTATATTTGAGTTTTAAAATCTAATTATTATATTTTGTGTTTTATTGAAATTTAAATTTGTTTTGAAATAATTAAGTGTTATTAAGTTATTGGAAAAAAAGAAAAAATAAATTCACAAAGTATTTAAATTTTATTTTTGAATATATATATTTATGTTGTGTTCAACTTGGTGGTAATAAGAATTTTTTGTGTTAATGCATAATTTGTTATAAAAATCTTAAAAAATAATAATAATTCAAAATTGAAAAAAGATGTTTGGAGGCACATGTTTAAAACATTTTGCAATAAATTTGAATATAATACTAGCATAATCATATAAAATAAATGGATGATAAATACGCAGCACAACTATATAAATAAAATGGATGGTAAATGTTGATAAACATCAATCTATAATAAACATCAAAACACTTATTTCATCATATATCTCATATTGTTAAAATTAAAAAAAACATAAAATTTCTAAATTCTAACTTACTTTTTAAATTATTATTATTATTATTATTAATTATTGAAAAAATTAATATATAAGTTCATATATACATTTATAAAGAAGTTTGGAACATGATTCTTAACCATAAGATTTATCTCCACTTTACCATGGAGATTACGACTATGTAAATAGGTGTTGTTACAATACCATGGGTTGATACCATAGCTTATGAATACTACATGCCTAAAAATACACTTAACTTACTCTCTATGACACTTGTTCATATGTCATTTTTTGTAATCAATAAATTTAATTAAAAAATGGTATAAAAGAAGCATAACTACTTTGGAGAAAAACTGCGTGATGGGGTGTTAGTTCAAGTATTAATGAGTCCTACTTACAAGAGAGCTCTCGCTTTGGGTGTCATTTTCTTTATCATGGCATGGCGAACAAACACAAAAATGGTGGGTGTACTACAATGTCGGGTGTTTTTTAAATACGAGGCTTAATTCATGGGGTGACAAATGTATGTAGCTTGTGGGAAAAGAGGTTGAGGTGATATCCTCATCTTCCTTTTCCTAGTATGTTTTGTTTGTGTCGATTTTTGTGGGTTATTTGCATGTTAAGGAGACTTATTTTCTTGTGTTTTCGTTGTTCTCTCGGTGTGGACTAGAGGCATTGTTTAGTTGTGAAAGGTATTTTGTCACTTCACTCTCCATTTTTATTAGTTGTTACTTGGGCTATGATTTTGTTAGTCGCTTTCTCTCGCAAAGGTTAGGGCTTGGTATGTCAATTTTACGCATTTCCATTGTGTGTTACGGGATATTAGTTGGTGTATACTCTTTCTTCCTCCGCGTTGAATTCAATTTATGCTTAAATTTTGGGGCAGTGGTGTTATTTGCTTGGTTATTTTGTCTCCCGTTAGTGTTAGGGAATCCTTGGTATTCTTTGACGGTGGAATTAGTGCTGAAATAACGTTGTGACTATTCTTATCATGTCTTTGGGTTCGCTTGTTGCTATATATTCACTTTTATCCGGGGGGGTTTAATTGCTCTATGTCTTTGGTCTACCTAAGTTGGGTAATTTAGTAGAATTGGTCTGATGTGTGGGGTTGGAGAATGACTTATTGGCTTTAAGTTTTGGATTGCAAGGTTGGTTATGCAACCCACTACTTTCGTTTGGTCATGGTTCCTATCCTGTCTTGTTTTTCTCCAATTACAATCATTATGGCTCCTTGCCAACGTATGATGAGTCGAGAGGGTGGCTTTGCAAATGTGTGTGTTAAGTGAAAAAGAGATTTTTCTCTTGACTCGCTTGAGACACTTTCTTTGACTCCATTCCTCTTTTTTTTCCAAAAGAAAAAATAAAAATTTCTATTAAGGTAATAAAAAGTTACAAAGTGTATGCTCGTGACATTCGATGAAATGTATTTTTTTGTCCCAATGAAACAAAAAAACACAGATTATATTGATTTGGGAGTAAAAAATAAATATTTTCCTCCCAACCCAAGTAGCATTTACAAAAATCGATCTCGTATCGATTCTAGGGCCTCCTCTTAAATAGGAGAACCCAAGCAATCGAATGCGGTATAGTGTCTAAAATTTTGCGGTATAAAACAATAACCATATATTTTAAAAGTGTCAATGAAAGCGGTAAATAAGAATTTGAAATTTTGAACCCTCATAATTTCCATATGAGAGTTTATCTTTCGACCATGTCGATAAAAAATAAATACATATATTGAATGAAAACATTTTAAGAAACAAAAGGAGGCCGGTACGATGTTAGGATCACTCCATAATTTTATTTTATGGTCAGGACGCCCCAACCTTCTTTATGCACTCCTTAGATAGGAGGTATGCATCCATGTTACGTTTCTGTAATTGTGGAGAACGAGAATGTCAATTAAAATAATACATTTCAAATTCAAAACTTCTTCTAACAAATGGAGCAACATATAATTTTGACATACGAATTCTCCATTAAACCATTTGATGATATTCGAGGTCTCCAAAAATGCGAGCCGATGTAATGCCTATACGGAATAAGCCAACAAAGGAGAAATTTGAGGGATTGAAGTTATGAAGTTCTTGGTTCCATCTCTAGTCCTACTAAGGCTTTTTTTTTTTTCTGAAGTTAAATGAATTGAAATCCCTACTCGCATATGTTTGGGGATCCGATGCCCATCAATATAGGCCCACGAGGGATGTCTTTGATCTCTTTGACCCTTGTGACCCTCTCTTTCTTTTTGTGTTTTGTATGGGAATGTTCTCATATTGTGAAGCCCCCTTCCATTGCTAGTTGCTCAAAGGAGGATTTATGTCCTTAAAAATAACCTTGTTTCGTGCTAGCTCGGTACCCCATAAGACAATCGGCGGTATGTTTCTCACAGTATCCTCATTTTCTTGTTCCGCCAATTTTTCCATGCACCTCATTTATGTTTAACCCTCCCCATCTACCGAGATAGCTTTAAACCTCAGGATTTCTTCCCTTAATTTTATGTTGAAAGTACGATTAAAGGAACAAATGCGAACTAAATCCTCCTTTTCATACATAGGGTGCCTGTTTGAGCCCTATCTGTATTTTACGGGTTATCCCCATTTGGGACTTTGTTCTTGAGTATCCACCAAAGAGAAGTCTAGATTTTACGGGACTTTGTGATTTCCATATCCAATTTATACCGACACTGCGGGGCATCGGAAGCCCTTTTGAGCCATTAACAGTATCCATAGCACAGGGCATAGGGATCCAAAGGGCGCATGCATCCATCTCCAAAGAAGTCCCGAGCGATCCTTGGTGGTGTACATGGATCATTGTAGCTCTCTGATAAAACCCTTCCATTCCTCCAGCCATTTCTCTTCAATTTGTAAATCCTCCCCGATTTTCAAGCTTACGACCTTGTAATATTGTGGTGGCATATATTTTCTACAGCACCATGTGTACCCCTTTTGTGGAGAGGTGGTCAATGAGCTCCCTGAGAGAGAAAAAAAACACCATTTCATCCCCACCCGCAGGTCTTTGATCAATTTTGATCTTTTCTCCATTCCCCACTACATGCCACGTCCAATCTGTTCAACTATATTCTATTTGAATCGATTAGTTCCACACGACGAGCTGTGGATGTCTTTTGTCTGAGGATCTAAGCCACTCATCCAATGGAGTTGGGTCTATATATTTTCTTTTTACCACCATCATCCACAAATTGTCCATGAAAATTTATAGCCTCCATCAGTGCTAGCTGTGAGGGGTGAAGGATAAAATATCTTTGATGCCCTCCCCCATTACTTCGAGTGTGCCCACTTTCTCCCAAACCACCCATGGGAGAACCAAGTCCTCCTTCGACCCTTCCCACGAGAATCTACTACAAATCCTCCTTATTTTGAAAGAATTCCTTTGGGAACCCATGTCGTAGACCGATGAAACCAAGATTTCTAATACAGGCGGCCAGTCAATACTATCCTTCCCACCTAGACAACCATTTGTAGATCCGGTGTTTTATTCGGCTTTCTATCTTTTACGCGACCAATGCCGGATCACCGAATCCTGTAAGAGTCGGGTTTTAAATGGAACCCCAAATATTTTTAAATTGTACGACAACCTTTTCATTTCGAATGGGAGCTCTTCGTGTTATTACGACTTCTTCCTTGAGAAACCTTCGGTGTTAAAAGATGATTTTTGATAGTTTTATACACAATCCGGTAGCTTTTAGAAACGAGGTCCATGACATCTTTGATTTGTGCGGTGTCAGCTCAGCTTCCATTATTGAACAATAGGATGTCATCCAACGAACAACTAGGGAGTGATATTTGGGTTGGCCAGCCATTTCAATCCTTTGAGCTGTCCCCTCTCCTCCTTGCGCTAGGATCATTTGAATAAGACCTTCGACTTCTAGGAGGGAAGAAGAGGGCGAGCGAGTGCCTTACATGGTGCAAGCCTATACGGCTCTGAAATAAAGGGGTGGTTACCCCATTGATCATAATTGCAAAGATTGTGTTTGTGATGTACCCCATCACCCGATTTATGAAGTCGATCTTAAACCCCAAGTGAGTCGGGGGCTTGATACGAGAAAAGCCAACTAATGCGATCCTTAAGATTTTGAGAGGTAATTTTTTACAATAGATCCTTTTTCCCACTCCTTTTAAGGATATGTAGGGTTTCTGTGCCACACTCCAATTGCTTCATGAATTTTCCTTCTGTCCAAAAATCCAAACTTCTCTTTGGGAAATATTTCTAGAAAGTATAGGTTTTAGACGAACAACTCTCACCTTTGATATGATTTTATAGATGCAGTTGCAAAGGGAGATAGGTCTAAAGTCCTCAAAGGATTGAAGATCCTCATTCTTAGGGATGGGGTCCAAAGAAAAGGGCATTAAAGGTTGAGATCAGTCCTTTGACCCTTGATTCTTCAACCACCCTTGTAAGCTCCTCCCCAGTGTCCTAAGGTGATGGAAAAACTCTACATTCCACCCATACGGGCTAGGAATTTTGTCCTTCTACATAAACTTTAGTATCCTTCAACCTCATCTCTGGACATTGGTCCCATAATGTTTGATTTTCTTCCTCCTCCGCATACCAAGGGTGTTCCACTACGAATCACTTCAACAATCCATGCCTTCGACGAGCTTTGAAAATATTTTTAAAGTGGTTCCTTCCCAAGAGAAGGTCTTAAATATTTTTTGTCCTCCCTTCCTCCGATTTCATGCCCCATATGGTATTGATTTTTCTTCTACATTTTGTAAATTCTTTCATAATTTTGAGTTTCGTCCCCAACGGTTAGCCAAATAGCTCGGATTTTAAACACCTTTGTTCTTCCCTTTTCGACTAGGATTTTCCTTTGATTTGATTCAACAACTTGATCCTATCCCTATTTTCACGCGTTTTATATCCATCTTCCTCAGTTTTCGAACACGATCTAGCTCCTCTCCCCTGTCATCTAGGTCATCTTCCTTTGGGCTTTTTCTTTTTCCAAATCCATAGTCGCATTTTTCATAAGCTTTAGTTTTTCAAGAACAAGTAGGCTTTGTCCCTACCCAAATCCTCACCCTCGACCTACAAGTTGTTTGAAAATAGGTTGTTATAAGATTCATCCGGGGTGCATGAAGGGTTGAACTTCCAAAGGATCCGAGTTTCTTCGGCCAGGGCTTTTAGTTCAAGGAGAATAGGAAGATGATAACAATTTCCACCTTCCCCACCCGGTGCGGAACAACGAGATTCTACTCATAAGTCCTCCTTTAATAGAAAATGATCCAACCTCTTTTCCACCCCAATAAACCCCTATTCTTCAAATTTCCTCAGGTGGGATGAGGCTTGATCAAATTTATATGCTAAACTCTTTGAGGCTATCTTATTCGGGAAGAACTGCGCTGGCGGATTTGCATGTGCTTTGAGGACCCCAAGCTTCTCATAACCCCAGGTGAAAAATTCGATTTTCTCCACCTATTACCGATTCAAATTCCCCTTTAAGGATTTTGAAAAAAGATTATTAAAATGGATCTCTATCCAAACAAGGCCCATAAACGTTCAAAAATAATAATACTTGACAAGGGCTACTGTGGAAGGTAAACCTCCATGCCAAGGCTGCGGTTCCGGGGCCCAAGTGTTTGTCTCCTTCACTCTTCCCTGCGATTACCAATGTAGGACACCTCGACCTTCCTTTGGCATCCAGAAGTTTGGAAGGACCATCTAGAAACATTTTGTTCAAAGCCCTTTTATCTCATCTGCGGCACCGAGGTTTCTTGTAGCATTAACACATCGAGATCATAGGACTTAACTAAGTCCCTTAAAGCTAGTATTTTGGACCCACTAGCAAAACCTCTATAGTTGAAAGACAAAATTATCATTTAAAACCATGGGTGGGGGTCTGCGCTTCTCTAAGCACCAATGACGAGAGATAATTGTTTCCCACGAAATTTATGTCGATCTTTTCTCTTAGCGAGCTTTTGATATGTTTGACTTCCTACTTGTGGATTTGCGGGGTCCCATCGATATGGGATGAGATCCTAATCCTCCCCTTTTGCATCCCAATGCAATTTTTTTTTCTTCTCTATGGGCCTAAGGTTGTGATGAGGTGTTTGCTCGCCATGCCATGATAAAAGAAAATGACACCCAAGCTTAAGAGCTCTCCTTGTGAGAGGACTGGGTGTCATGAACTAACACCCCCATCGAGGTTTTTATCTCCAAAAGTAGTTATGCTCTTTATACCCTTTTAATTAAATTGATTGATCCCAAAAAATGACATATGAAAAAGTGTCATAGAGAAACAGAATTCTGAGTTTTTAGGCATGTAGTATTCGAGAAGCCATGGTATTAGCCCATGGTATTTATATATAAAGGAACGTATACGAGAATCTCTATGGTAAAGTGGAGATAAATTCTATGGTTAAGAATCATGTTCCATGCTTTTCTAAATGTATATGTTTAACTTACATATTATTTTTTAATAATTAATAATAATAATAATTTAAAGTTAGAATTTAGAAATTTTATGATTTTTTTTATTTATTTTTTATTTTTTATTTTTAACAACATGAGATATATGATGAGATAAGTGTTTTGATGTTTGTTATAGATTGATGTTTATCAACATTTATCATCCATTTTATTTATATCTTTGTGCTAGCATTTATCATCCATTTATTTTATATGATTATGCTAGTATTATATTCAAATTTATTACCAAAATATTTTAAACAAGTGTCTCAACATCTTTTTCAATTTGAAATATTATTATTTTTTAAAATATTCATAACAAATTATGCATTAACACAAAAAATTATTATTACCATCACTTGAACCTGACTAAATATATATATTCAAAACAAAATTTAAATATTTTGTGAATTTTTTCTTTTCTTTTTCCAATAACTTAATAATACTTAATTATTTCAAAATAAATTTTAAATTTCAATAAAACACAATATAATAATTAGATTTTAAAACTCAAAATTATGTTTGATAATAATTTTACAACACATTTATTCTAAAAAATTGTTTAAATTTGTTTCATTTCTACATTACTCACTATTTTTCAATATTAAAACTTGATATTACTAAAATTGTTATACTAAATTAATAAATACTTTTATAATACCTTAAACCAATTAACAAAGCATAGTCATTAACTTCACCCAATAACATGAAAAAAAAAATTAAATATAAACAAAATTGATATACATTAATCCATATAACACCACACGGAATCATATTTTTTACCACTAATAAGTTATTTATTTGAAATGAAATCTTCTTTCTTTTTAAAACCACTAATACGTTATTTGCTAGAAATGAAAATCTTCTTTCTTTTAAAATCACTAATATATATATATATATATATATATATATATATATATATATATATATATATATATATATTTATTACAAATATAGACACAACTATTTTTCTTGTAAATACCCCCAACTTAAGTGGATTGTAATTACTACTTTTCTCCACTTCGATTTACTCTTGAAGATACGATGTCACATAATGTGAGATCAAGCCTGACCTCGGGACTTGTATATAATATCGGCCAGAAATTTCTAATTGATGGCTCTCAATTTGAACGACCATGGATAAAATGGTGTAACTTTGGAATACAATGGACACGCTTCCTTTTTTTCGGAAAAAGAAAAATGGTAATTACTCTAAGATAGTATATAAAACAATACATGTTCGAACATTACATTCTCATTTTATTTGCACAACAATAGAAAATACCGGACCAAATACATACATAATACACTCCTGAAGAGAAGATATTCGATGTACATAGCAAAAAAAATTACGGGTAGCAATAAAGCAGCCCCAAACTAATTCATTCTGTGCATCCCTGTATACATAAAACACCTGCAATGATAATAGACAAGCATGCTAATTCATGGCAGTGAGGAAAAGAGGATGGATGCATAGAAAGAAAACTTAACAAAAAAGTCCACAAAGCGTCATCCTAGATACACATAGGTCATGCATTGGCGATGCTTGGTTCACATTTGCCGGTTTGAATGCTGATCAGTGTCAAGAGTAAGCATGAATCCATCATGTCAATCTGTAATGGGAGACTAAAAACAACTGGACATAACCCGCTCGCATGATGAAGAGGTGCGAAAATCTATTGAAGCATATGGCAGGAAAATAGGAAACCAGGCTCGCTTGAATATATTGATCAAAACTAAAAAATTCCACGCATACCGAATCAGTAAGCAAGCTCGCTTGTGACAGTAAAAAAAACAGGCTCGCTTGTGAAAACAATTTTCTCCATATGTCCCGCTCGCTTGATATAGATGAGTTGAAATGTTGTACCAGAAGGAGAAAAGGATCGGAGCAACCAAAATACATAAAGATCTGTACTGTTGAAAGCACAATTGTTAGAAAACATTGTTCATGTAGCATATGCCACCTCTCCTGAAGAAGAAAAGGAGTGTAGAAAAACACGTTCAGCCCCCGAATGACCCGTATGTGTGACCCAGTATCAACAGAGTTCAAAGGTATATAATCAACTGCTGGAACACATGTTAAACCTTGTTTTAGGTCATCATCTGGCAGTGAGAATTGGGGCGCTATCCTGTATAGATAGAAGTCATCAAAAGGATTGGAATAGATAGAGTAAACATGAGTAATGAAGACAACTATGGCCGAAAAGATGAAAACAATAAAACATAAAGAGAAAGATAAAAGAAGATGTGAGATGATGAAATCAACAGATCCTGGGTGCGTGAATCATGAAATCGATACTGTTGAAGTCCAGATCTGTACCCCATCTTTGTACTGAAGAATATTCATATATCCAAAATCTGCAGTGATGCCTTTTTTAGAGAGTCTGTCTGCCCTGGTATTATTCTCTCTATAGATATGAGTTATTGGGGGACATTTTAAGATCTGCCATAGGCGCCGAATCCGTCGCATCCATCCCCTCAAATCCGGCACAGTGAAATCACATCTGCTATATATCCATCCAATAACTAACTTAGAGTCACCATAGAAGTTGGGGTTCTGTAATTGGAGATTGGATGCAGCCAGTAGACCACCCCATAGCGCCATGATTTCCGCCTTATTATTTGTACCAGGACCCCCATTCCAATAGATATGAATTCTGTCCTGCTGGGACAATTTAACCCAGACACCACATCCCGTGATGCCATCAGCAGATGCGCCATCAAAATAAATAGCAGGGAGGAGAATCTCAGGTGGTCTGTTCCTAATAGATTTGTCTGCCACCGATTGAGAGGGAACATTCCAATCTACAATCCAGCTCATAATATTGGAAATGATAATACATGGAAGAAAAGGCTTGTTTTCAAAGATGAGATTGTTTCTACCAATCCACACTTCCCCAAAAAAGTAGAAAGGAATAGACTTATATTTACCTTTGAGCTTGTCCCAATCCCTAACAGCCGAAATAAAATCTGAAGCACACTAATTTGGATCCATAATATGAGGGGCAAGGGATCTCCATATATTCTTAATAACACAACAGGTGAAAAACAGGTGTGTAATGCTTTCAGCCTCCTAGCAGCATATAGCACATCGATTCGGCCCATGTACACCACGTTTCCTGAGGTTATCCCACGTCAGAATTTTACCCCTCCATACCATCCATCCGAAAAGGGTAATCTTTGTAGGAATCCTATGGTTCCAGTAGGGGCAGACGATCTTAGAAATGGTATCGCCAAAATTTGAGAGAATGATACACCTGTAGGTGTCTTTAACAATGATAGATCCATGCTTCATAGGCCCATTCCAGATTATTTTTTCACCTCCCGCAGTATGACAGAAACCAGCAGTCTTGAAAGATACCAGAATAGCCTCCCACTCGGTAGTGTCATCCCTCGACAATCCCAATTGAACAGCATTTTTGAAAGACGGAGCTCCAAAAGACCACTCAGAAATAGTCTGAGCTATGTAAATATACCCCCGGTGCAAGAGGGGATGTAAAAGTCGGGGGGAAATAGAACAGACAGTGGGGAGTCCAGAAATCTCTTTGAAGGCGAGAGGAATCCTTCCACCATCCGAAAAACTCCAGGTGACACGATCACAAATAAATTGTAGGATCTTTTTGAACTCGGCCAATATTACAGAGATGTTAGATGGACAACTCAGCTCCCGAAAAATAAGCTGATGGAATATATCTCCGTCAATATACTTGCATCTCACAATAGTGCTCCATATATTATTACCATCAATAGCATGCCAAAAAGATTTAATTAGCAGTGCAATGTTGAAGATTCTAGTATTTAATACAACACAGCCATCGCAATCTATAGGTCTACATATGACGTTCAATTGACAGAGATGATATTTCTTTTCCAGTTTAGCGCCTCCCCACAGAAATTGAGAAATGATCCTGTTAATCAGCTCCACAATCTAAGAAGGCAGATAGTAGAGGTGGCCCCAGTAGACCATCAACTGTGATAATACCGCCTGGATAAGGATGAGTCGTCCCCCCATAGACAGCCATTTGTGATTCCATCTGTATATATGATTTCTAAAGCGCTCAACTAACCACATCCAATCTCTTTTCATATAACCACAGGGTTTTAAATAACAACCCAAATATTTGAATCCTTCATAAAGAATTTGAGTATGAACCCCCAAGAACTCAGCTATGAATAGAATCTCCTGTAAATCCCCTTTGTCATATAGGAGAAAAGATTTGTCTTTGTTAATTCCTAACCCTGTTGCAGATTCAAATCTGTTCAAAAGCAAATGAATATAAAACCAATGGTTCCTCTTGAGATATCCAAGTAGTAACATGTCGTCAACAAAGAGAGAATGATTGATGGATATAGTTCCAGTGAATGAGAAACCTTTTATGAAACCCTGTTGTTCAGCATGATGTAAGAGCTTACTAAAACCATCTAGAACAAGAATAAAAATAAGTGGGGAGAGGGCACATCCCTGGCAGAGACCTCTGGCAGCGCCAAAGAAGAGAGTGGGTATTCCATTTACCAGTACAGCATATCTAACCATAGAAACACATGTCATGATCCATCGTATGATTCTGATTGGCAATCCAATCCTGAGCAATAGAAGCCTTATATAGGACCAATCAACTGAATCATAAGCCTTATGTAGATCAACTTTCATAACTAAAGCTTCCTTGCTGCCAATATGGGCAGAATGGAGAACTTCTTGTGCAATGGCTATCGCATCATGAATATAACGTCCATGAAGAAAGCCATACTGTTCCAAACTGATGTGTTCAGATAAAATAGATATGATTCGATTGGAAATGATCTTTGATGTGATTTTATACATGATATTGCATAAGGAAATCGGCCTAAAGTCAGCAAATGATTGCGGATCAGCCACCTTGGGTATCAGAGCAATAAATGTAGAGTTGAAATTTGCAGGCATGTGTCCTCTTTCCCTAATTTGTTCGATCACTTCCGTTAGTTCGGCTCCTATGAGATCAAAGAAGAAGGTGAAGAATTCCACAGGCCACCCATCCGGCCCCGGGCATTTGTCATGCGCAAAAGATTTTAGGACCCTGTGCACTTCATTCCCAGTGATTTCTTGTTCGAGTGGAGCGATAGCCACCTCATTAAACATTCTCGGTACATGATTCAATATCCATGTTTGATTTTCCGGGTCAGCAGGTAGTTCTTTTTGATAAAAGGCTGAGAAATGAGAAAAGGCCTCTTTTTGTATCTCCTCAGTAGATATAGAAAAATTACCATCATGTCCTTTAATCCTCCATATCGCATCTCTGTTCCTTCTGTCAGATGCATATTTATGAAAAAAATTCATGTTGAGGTCACCCTCCTTTAGCCAATCAATCCGACTCTTAAGCTTCCATGTGGTCTCTTCAATACCCAGAATCTCCCTCTTTCTCTTCCCGAGCTATCCACGAATGACATATGATGCCTCATCTGGAGCCTTAATTATGAAGTCTTTATAGATAGCCTCCATCCGACATTTAATGTCCAGTAGCTCCGCCTTGAGAGCTGCCTTTTTCTGCATTTCCCACTTCTTAGATGCAGTTTTTAGCTTTGAAAGTTTGATATGAAAACGTTCAATAATCTGGAGACCCTCACCATCAACATCCTCTTTCCAAATAGCTTTAACCAGATTAATATATTCATCATCATCGAGCCATACTTGATTAAATTTATATGGAATTCCCCTATTGAAACGCCGCACATTCCATGATAAGGAAATGGGCATACGATCAGATACATCGGAGACCATAACCATTGCTCTGGGATTCCCCCATCGATCTATGAGATTATCCTTTACCACATCCCTGTTCAATCTTTTCCCAATATATTTCTCCCCTCTTCTCTTGTTTGTCCATGTGGGAATCATCGGGCAAGGTCTTATGTCCACCATCTGAAAGTTGAAAAACATGTCATTTAAGAAATTTGAAAGTGTATCCATTCTAGCATCCCTACCCCAGATTTCATCCGACTGTAAAGTGAAATTCAGATCCCCCATCATAATAAAATTCGGCAGCCTTAGAATACCTGAATCCCACATCTTAATCCAGAAGGAATGTGTACCCACATATGGCGCATATATATTAAGAATGTTAAGTGTTTCAACCATACCTCTCATATGACCAGAGAGAAGGATCCCACCAAAAACCTGTAAGCTTTAAAAGTAAACCATCCTGGATCCCACATAGTAATTAATCCTCCAAAGTGGCCATTTGAGTCTATTGCCGCCCCAGACTATCCCGATTTGTATCTAAGAAAAGTCCTTAATGCTTTTTCTCGCTTACATAAAGTCTCCTGTCCCAAAAAAATGTTGCACATACTATCAACAATCAATTCACGTAGGCAATGTGATTTGGGGGCATCACCTAAACCCCGAATATTCAGAGATAAAATATGATTCATGGCGAAACCAAATCCAAGTGACTTGCTCTAAGCGCCCGCGATCCATCCCAGTTGACATCACCCGCCGATATGGGTATGTCTGTGAAATTGTCCTCTCCATAAGTGAACAGAGAGATGGATTTGTACTTACCTTTAACCTGTTTATTTGAAGCCTTTGATTTTTTTCTTGCAGTGACATTGACATTCACAGGTTGAAAAACACAGGGATGCTGATCCTTTGGAGGTCTATCAAAAACCGTCAAGGCAACCAGGTCAATGTTAGGATTGCACAGAAGAGAGTCTATGTCACTTCCAACTGAATTCCTAGGGGATTCAGGGGGAGATTCGGTAGCAATAGGTTCAGATAAGGTGGGCGACCAGGCTGGATGTTCAACAGAAGTGGGTGGAGGTGCTGATGGGCTGCCCATCGAAACGTTAGTAGCTTGAAAAAGCGAAGGGTCGTTCTCTATAGGATGGCTATAGGATAGAGAAGAGATATTGGTAGCTACCCCATGATGAGAGTCCGGTGTGGTCATCTCCTGAGTAGAGCTAATGGTGATAGGTTTGTAGGGGAGACCTTGCATATTCGGAGGACTAGAATGATCAACAGAGGGTGATAAATTGGATTCCGGTGGAAGAACCCTATTCAGATCTATGGGGGCACTATGAGACAAATTCCTATCAGAATCATTCAAAGACTGCACATGCCTATCATAATTCTCATCAGCAGATACAAAGGCTACATCTTCTGAGGACGTGGGAGAAGGAATACCTGGTGTTATTCCAACAGGAGCGTCCGCAGAAGCATGATTACGTCTTCTTCCATCAGCATCAGTGGCAGCCTAAGACGACCACACCATACATAAGCGAAGAGGACAATGTTCCCTAAGATGTCCGATTTTGTGGCATATAAGACATCGGAAGGAAATACCCCAAAAATCAATACGTTGTCTGTGCCTTTTGTTCCCCCATAAAAGATCGACGTCTCCTGGCAAGCCTCCCACAAAATCAATCTCCACAAGTAACCATGCAATTCTTTTGTCAGTTGCACCAATGATGCTAGGGTCAATGTATTTTGTCGATCCAATGGAACCCCCAATTTTTTTCAGGGCTTTTAGGGTCTAGAATTCAAGAGGCAAACCCGGTAGCTTTACCCAAACAATCCTGCTATGCGGCGCCTCCATTACTGGGTTAAAACCCAAATACCACGGCACCAACTGCATATAACTTCGACCTCTGACCCAAATTCTACTGATGAATTTGAATACATCACACTGATCCATAAAATGAAAAGAAAACCATCCATTGATCAATATGCTAACCTTAGGTGCATATCCTATGATGGGGCTCCAGTGTTGCTTGATCCATGCAACTGTGTCTAATTCGCTATTGTCTGGAAACATCCACCGTCCAATTACAGCACGTTCTCCAAGCTTGCCACCCTCCTATGCAAATCTTCATAGTCCAAATAAATTTCATTTATCTCCATCCTGTGTTTGTAATAGTTCTTCTTGTTCTTGTGTCGTCTTCTGTGTATATTTCTATTACAGCATTCTTGGGAGCTCGTGGTTTCCAGCTTGTTGTTACCAAAAGCACTTTGGATGATTAAATCATCAATCTCATGTTCAATTGACTGCATCTCCTGAGTCGGTGTTGATTTTAAAACATCCATAACTTTACTGCCAGGTGAAGGCATCCAAGCGTGTAAAAACCTTGCCTTATGTTCTAATCCGTCAGAAGTACAGTGATATATCAGTGTCGTCACTGTAAAAAATATTACATTGATTCTATAATACAGCTACATCTGCGGACCCTCCTTAGGAGTTTCGGCCAAAAAGATGGAGAAATAGCCAAAATAAATGGTATTTTTGCACGACTTAGGAAGGATAAGGCAAATATTAATATGGGAGAAGAAAATTCGCTCTCATTCAAGATAGGAAAAGTACATCTAAAAAAGAAAAGAGGAATAAAGAAGGTAGCGACACAATCCAAAAAAACCCCACAATCAAGTGTTAGATATCAGGTGCCACCACACCTCATGCCATGGGTGAGTACCTAAAAGAGGACTAAATGAAGAGGTTAGGGAGAATCCGAAAGAAGAAAGTCTAATCCCAAGGGGACCCTCCCCCTAATCGTCTGACCAGACAAAATCCCAATGACCACCCAGAGACAGATTTTTCAGTCACTTAAAAAAATATTTGTCAGTCACTTAATAGACTGATGAAATTAGGAAGCCGCCACAACAATAAAATATTCAGGAAAAAACCATTCACATAATGAGGCATGATAGTCCCATAGGGGAAATATTCCAGCGGATCATCTGAGCACTCAATCTAATATAGTCTGGCAGCCCATATTTAGTAACTGTCAATGTACATAAAAGAGGTAGTCTGCATACAACCTCGAGAGAAAGAAAAAGCTATTGTGATTACGAAAAACTCAAAGATGCCAAGTACAAAGCCTAATCCCTTCCATGTTCAAACAGCCATAAGCTATTAATATTTGACACCTCCTTACCAACCAATCAGGCTGCATTCAATTATCAACATATGAATTGCGTCCCCTAGAAGTAAAACTCCAGACTGTCATTCCGGAAAAAATTTGAAATCAACCTGAAATGTATCACCGAAAATACAAGGATGGAAAGGAGCAATCGGAAAAACCAGGCAGAAATAGTATGCCATTAAAAATGACAGCAACAACAACAATAACACCCAGGAACAGCCCACCACCTTTCACATAATCGGAAACCAAAATTTTTACAGGGCCTAGATATGATTAGAGTATCTACCCACTTACTCCATAGAGTACTCCATCTTGCAAAACACGTAGATTCCAGATTGTTTGAGTCCTCTGATGACTCCTGTGATGAAGAAGGTTGGTGTAACATATACACCTCCTAGTTAATCATTCGACTTGTCCAGCGTATCAAACAATAGCTAGATTCCAACCAATAGCATGACCACACAAACCATAAAAAACCTACAGAGGAGTCCCACAAGTCTTGCCTCTCCTCGACAAAGACGACGTCTGCGACTCCACTCTCCAAATCCAAAATCTCCTTCCTTGAGGGAGCCTCCTCCTCAACGATCCGTGAGCCTCCTTCGCCCATGAATATCCGCCCGGGTATCCTGTAATGTTAGCGAGAGATGCAAAGGGATAATGTTAGTAGAGATGCAAGGGTATGATTATATGGTCATCCCCGACTCAATATCACATACAGAAATGAATACGCTCTTCAACGATTCAGGTTCGACTTCTTCGTCTGCTAATTCAAACAAGAACAACCAAAATGTGACATATGAAGATAAGAAGTTATCGAATGATGGAGAAATTGGAGCTGATCCAGGTATGAAGTTTTGAAACTCGACACAGAACGAGAGAAATTCGTGGAATTTGGGGCTTCGAAAACCTAGTAAAGTCATTCTAGTAAAGTCATTGTTCAAGTTCAAGGTATTATTGAGATATACCAACGGGATGTTGAATTTCCTGTAAATATTTATGAATGGTTACAACAACTCAAAGAGGAACCAGAGCATAGGGATAGAAGAAACAAATAGATAAAATGGACCAATAAATTCCTTGGGGTCAATACCATAGAAATACTAGTTTATTATCTCTTCTCTCTGATTTACCAATTAATTCCTTATTTCTTGCTCGGTGTTACTGTGCTTTGGATTTTCGAATGGAATAATATTTTTCTATTGGTTGGTACAAATGAGGTTCTACCAAGCAATTAAAGAAGAAATAGATTTGTTTCCCATGTCTTGTATTTGAGCTCTCTCTACAACACGAAAATGACTATCCAAAGCCATTCTTCTTGGAATCCAAGCAGCTTCTAACACAAATTATCCTACGGTTATTAACGAGGAGCCTAACTAAATGAAATATTTGAAGTGTGCCTTGTTAATATAGACCCAACCAATGGAGCTTGAAGCTGAAGGAGGCATTTCAGAATCCATGAAGTCTACCTGCCTCATATAAATGGATTTCAAAGCTCACTAAAGTGTAACGACAAGGTCTTCACACTCACTATAATCTCTTTATCGCATTTTTGGGTTGAACTTCTTGTAAAGCTTTCTGAATGGTTACAACAACTCTAGGAGGCACTATAGCATAGGGATAAGAGAAAGAATAGATAAAATGGACCAATAAATTCCTTGACACAATAAATTCCTTGGCATCAATATGAGAGAAATTCTAGGTTATTATCTCTTCTCTCTGGCTTTACCAATTAGTTCATTATTGACTTTATCTCTTGCTCGATATTAATATTATTTGGATTTTTGAATGGAATAAGATTCTTATATTAGTTGATACAGATAAGGTTCTACCAAGAAATCAAAGAAGAAGTATATTAGTTTCCTATGTCCAGTCTCTGAGCTCTCTCTACAACATGGAAACAACCATCCAGAGCCATTATTTTTGGAAGCCAAACAACTTCTAGCACATATAATACTATGATTGTTGACGAGGAGCCCAACGAAATGAAAAGTGTGCCTTTTTAGTGTGGACACAACCAGTGGATCTTGAAGTCGAAGGAGGGATTTCAGAATCCATGAAGTATGATTTTTCAGATATACATCCTTCTCCGAGATATTCCCATTGCTCGCTACAGGGACTTTTTTGTTGGTGAAGGTTTAGAAAATTTCACAAAAAAACTGGTTCAACGACTCTCACAGTGGAGAACTCTATGCAATTTGCAGGACCTCTGGCTACCACATCCTTTAGTACAAATGAAAATTTCGAAGTGCAGAGTCCCAAGCGAGTGCATGTATAATGTTCATCATAGTTTTACAACTACAAGTATGGATTTGCATTTACAAATACAAAAATTGAGGTTAGATTCCTTTTAAATATGTTGCACTTTTGTGCCTTGTAAGCTCCCTTTCCTACTGAGAATGCATGCGTATTCAATGGAATGTTAATGTCTAGAAACAACGAGCTTATTTTTCTCGATAGATTTACAAATGAAAAAATTAAGTTTTATATGTTCAAAAATTATATTCTTTGCATCTTATTCTTTCACTTACCCTTCCTGCTTTGTCATTGTGGAAACACAAGATAGCCATCCCAACAAGACAATGAACCTTATAATCAACAACTGCAATGTGTAGGAGCTTCTCTATTAGTTCTTGAATAAACCCATTTTGAAAACAGAGTTTCTTATGCTACACAATGGAAATGAGTTGCTTATGTTACACTTAATATTTGATCTCAAAAATTCAAGACTCACTCTCGTAGAGGGCACCCTGTGGGGTAATTTGTTGCATCCTGTACAATTAACAAGGAACGAAAGACCTATTTTACAAGCATTACAAAAGAATAGTATGATTTTTTGCAGAAGAAAGCATGTGAGGACGAAGAACATGCAAGTAAAATAATCGCAGAATTCCTTTCCCGGGTGGAGCCTTGTTAATATCAGGGAAAAGGAATCCCTGGAGAAGTTAAATGCGGTGAATTCATATCTCGAGAAGAGTAGGAAAATTGTAGATTAATCTTCTAAGCAGCCAGAGGTTTTCCAAAAAGACAAAATGGCCCTGGAAACAGATTTTATTAAGTCAAATGAAGAGGCGGAGTAATGGAAGAAATCCGCTGCAGTAACCACATCTCACAATGAAGAAATGAATGGAAAGATAGCTGACAAACCCACTTCTTTTGTGCAGCACTCACCATCTAAATCTTTCGGGGAATTCAAGCTAAATCTAATTAGATCTTGTGCCATTTTTTAAATTATAAAAGCATCTTATTACCTACTTTCATTGTTGTATGTTTGGTCATTCTATTTTAATTACCCTATTGTATTTATAAATACATTTTTGCAGAAAATGGTTGAAAATAAGTGTTGGCAAAGACATTTTTTTAAGAATATTTTGACCTATTTTTGACAACAGAAAAATCTATTTGGCACGGTGAACTTTAGTATACTTCTACTCTAACATAATTTTTTGTGAAATGAGAGAAATTTAATTCAAAATTTGCTAACATCCCATGTAAATATTCCTAGCTAAAATGAAAATGTTGATGTATAAGTGATATTGTAAACCCCCCTTCTCATTCCTTGTGTTGTGTCTAAATTCCCTACAACGAATGTGTATGTCTTTCACAATAGGCGATTCAAGGATGACTTGAACCTAATCAAAGATATAATTCTCACAAGAAATCGATATGGAAGGTATAAGTGGATATTTTTTCGAAACCATTATTGTTATCAGGTTAAATATTTTGTCTTAGGTAGCAAAGGTTATGGATCAGTGAAGTTTTTGGGGAAATAGATGCTACATGCCTTGAATTGGAGAGTATTATTCAATTCAACAAGTGTGAGATCCTTGTGTACATGGATGAAATAAAAATGCTTCCTGTAGGCCAAGGTCTAAACAAGTCTGTAGAAATATCATTATTAAGTGTGAAATTCAAGGACAAAAATATAGGTCAAGAGTTCTCAAAAGGCCTTGAGGTGGAAAATTTTGACAAAAGGGTAAAATAGATAACGAAAGAGCAAGGTGTCAACTTTATTTAATATAATGCTAGCAAGGGAGAATGGAAATTCCAAGTAAAACATTTCACCAAATATTTTCTGGATGGGTCTGACAAAATGTGACGGAGAATCGCTTGTGAAGCCCAGTAAAAACTCTACATCTAAACAAATATTGTAGGGGTTGAGTTTCATATACTTTCTCTGATATTATACTATTCTATTATTACAGTACCCTAGTCCTTGACTATAGTAGGAAGCACATTTGATTTGATGTCTAATGTGTTTTGTGTATAGAGTTTGTTGTAATGAGAAAGGCATTGCCATCTGGGGTGCATTCAAATTGCATCTCATGACAGGATTCATCATTGTGCAACATCCCCTAAAAGCTATTTTTGTTCTTTTGCATATATTTGAGCCAATGTCAATGTCTTTGCTCTAAAGGAATTATTTTCACCATACCTATTATTTCTGTTGATTGTGTTTTGTTCTAATCTTCAATCTCTCTAGATGCAAGGATTTCTCACATTTGGCTATAATGTTCACATAATTCATACATACAAATTTCCATAATTTTTTTACAAATTGGTAATGGCAGTTTTTTCAGTGATAAGCCTCCCAATTTCCCAACCTCAATTATTTAATTTTAACGACAATGTGAATTCCATAAAGGATAATGTATGTGTGCTCTATAAAATGTCAAAGAGACCCATGTCCATACTTGTGGTAACAGTATGATCATTTGATTGCTCTGCAATATTCATGGCTTATAATATTTTTAATCCTTTTTATATATTGAGATCATTGGCATTAAAAATTGAATTTTTATTTAAGAATACATGCCACGGATAATATATATTATAAATACATTCAACTGAAGAACACACATTGAATACCAAATATAAATGACAATATCAATATGCATTTTACAGATATAAGTTTCAAAAGTTCCATATACAGTAAATTCAAGAACACACATTGAGTATCAAATATAAATGACAATATGAATATGCATTTTACATATATAAGGTTCAAAAGTTCCATAGTTATTTTTTACATTAGGGTGATGTTGCTATTGTTTAAATTGGTCCATCTCTTGTTAAGTGAGACATTATTACCTATATTAATGAAACATTTGTTGTTAATTTATTTAGCTAGGTAGGGTGCCCCTATTTCCCATTTCCTACATAACTCTAGTCACATCTCCTTTCTTCTTATGCTACTTTTTCCTAGCTCTCACATGTTTTCTTTGCAACATCGTGTACAACATGGTTTTAATTTTAGTAACATGTATCATGAAGTAATTGTTTTGATTTTTAGTATGGATTGGATGCTCATAACCTGCTTTTACTCCTCGTCATTTAATTCTATAATTTCACTAGTATACCTATTTTCTAATTTTTAATTCGTCATTTAATTTATATAGCTACACTAGTATACCTATTTGCAATTTTTTTCCTTCCATTCTTTCATGGTCATACAAAATTGATATCTATAATCTATTCCAAATAAAGAAATAATATTAACATTATTTAATTGGATATGTATATTTATTTGAAAGGCATATTTTATCCCAACTAGTTGGTTTTAATGGGTAATTGTTTTGCTAATAGTTGTGATTTACAAAAGTCACTTGGAATGGTAAATTAAAACCATATAAACCTTTTTATGAAATGGGAAAACTAGTTGCAATTACATTTCATTCATCAAATAATGGTGTCCCTTAATGTAAACCCTAATTTAGGACTTGTTTCTCAACAAGATTTCGTTCTAATGGTTGGCTACTAATTAAATGGCTATTACATCCAATGGGAGTCATGAACCTAAGGAATGTGATTAGATTTTATCTCAATCTCTTGATGGTTTATATAAAAAAAATGGCATATTAGCCATATAAATAGGAATCTCAATATGATATTATATGAAATATATTTTTTGTGTCAAGAGGCACTCTACAACTTAGTACAAAATATTTTTTTTAAGCCGAGAGACAACTCAGTATAGAGGGAGATGTGTAGGAGAAGAAGTTTGTAAACATAAACCTTTAACATTTAATAGTTATATGTTGACTCAATTAAGAAATGTATAGACGGACATGTGTAGGTGTAAATTTTTTTAAACATAAACATTTAACATTTATATAGTAAAAATTTAAAAGTAATATAAAATCATGGCACAATTAATAATAAAAATTTAAAGCTTAGTACCTCCAACTCAAGTTAGAAAAATTTGATTAGCTTTTATCTCAGCCTCTTGATTTTATATAAAAAAAAATGGCATATTAGCCACATGTATAAATAGGAATCTCAATATGATATTATATGAAATATATTTTTTGTGCCAAGAGGCACTTTACAACGTAGTATGAAATGATTTTTTTATGCAAGGGACAACTCAGTATAGAGGGAGATGTGTAGGAGAAGATGTTTGTAAACATAAACATTTAAAATTTAATAGTTATATGTTGATTCAGTTAAAAAAATGTATAGAGGGATATGTGTAGGTGTAAATGTTTGTAAACATAAATATTTAACATTTATATAATAAAAAATTAAAAGTAATATAAAGCATGGCACAATTAATAATAAAAAGTTAAAAGTAATAAAAATAATAAAATTCAATTTGCTATATTATAATTTTGTTTTGCAGGGCATCGTAGTCCCTCCAACTCAACTTAGAAATCCTATACTCTTGCTTTGGTGAGAAATAATAAATTGATATGTGAAGTGGATAAGTAAATTGCTTGCTAAGGCAAAAGAACTTGCACAAATTTTGATGGGTAGTAACTCTACACATTTACAGTTTTACTCGTGTTGAGGAAAAAATACATCATGGAAGGAAGTAACTCCTAGTAAGCATAGTTATTTACATATTATATCTTCCATTTTTTATGCAAAGACTTGATTAAATTATGGTGGGAATTAATTGATGGTAAATATGTTATTAACTTGAGTATAAGCTATTTTAAACAGTTTTATTTTTGGATGGTTTTCAAAGCTTGACTACACAAATATGTAAAAATCATGCATGAATATTTCAACCATATCCATAAATTATGGCATAAAATATGTAAGACATATATTCACATGGCATTATATTGCGCAAAGGTCAATTGCTAGAATATTGACTTGGCAAGGAATAATAATTATTTTATAACCATATTTAAATTTAATTAATAAGCACATCAAAACTTAATACTTACAATATAGCAATATTCTTAACCATGGATATTCACCCACACTTTACCATGGATATTATTAACTTGTAAATAAATTTTGTTACAATACCATGGCTTATCAATACCACACCCCCAAAAACCATAACTCATTTCAAAATAGAAAATTAAAATGTAAAATATAATGAAATATGTAAAATGTGCAAAATGTAATGTGAAATGTAAGCAATAGATCTACCAATTTGATCAGAATAAATTGGTTTGTTTATAATGTAAAATTAACATGATATTGTTTCTTTAATAAGTTATTTCTTTATATATTATTATTGGTATAATAACAAATAAAATTGATTATTATTATTCCAATATATTATAGTAATAATCATCTTCATTATAAATATTATTATAATATACCTTACATATATTATTCATTACACAGAGTGGCAATTTTCGATCATATGGATGGAGGGGGGGAGAGGGACAAAGAGAGTGACAGTGAGAGGGGTAGAGGTAGGGAAAAAGAGAGGGTACGGGGGGGGAGGCACAGAGAGAATGAGAGAGGGAGGGAGATAGTGACGAATTTGGAGGGTAGAGAGGTAGAGAGAGTGATGGGGTGGGGGGGGAGAGGGAGGTGGGAGAGAGAGGAAGAAAGATAGAGAGAATGTGTTAGTCATCAATATTTTTCACTATTGGTAGATGACCATAGATTGGTTCTAGATTTCTAAAAACAACATTCTTTGAACATTGTGAGTTTTAGAAATCTCGCTGCCTTCATTATCCTTCGGAAAAAATTTCACTATTCTATCAATCTTAACATCTCATGGTCACCCTGCCACTCCTAAAAGACTCCTTGGTGGCTTGTGCCTCTCATCTCCATCCTTATTTCCTACTTATGAACTCATTACTCTGTCTTTCCCTAGCCCATCACTCCAATTTCCATCTAGGTTTTCTTATAGCCTAATCATTCCCATGTTCCCCAAGGTCCTCAAGCATTGATGGTCTCAAATCTGTAAGCTCTTTAGATAAATCAAGTACATTGGATTTTGGATCTTCAATACTACACTTTGACAAATATTTTGTTTCCACTTGAAAACTCCAAGCCAATTTTCAGTCCAAGACCAGGTCAAAGAATCCTCCCACTAGGTCAATTAGGGTTTCATTTGTTCCCAGGTCATCATGGGTGTCTCAAAAACTGTTTTTCTTTGTTAGAAACTGGTTCAGAGATATTCAAATGTTGAGACATGGTTATCCAAAAAAATATTTAAAGGTTTCCAAAGAAGAGTACCTTATCAAATTTAAGGTTTGCAAGAGGTAAATGTAAACTTTGACACTTTTTACATAAGTGTTAAAAGGTCTATCAGTAAAAATTTGGTGGGGTAGGAGGTCTGCTCCTGAATAAAGAGATCTTGAAGCAAGGAAGACAGGAAACACTTAGCCTTAAGAAGAACTAGGTTTTTTTGAGCTTGATAGTCCAGCAGAGTGCCAACACAGTAATTAATTTCAGAAATGGCATAGAGAAGGTAAAGGGATGAGTTGGACAACATGATAGGAACAAAAGAGGTTTTTGAAAGTGCTGCTATGAGGAATCCTCCCAAAGGTGTTTTATGAGTTTTCCAGGTCTAAATGAGCAAAGGATGATGTTGAGCTCCAAGGTGGGAGCAAAGGAGGTTTTTAAGGTTTCTTTTGTGTCAAGAAAAACATGTCAAGGTCTCTAGGATCAGAAGAAAGCAAATATCGTACCCCCAGCAAGCTACAAGAAAAAGGTGAAAAGGGTTAAATTGAACCTAAAGATTAAGACTACATAAGAAATGGAAGATGTTGTTGTATGTGTGCAATCATATTAAAAGTGTAAAAAGGAAAATATCATGCCTCCTTGACCAAAATAAAGATCAAATTCATCACTTTATCTACCTGCAAGGCAAAAGTGCACAAATTTTTAGTGAGAAAAGGTAAAGGGCTTTAAACCTCAGAAAGTGGGCTTGTCAAGATTAAGATCAAATTATAAGCCTATAGGAACTCTTTTTCACACTTCATAAGAATCATTGGTGCCTTACAAAGAATTAAGAGTCTCAAGGAGAGAAGAAAATCTGAGTTTTCAAAAGTGGACAATTTTTCTTGGTGCTGCGCCCCTGGAAATTTTTCCCCATATATTTTCTTAAAGCGCTGCGCACCAGGAAAAAGGAAATGCACGTTGGGGAAGGCGTTGCACCCTTACCCAGAACACACCCACAGCAATTTTCTTAGGCGCTCGCGCCTTGGCTAGAGGGCCCTCCAAGCAAATTAACCCTCCAAATACAGTCAAGCACCTCCAAATATCTCATTGTGGTATTACAAGCATTACAGAGGTAAGTGGATACCCTAGCCACATCTTCCAACATTTTTATGGTTTAAATTGGATGAAATCAAACCCCAAGGATAAAACCATAACAATTGCGTTCGAAGTCACTACTTAAACCTCTTTTTCATCTACCCATAAAGAATATCGTTGAAAATTGTTTCAAAAACAGAATTTAAACAGATTTCAGTGAGGTAGAGAGAATTGAAGCAAAGAGCAATGAGGATGATGGCAGTAGATCAAAGAGCCATGATAACAGTGAGGGCAGTGAGGCAAATAGTGATGATGTAGAATGCAGCAAGGAAATGAGTCATGATAGCAATAGGGTCAGAGAGTAGTGAAGAGAACTGTAAAGCTCATAGCAGTAAGGCAAACACCACTGAGGATCAAGGAAGTGAGGAAGATACCAATGAGGGAAAGCACTCAAGGAGGAAAAAGATAAAGAAAACTTTGGTAACCTAGCTGATCCATCCCCTACAAGCATCTCAAACATAATCAGTAAGGTAAATCCAAATTTTGGCACAATTTTGAAGTTTTTATATTTTTTACTGCTTTCAAGGGCCAAAGGCACAACACCACTGTCATTGTGCTTCCTTTTTGGGGCACTCAAATGAAACATGGCTTACATTTTCATGTTCATATTTCCAAGGACATCACTTACAGAAAATTTCAGCTCATTTGGAGCAAAACTGGTCCTCCAAAAGTGCCAAAAACACCCAAAAAATCACCTTTCTGCCCTATTTTCAGAGTTGGTGCTGCGCCCTGAGCAGTATTTGGAGATTGAATTTTTGAGCAGGTAAATGAAGTCCAATCAGAAAAATAAAGGCATTTTTGGAAAGTATAATGGACAGTCTTTCCAATGAGCTATCATGGAGCTCATTTGGACATCGAGAAGGCCTCCAAAACTCAGCTGAAAGATGACCTATTTTCCCAGTGTTGGCGTTGCGCCCTTGAACCTCAGTGTTGTGCCCTTGAAAAAAAGTCAACAAAACACACTTGGAGATATTTTTGGAAGTAATTGAGGGCCTCAAAGTCAGTTTTTTTTTCCAAAGTTGGTTGAGAATATATTTTTGCATTTAATGAACTAGGATATTTGTGCCTTAGGCCTTGTATGGTCTCAAAGGACAAAAGTGACATTTATGAGTAATTAATGGTTTCTAAAACTCTAGTTAGGTGTTTGGTCCTCCTTGATAGTTAAATATTGCATTGAGGCCTCATTGTACATGTTGGTTGGTTGTTGAGCATAATATGATCTAGACATTAAGTTTGTTGAAGAAATTGGTTTAGGTGTGTTGTGATGGCTTTGGACTGAGCATCA
Source organism: Pinus albicaulis (assembly GCA_034641835.2). NCBI lineage: Eukaryota > Viridiplantae > Streptophyta > Pinopsida > Pinales > Pinaceae > Pinus > Pinus albicaulis. The sequence continues at coordinate 79,813,624 of MU968411.1, forward strand.
ATGGATTAAGCACATTCCTAGGATTCATGAGCTCTATTAGATGGTGATGTTATTCCACTCTTGTATTTGTTTACTTCAATTTTCATTATGTTCATGGTTTCTTTGATCTTAGGACAAAAATTTTAGAGTAGGACATGCTTTCTTGGCACCCTACTTTTGTCTGCATCCTATTATCTCTATGTTTTCTTCCTTGAAGTTTAATTAAATAATACTTAAATGATCTTTAGTTTAGCTGAAATTCTATGTTAAAAGCTCTCTTTGTTTGAAAGTAATGTTCAGAGAATTCTTAACTGCTCTCTAGATTTACTTATTTTTTGTTTTGAGGTCTGTTTAGCAAAGGTCTAGTTGAAGAATCCTTCATTGCTCTTCAAGTTTTACTATGCTATCATCTTGAAATATTTTCTTGTTCCTAGTATGTTGAAGGATCCTTAGTTTCCCTTTGAACCTACTACATTCATAACTTCATGTTTATTTCTCACTCACTAAACCTACTTAGATCCATTTGGCCTTGTTAACTTGCCCTATGAAACACCCTTGACCTATTTTTGTACTTTTCAAGACCTTTGCAGACTCCATAGCCCATTGGATTGATTTTCTCTTAATCTACCTATTCTTCTTGAAAACCTATCCAACCAAACAAACAAAAAAACAAACCCTAATCCTTATAACTAGCCTAAAATCAAAACCCTAAAATCACATAAGTTACATCCTTTACACAAACATAGAGAGAGAACTCTCTAAGTCCAGGAAGGATAGGTCCTAGGACTCCAAAGACTGGTTTCATGTTACCCTTGTACATTTGTTCTTGCCAATCTGACAAATTACGAGGACCTAACATAATGGCGATCACGGTGGGACCTTCTCAGTCAGTGACAATCTAAGTATTCCTTAGGACCTCAGAAAACCCAAAGAAATACTTAGATTGGTATTCATTTTTGATGGTTTACAATAGTACATCATTAAAACAGTAAGCATCCTCCAGCTGGTGACTCCACTGGTCTTCAGTAGCCCTGTTGACCCCACTAGTTCTCATAGCCTCCCTTAGGAATGAATTAATCAATCCTAATATTGTTGATGGTGGACAGCAAATTTGAAATCTTCCACCTGGCAACTCCACCACTCTCAATAGACCTAAAGACTCCACTAGAGGAAGAACCTGAAACATGACCAGTCATCCTAGAAAGAGAGGGTATCCAAGCCTAAATTGGATTCAAGAAATTGTTTTTTTATCTATAACTATGTTCTATCCTAATTTAAGCTTGATCAAGAATACACTAATGAGGTCTACATTTATCATTGGAAAGATCTCAAGCATCAAAAAGCTAAGCCCCAGATTGCAGACCATGAACAAACTTATACACCTATGCCTACCCCATATACACCTGTGAAAGACCTAGTGAAACATGAGCCTCATGTTGTCTTTTTTGCTCATGCTGAAACCTCAAATAGTCATAAATATATTTTTGCACTACCTATACCCCCAAAGGTCCCAGACAAATATAAGCCTCTGGTTTTGCCTCCTATCCTCCAGGCCCTCCCTGCAAATCTTTCAAATAAGCTGCCTGGTTTTGATGGAGCCTAAATACAAAGACCACCACTGAAAAACACATTCAAAATATTGAGGATTTACTTGATCGATTTGAAGTAGGAAAATATGATGTGTGTATTAGAATGTTTACCTTATCATTACAAGGAAAAGTTAAGAGTTGGTTTAAGGATCTTCCAGCTGCAAGCATTACCAATTTTCATCGATTCACTCAAGTTTTCCTAGATAGGTGGAAAGTCATGGGCAATTTTTTCCTCATCATAAGGGAATACAACCATTTGAAAAAACAACCAGGGGAGACAGTACAACACTTTTCATCCAGGTTCAATAAAGTATACCATGCAATGCCTGCTAAGGTAAAGTCGCCCCCAGAGTGGGCTCTCTTGCACTACCTAGATGCTTTTGACCCAGAGATGGCATTCCAGATAAAATAAAGAGACCCTTCGACCCTGGAGGAAATGCAAAGGATGGCAGTTGATGTGGAAGCCAACATACTAAACAGGGAGGAAAAGCTAAGAGCAATAGAGAAAGACAAAGCAGATCAACAGAAACTGATATCTTCAAAGATAAAGCTAGAGATGTTGACAAACACAATCAGCAAAATGATGCATATGATTGGCAGGAAAGAGGAAGAGTACAAGGTTGAGGTTGGAACTGATTATTCAAAAAATCCGGTACTATTTTCTTGGGAAGAACACACTCAGTCATTACAATGCAAGAATAACAATCAAAATATGCATGCTGAGAAAGATTGCAAAGAAGAAGATGCATAAAGTTGTCAAGTAAGTACTAGATGCCTTCCTACATCTTGTGCTTCACTATTAAGAGAGCACTACAAGAAAGTTGCAAGTAGAAACAAGGAGGCATGCTCTAAAGAATCAGTCAAGGAAGAAATGGATGATACAAACCCTTTTTCAAATTCATAATTTATCCCCTTAAGTCATCTTGGTGTGGCTGTTGGGATTACAGAACGAGAAATGGAGGATGAGCTAGCACCTTTTGAGTCTCTACCCTTGTGCTTCGATTCATTTCAAATTGCTAAAGAAGAATTTATTGGCCATAAACACTCTCCTTTTAATCCAAACTACCGTAGATCAGATAATAAACTTATAGGTCAACATATGGTGGAGGAATATGATGATCTAGTGTGCATATTGGATGACATTCCTCCTATGAATAATTTGCCCAAGTATGATCAATATGATGATGATTATGTTCTCCAGACTCAAGCTAACACTACATAAAAATCAGTAACTAGTTTATGGGACAAAGTCAGCCATTTTCAGCAGCTCAAATATAGTGATCAGAAAATACAACTCAGTTATGACATTGAAGAAGAAAGTGCAGAAAGTTTGGGAGAAAGGGAAGGATCTTTACCTCTTTTTTGTGCTTCATTTCAGTTCATCAAAGACAACCTTAATACAATCATAAATCAGCAGTCTTTGAGTATTGACCACAAAGCATACATTCAGCCTCATCACTATTCACAAGAGCAATAAAATATTTGTGTTTCTATCCAAAAGAAACAGAAAATGTCTCCTCTTTTAACTAAAGAAGAAATCAATCAGATTCTAAACATGCACGCAACCTCTAAACCTTCATGTAAACAAAACCTTTCTATTTTTTCTCCTGATGATTTATGTGTTGCAGTCTTGCCTCATGTAGAAACAAAGGAAAAGATTGATTCTAAGGCTATACTTTCTCAAGAAGATTTATTTCCAAAGAGTGCTCTTGCCCATCAACATGATGGCCTTCACACAGAATTCAACCCACTCAATTATAGCATATTGGGTTTGCTAGAGGAAAACATTGCAATATATGATGAGGCTGCTAGTACAGATGATCATGAGGAAGGGGAAGAGATTATTTCTCAAAAGAATCCCAAACATTACAAGCTGGAGCAAGGAATGGTCCTAGATATAGCTGGTTATTAGAATCCTCAGAGCCAGGTATTATTTCAAAATCCCATTGCTATTTTCTTAGAGACATTTGAAGAGGGAGTAAAATATGTCAAGAGCAGTTTGATGCAAGGTTTAAAGAAAATTTTAGGCACTGCTGTTCAAAAACAAGTGAGGTGGGAGTGGCCTTTTTATTTTTTCAGCACACTCAAACAATTGAACAAATATCACTCATGGAATCATCTACTTGATTGGTTATACTGGAAAAGAGAGTTCACCAAATGAATATATATCATATTTAAGTTAGATTAGGATAGATAGGTATGCAAATAAGCTCAAGACTATGAGCATCTTTCTAGTTTTTAGTTTTAGAATGTTGATCTAAAAAGACACAAAAACAGAGAAAAGAAGAAAAAGAGGGCAGGTGAAAGAAGAGGTACAACCCCATACAAAAAAAGAGTACTTCTGAAAGTGTACAAGTATAAATTCCACTACTGTTGAAGAAAATAATTTTTTTTCAACCATCTAGCCTAATCATGATTTAACATGTTTTAAATTTCTGCTGATAGGTTGGTGAAAGAATATTTTCCAAACCATTTAAGCTTGACTTGTCAATAGGTTAGATTAGGAAAAGATGTTGGTTCCCAAAGCACAAATCTGAACCAAAGGAGAAAAAGATGGATAGGTAACAAATTCTAAATCATTAGCCCTCAACTTTCCAGTTTCAATTGTACAAAAATAAAGTTTCTGTGCATCTTGTCCAAAATGCCACAACCCATGACAAATCAGATTGCTTAAACTTGGTTTGGTCATGTTTTCAATTTCATGTTAAATAGGTTAGAGAATGAAAATATGTCAAATAGTTTAACCTTGACAGATAAGTAGAGTACGTAGAGAATAAGAGATTTCATTAGCCTAATCTGAACTCTTGGAAGTGATAAGGGTAGAAGTAGATAGTTTAATGCTTTCAAAGGAAAAGAATGTCAAGGGTTTGTCAATCCAAATGCACCCAAGTGAAGAAAAAATGTTTGGAAAAATATGATGGGTAGGTAGAACTGATATTGAAGCAATCATGTCTTTTCAGATTTTTGAGATCATAGCTTCAAGTGAACATCAGCAAATGAATAAAGAGGGATCTGCAAAGTAAAAGTAAGGTACTGATCTGCAAAACTCAGAGATCTGAACTCTGAGGTTCTTGACACCTCTTGAAAAGGAGCTGACCTCCCCAAGTGGAACCACTGTTAGTCATCAGTATTTTTCACTATTGGTAGATGACTATATATTGGTTCTATATTTCTAAAAACAACATTCTTTGAACATTGTGAGTTTTATAAATCTCATTGCCTTCATTATCCTTTGTAAAAAATTTCACTATTCGATCAATCTTTCCATCTCATGGTCACCCTACCACTCCTAAAAGACTCCTTAGTGGCTTGTGCCTCTCATATCCATCCTTATTTCCTACTTATGACCTCATTACCATGTCTTTCCCTTGCCCATCACTCCACTTTCCATCTAGGGTTTCCTATAGCCTAAATCATTCCCATGTTCCCCAAGGTCCTTAAGTATTGATGGTCTCAAAACTATCTCTGTAAGCTCTTTAGATAAATCAAGTGCATTGTATTTTGGATCTTCAATACTGCACTTTGACAAATACTCTATTTTCCACTTGAAAACTCCAAGCCAATTTTCAGTACAATACCAGGTCAAAGAATCCTCCCACTAGGCCAATTAGGGTTTCATCTATTCCCAGGTCATCATGGGTGTTTCAGACACTGTTTTTCTTTGTTAGAAACTGGTTCGGAGATATTAAATGTGGAGACATGGTTATCCAAAAAAAGGTTTAAAGGTTTCCAAAGAAGACTACCTTATCAAATTTAACGTCTGCAAGAGGTAAATGTAAACTTTGACACTTTTTGCAGAAGTGTTAAAAAGTATATCAGCAGAAAGTTGGTGAGGTAGGAGGTATGCTCCTGAATAAAGACATCTTGCAGCAAGGAAGACAGGAAACACTTAGCCTTAAGAAGAACTAGGTTTTTTTGAGCTTGATAGTCCAACAGAGTGCCAACACAGTAATCAATTGCAAAAATGGCATAGAGAAGGTAAAGGGATGAGTTGGACTACATGATAGGAACAAAAGAGGGTTTTGAAAGTGTTGCTATGAGAAATCCTCCCAAAGGTGTTCTATGAGTTTTCCAGGTCTAAATGAGCAAAGGATGATGTTGAGCTCCAAGGTGGGAGCAAAGGAGGTTTTTAAGGGTTCTGTTGTGTCAAAATAAACATGTCAAAGGCTCTAGGATCAGAAGAAAGCAAATATCATACCTCTGCAAGCTACAAGAAAAAAGGTGAAAAAGGGTTAAATTGAACCTAAAGATTAAGACTACATAAGAAATTGAAGATGTTTTTGTATGTGTGCAATCATCCTAAATTGGAAAAAGGAAAATTACACTATGCCTGACCAAAAGAAAGATCAACGATCACTTTATCAACCTCGCAAAGTGTAAAAGCAACAAATTCCTTAGGAGAAAGGTAAAGGGCTTCGTAATCCTGGCCGACAAGATTAAGGTCAAATCATAAGCCTATAGGAACTCTTTTTCTCACACTTCATAAGAATCACCTGTTCCTCATAAGAATTAAGAGTCTCAAGGAGAGAAGAAAACGTGAATAATCTACGTCAAATTGGACAATCAATTCTCGCTACGCCCTCGCTTGGTGCGTCGCCCGGGCAATTTTTCCCCATATATTTTCTTAAGGCGTTGCACGCCCTGGAAAGAGGTGTTGTTGCTGGGGAAGGCATTGTGCTTACTCGGAATACACCCACAAATTTCACAAAGAACTTTCTTAGGCGCCGCGCCCTTGGCCTGTGGCTGGTACGTTTGCCGTGCATGGCCTTCTAGGAGGCACCAACTCTCCACCGGGGCCGGAGCACCTCCAAATATCTGCCCAGGGTATTACAAGCGTTGCTAAGAGTTAAGTGGATACCCTAGCCACATCTTCCAGCATTTTGATGGTTTAACTTGGATGAAATCAAACCCTAAGGAAAAAAACCTGAAGAATCATGCTTGAAGTCACTACTTAAACCTCTTTTCATCTACCCATAAAGAATATCAGTCTAGACAGGAGGTGAAAATTAAGTTGGTTGCATTGCTTTAAAGTTTTTCATCCATCAAGGCTTGACATAACACTTAGTCCCTCACAATACAAACATATTGACATTACATGCCCTCTTTCCTATCAGTTTTACATCAGTGCAAATTGTTTCAAAAACAGAATTTAAACAGATTTCAGTGAGGTAGAGAGAATTGAAGCAAAGAGCAATGAGGATGATGGCAGTAGATCAAAGAGCCATGATAACAGTGAGGGCAGTGAGGCAAATAGTGATGATGTAGAATGCAGCAAGGAAATGAGTCATGATAGCAATAGGGTCAGAGAGTAGTGAAGAGAACTGTAAAGCTCATAGCAGTAAGGCAAACACCACTGAGGATCAAGGAAGTGAGGAAGATACCAATGAGGGAAAGCACTCAAGGAGGAAAAAGATAAAGAAAGCTCTCAAGGAGGAAAAGATAAAGGAAAACCTAACAACTGCTGATCCATCCCCAATCAAGCATCCCAAACCCGATCAATAAGATAAATCCAACCTTTGGCACAATTTTGAAGTTTTTAGCTTTTTCACTACTTTGAAGGGCGGTGCGCTCTTTTTGGGGGCAATAAAATGCAAAATGTCTTACATTTTCATGTTCATCTTGTCAAGGACATCACTCACATAAAATTTCAACTCATTTGGAGCAAAACTAGTCCTCCAAAAGTGCCAAAAACACCCAAAAAATCACTTTTCTGCCCTATTTTCAGAGCTAGCGTTGTGCCCTAAGAAGTCTTGTGAGATTAATTTTTTGAGTAGGTAAATTAAGTCCAATCAGAAAAATAATGGCAGTTTTGGAAAGTAGATTGGACAAGCTTTCTAGTGAGCTATCATGGAGCTCATTTGGACACTGGGAAGGCCTCCAAAACTCAGTTGCAAGATAGCATATTTTCCCAGTGCTGGCGCTGCACCCTTGAACCTCGGTGCTACGCCCTTGTAAAAAAGTCAACAAAACACACTTGGAGATATTTTTGGAAGTTATTGAGGGCCTCAAAGTCAGTTTTTTTTGCCAAAGTTGGTTGAGAAGATATTTTGCATTTAATGAACTAGGATATTTGTGCCTTGGGCCTTGCATGGTCTCAAAGGACAAAAGTGACATTTATGGGTAATTAATGGTTTCTAAAACCCTAGTTAGCATTTTGGTCCTCCTGGCTAGTTAAATACTGCATTGAGGCCTCATTGTAAATGTTGGTTGGTTGCTGAGAATAATATGATCTATACTTTGAGTTTGTTGAAGAAATTGGCTTAGGTGTGTTGTGATGGCTTTGGAACAAGAATCAATGGATTAAGCACATTCCTAGGATTCATGAGCTCTGTTAGATAGTGATGTTATTCGACTCTTGTATTTGTTTACTTCATTTTTCATTATGTTCATGGTTTCTTTGATCTTAGGACAGAAATTTTAGGTTAGGACATGCTTTCTTGGCACCCTACTTCTATCTGCATCCTATTATCTCTATGTTTTCTTCCTTGATGTTTAATTAAAAATTCCTTAAATTCTCTTTAGTTTAGCTGAAATGTAATGTTAAAAGCTCTCTTTGTTTTAAAGTAATGTTCAGAGAGAATTCTTAACTGCTCTCTAGATTTACTTATTTGTTGTTTTGAGGTCTATTTAGCAAAATTCTAGTTGAAGAATCCTTCATTTCTCTTCAAGTTTTACTATGTTATCATCTTGAAAGCTTTTCTTTTTCTTAGTATGTTGAAGGATCCTTAGTTTCCCTTTGAACCTACTACATTCATAACTTCATGCTTATTTCTCACTCACTAAACCTACTAAGATAAATTTGGCCTTGTTAACTTTCCCTATGAAACACCCTTTAAATATTATTGTACTTTTCAAGACCTTTACAGACTCCATAGCCCAATGGATTGATTTTCTCTTACTCTACCTATTCTTCTTGACAACCTATCCAACCAAACAAACAAACAAACAAACCCTAATCCTTATAACTAGCCTAAAATCAAAACCCTAAAATCACGTAAGTTACATCCTTTACACAAACATAGAGAGAGCCCTCTTTGAGTCTAGGAAGGCTAGGTCCTAGGACTCCAAAGACTAGTTTGATTTTACCCTTGTACATTTGGTCTTGCCAATCTGACAAATTACGAGGATCTAACAGAATGGAAGAGAGAGAGGGAAAGCGGGGGAGAGAAAGAGAGAGAGAGAGAGAGATGTAGTTAGAGGGGGAGAGTGAGGAAATGAGAGAGATATGGAGTTTTAGGGGAGGAATGAAGGAGGGAAGAACAAAGACATAAAAATAGAGGTAGAGAGAGATGGGGGGTGACAAAGGAGAGATGGAGAGAGATTTAGGGAGAGAGGAGAGAAGGAGGGAAGATAGAGAGAGGGAGTGACAAAGGAGAGATGGAGAGAGATTTAGGGAGAGAGGAGGGAAGGAGGGAAGAGAGGGAGTGACAAAGGAGAGATGGAGAGAGATTTAGGGAGAGAGGAGGGAAGGAGGGAAGAGAGAGAGAGGGAGAGAAAGGGAAGAGATAGAGACGGAGGGGGTAGAGAGATAATTATAGAGGGAGGGAGATAGTAATAGAGTTGGAGAGTCAAGAGAGAGAGAAAGAGAGATATGGGGAGAGATACATAGGGAGGTGGGAAAGAGAATGAGAGAGAGGACTTTAGATAGAGAAGGAGATAGGCAAGGAGAGAGATATAGAGTTGTAGGGGGGGAATAATATATACATAGAGAGATAGAGGCGGAGAGAGAGGGGGGTGACAAGGGAGAGATGGAGAGAGTGTGTGAGGGAGAGACAAGAGAAGGAGCAAAGAGAGAGAAAGATAAGGAGAGGAGAGTGAGAGAGAGGGGGGGTGAGACATAGAGACTGAGGGAGGAGAGGGGGAGATAGAAATAAGGAGAGAGGGATAGAGATAGTGATGAATTTGGATGGAAAAGAGAGGGAGAGAGAGAGAGAGAGAGTGTGTGTGTGTGTGTGTGGTTGTGTGTGTGTGTGTGTGTGCATGCGTGGTTGTGTGTGTGTGTGTGTGTGTGATGGGGGGGAGAGACAAAGGGAGATGGAAGAGAAAGGGAGAGAGAGGAAGGAATATAGACAATAATTGAGAGAGAGAAGGAAAGAGGCAGGGAGAGGGAGATGGAGTTAGAGGGGAAGAGAGAGGGAGGGACGAAGAACAATATAGATAGAGAGGTGGAGAGAGAGTGAGGGATAGAGGAGAGCGAGAGGGAAGAGAAATAAAAGGAGAGAGAGAGGGAGAGAAGGGGAAGAGAGAGATAGGGGGAGGAGGAGGGAGCGAGAGATAAATAGATATATATTGAGAGAGAATGTGTATGTTTTGGGTTTAGATAGAGATGCAAAAAAGGATATATGGAGGGATTTAGAGATATAGATAGAGGGGGAAGAGAGGGAAGAAGATAGAGATAAATAGAGGGAGGGAGGAATAGATAGATAGATATGCATAGAGAGAGAGAGAGAGAGAGAGAGAGAGAGCATGTTTGTTTGGGGAGGTGAGATAGAGAGATAAAGAAGGAGATATGGAGAGAAAGAGAGAAGGGGGGGGAGAGAGATGGGGAAGAGAGGGATGGGGGTAGAGAGAAGGAGAGAGAGAGAGAGAGAGATGCATAGATGGAGGGGGGAGAGAGCGAGAGAAATATATGCATAGATGGAGGGGGGAGAGAGCGAGAGAAATATATGCATAGATGGAGGGGGGAGAGAGGGAAGAAGAAAGAGATACACATAGACAAATACATATACTATATAGTATTATACAGTATTGACCATTAATAACCATAGAATAAGATGAAACAAGGCTTTTACAAAATTCAAAAGAAGTTGGATTTAGAAAACCATGAATATTTTGGTTTTTCAATGAAATAGATGCATTTATTTCAATGTAGATGTTGATTTCTAATCCTATTTTGTTGATTGTACTAGATGCATTAATTTCAATGTAGTTTTTGGTTTCTAATATTATTTAATTTCTTGCACTAGATGCATTTATTTTAGTGTAGATGTTGGTTTCTAATCCTATTTGATTTTTTGGACTAGATTCATTTATTTTAGTGTATATGTTAACTTCTAATACTATTTGATTTATAGCACTATATGCATTGATTTCAGTGTAGGTGTTGATTTCTAATCCTATTTGATTACTTGCACTAGATGGGTTTATTTCAATGTAGATGTTGATTTCTAATTAGATGTAACTAGATGTATGATGTAAATTAATTTCAAAGTAATTAGAACAATAGTGTACATTGTTTTTTGTGTAAGTAAAAAACAATTATTGATGACATGCATTTAGTTCATTGTTACATTAATTCAACCATAAATAAAATACTTGAATTTTCATTTTATATAAAATGTTCTCTTACCTAAAATATTTTCTTCTTGAAATTGTAAACTATTTGTAATTGAATACATTCTTATTATTCTTATTCTCCATCATTCAACATTTTTAGTCACTTTGCATTCAAATGAGGTAATAGAAAACAACTATCGTTGACACTTGCTTGGGGTTTAACACTCCATAAGAGAAATATACTATTAATAGTGGTCAAGATAAAGAGAAACAATTATGATGTTTACTGCAATAGATCGGTTTAAATATTTGAATGGCCTATAATTTCAACCATCCTTTTCATGTAATCAAAATGAAAAGATGGAAAAATTGATAGGTTCGACAGTAAAAACAATAGAAGAAAATAGTTTGAGATTAATCACAATGAAGACTATTTGTAATTGACTACATTCTTATTATTCACATTTTATATCATTCAACATTGATACATTGTCACTTTGCATTCAAACTTTTTATTTAATCATTTTTTCATCATTCAAATTATTAACAGTATCTATCATCTCAACAAACTAAGGAAACTGAGAAAATTTAAAATTAAAATGACTAGAATAATCTTAGACATATTTAACATACTTAAAACTATCAAAATAATTATATCTTCAATAAATTTTCCATGGTCACTCATGACTAAAACCAACATAGATCCATCTTAACTATGGATCTATCAAGCGCAGAGAGGGATAAAATTTCTCGAGGTGCAAACATTTCCTCAAGTTTTTCACTCAAAAAAGAGGTTTTCACCTTATTAGATTTTATCTCTCTCAACACTTGATAAATTTGGGGTTAAGATGGACCTAGGTTGGTTATTATCATATCATGTAACATTTTTTTAAACTATCAAAATAATTGGACCTTCAATAAATTTTCCATGGTCGCTCAGGACTAAAACCAGCATAGATCCATCTTAACTATGGATCTATCAAGCGCTAAAAGGGATAAAATTTCTCGAGGTGCAAACATTTCCTCAAGTTTTTCACTCAAAAAAGAGGTTTTCACCTTGTTAGATTTGATCTCTCTCGACGCTTGATAAATTTGGGGTTAAGATGGATCTAGGTTGGTTGTTATCATATCATGTAACATTTTTTTACTATGATACATCATGATATATTTTTATTTTATAGTGTGAGATATACCTTAATGAATGTTTTTTTTTTAAATGAACTTAATGTATCCATATTTAATTTAATTTGAGAATAATGTTATATCCATATAACATTTGTATGTCTTTTCTTGTGAAATTCAATAAAAAACAAAAATTGGGGTGCATAAACTTTATCAGTGCCACATAAAATCAATTTTGATGAAAATAGTCAAAGGAATCCAATTCAAGAAACAAAATGAAAGTTGTCTTGAGTTTAATTTTTTGATATCATATTCCATGTTCTTCACAATATTTGTATCCTTTAGTGGATATCAATATGACCAACTAAATACACCACCCTTTAGTCTTGAACTTTGGAAGAAAGCTCCATTTGGACCACATGCTTTTCTAAACATTGTATCTTTATTTCATTTATAGAGTTAAACATAGGGTCATACCTTTGATTGTTCTTGTGAAAGTAACATTTTATTATTTTTGTTACATCGTAATTATAAGTGTCTTCTACTAAATATAATATGTATATATTTTCTAGTTTTAGTTGGAAACTCTTTGAATTATTTATCTTTCGCAATGATGTATTCTTATCTTTTAAATATTTTACATATGTGTGTTTCATGATTAAAATAAGTATCATGTAGTTTTAAATGTCATTTTCCTTAGTACAAGATTTGTTGTTAATTGGTGCACACATTGAGCCTCTCATAAGTACCTCTTCGTTGTTCACAAACATGTTAGCCATGTAAAAACACAATAGTAATAATTAGTCAAAGTAATTTTAAAATCCTAAATATTCCATAAGATTAACATTGACATTGTATTCACCTTAATATCATAATCTATGAACAAGTCATATTTTCCTATAGTAGACATACTAGAATTGAAAATTTTCAATAATGATCTCTATATGAGATCATTGAAAATTAAATTGATATAATGGCCTATATTGAAATTTAAATTTTCAATAATGATTTGTATATGAGATCATCTATCAGTTTAATATAATGAAAATTAATTTCTATATTAAATTAACATGGAATTTGTTGTGTATAAAATCACTATATATAATATTTATTATTGGAAAACTATAATAATTTTACACTTATAATTAAATAAAGATATGGAACTGAAAGTGTCTTCTCTAGTCTTGTTAATAGATATTCAATGTTAACCATTATAATAAAAATCAATATAAAGCCTCCATATATATTGGAAATTATGAAAGGTTAGTGTAATGGAGATTAATTTTAGAAGACTACATGATTAGTTCATGCATGATGCACCACCTCTTATAGTTGCAATTAGTTCATTAAGATGTACTATAACAATCGGTGTCGAGCTTGATTGCAACAACTTCGTTAGAAAAAGATAGGGTTATTCCTCATCAAATATATACACAGAAGGAACAAAAACCTGCCCCTAAACTATGAAGAAGTTATACAAGATATTTAATATAAGTAGAGGTTGAAAATGTTATCCACGTTATAGGGTTTTTCAATAAAATGTGTTAACCTCCATCTCTTAGTGTTTTCCTATCTCGTTATTTTCTCTTTACATACTGATTATATTATTTCACAATAAATGCATTATTTAATACATAATTTTTAAAAATTTATAACATGCATAGTTATATGATAAATTAACACAATTACTACCATCTTCCATTTTAATTTATATTTCATTATAACATATCATTATCTGTAAATAATTTCATAATTCCCCAAACACTTTTATGGTTTAACCACATCTATTGTTATCATTTTATGTATTAGTTAGCATAGTGATTCAAATATGGTACTCATTATTCATTATATCCATAAAAATCTCTAAAGTTGTGATTGGATTTCCCTCGGCTTTTTGTATTGTTATTTGAGAGACTATGGTGAGCATATTTTTTTTCATGTTATTAAACTTGTTGAATTTAAATAATGGAATATAGTTTCAGCACTCATTTGTGAAAGGTTTAATTTTTTACTTGCATTTTAATAATTATAAGTGAATGTTACGAGTAGTTTTGAAGGGATTATGACTATTAAATGATGTTTACTGTTGTTATGAAAATGTTACAAAATTCTAGGGGGTTGAACTTCATTGAAAGTTGTATATTATAGGGGTTAATTGTGTGCTTCGCATTCTCTAACTTCATCCAAGTGGGAACCCAACAAGTATGTTTTGTTGACAATCTTAAAAAACATTATGACTAGAATTTCCAAATATTAATTACTAAAATACTAGACAACCCAACAAGTATGTTTTGTTGACAACCTCAAAAAAAAATTGTGACCATAATTTCCAAATGTTAATGACTAAAAAATTAGGCATTCTATGGAAGATTAACTAATAATCTACATAAATCAATAAATAAGGGAAGGTGAATGGACTATTTAGTTTGAGAAGAGTAATAAACTTGAATTATAATTAAAATTTTAACTATTGTGGCCATGCATGTTTTGTAAGTATTTATAAATATGCAATAATAGTCATTAATACTTATCATGTCATTGTTCAATTTTATGTTGTGTCTCATTATGCATTCCTTGGAAATGGGTGGATTTTAATTAAAGTTTTGAGTATTTCAAGTGTTCAATAATGGTCATTTATTAGTATCCAAGAACATAATTGAATTTTGGATTGATTAAAAAATGAAAATAAAATCCACAAAACCTTCTAAACTTCTACTTAGAATGGTGTTTGTACTTGCATCATTCTCTCGTGAGTAAAAAAAATTCTTTCAACAAGGAACTTTTGTAGTGATTATGAAGCCAAACTAGAATCTAAAGCACCAAGTACCACACTTCTATTCAAAAATGTCTTTATACTTGCATCATTTTCTTTTTAGACAACAAGAGAATGAGCCATCTACCAACCCTATTCTGAATGGAAGTGTTTATGTTCCAAAATTGCTTAAGAGGGGCCGTATGGAAGGAAAATTTTTGACTCAATGAGAGAAAGACAAAAGTACAAAAACATTTGTAAATAAGGGTGTGGTAGGTCTTCTACATTCTATTTTTATTTCACAAACACTCTAGAAGTACCCCAATGAAAGTAAAATTTAGACTCACCCACGAAAAAAATAAAGATATATGTTGATAGTCTTATCTTTTCACATATATTGATTTCAACATCTACTAGAATTTATTGGGATCATATGAATGGATCTATGCTTCTACTTATATTTGTTGTCTTGCATAATAGTAAAATGAGAAAAAAAGGTGGTATACATAAATTTAATGCACTTTCCTTTGAAAGCTCTAATTCAACATTAAAACCACATAATATAAATGTCATTTTTTAACCCCGAATGTAGATTTTTCCCTTTAATCTTCTTTCACTAGAATTTTGTGAACTACTTTATAACTTCATTCTTTGGAATTAGCTCAAGGTTACATGATATTATTCCTTATCCTAACCATTCTTCTTATAATACACATTTTGATTCACTCTTGAGCTGTAAAATATTAGCAGTGAAATTATTCGTTTCCCTTTTGTTTCTTCACTTCTCTACAATGGTTTTTCTTGTTGTATGTCTTATAAGCACCATTAGCATCAATGGACTTCTTGCCATGCTTCACATCTATGTAGATGGCCTTCTTGAATGCTTTGTTAGGCACCTCCATTTCCAACAACAAGTCATCCATGAAGTTGGTCTATACTCAACTATGTACTAGCAAAACATTTCATTTGAGAATATCTACTAGGGAATAAACTTGGATCTCATTCAAGGATTTCATGCCATATGGAAATGCTTAGAATGTACAAACCTTACTTTATGCTTTCGTGTGCCACTAGAGATTCACCTTGTTGACCAATATCTTATCACATTCCTTCATAAAGGGAGAATTTAAATTATGAAAAATAAAGAACATATTGTAAGTATTGGGAGTGGGGGAGTGATTGGAAGTACATGGGTTCATAGATATTGGGGCTATAAAAAGGGGTATCTAGTAAAAATAGGGGATTTTTTAATTGGAAAGATGTATTGGGATAGGGGTTCAACAAAAATATTTTGGAAAATATTTATTAATATGTAGTGAAATTATGGGTATTCCTCAATATCCCACAAATTCACATGTTGTGTCATAGATTCACTAGGTGATGACCCCGTGTTGTGTGAATGGGGGTATGGATCATCACTTCATACGCTCAAATGATGGGTTCAAAAGCCTTCTCAATTGTATTGTTTCTCCTTTTCCTAACATTTTAAACTGATATTATCTTATATTCTTCAAAGAATGATGACCTCCTTCAGTTGTCTTAACTTCATGAGAAGCACTCTTCTATCCATATATTAATTAGGCTAGCTCAATAACCACACAATAAAATCACTTTAGCTTTCTATCATTTTTTCTTTGCGTCACATGATTGGAAGGTAGTGCCTATGGATCATTGGTCCTAGTTATTTATAGTGGTTGTATCATTGATATTGAGGGTGGAATCTTTTATAAAAAAATTCTCATCAACAAATTGTTTGTGAAATTCCTTCCTTCTTTTTGACTTTGCTTTATTGATGACTATGTCATCAATCATATTACATAATTGTTTATTTTATTTTACACAGTCAACCATATCATATACTCTATTTTTACCATTATGTCATAATCATATCATATAATCTCTTTTTTAATTTACTAATGACTATGTCATCAATCATTTGATATAATATTTTTCTTTTATTTGACTATTTATTTATTTATTAATAACTATATTATCAATCATATCATATACTTTCTCTAACTTTAATTATCTTATAAAATTACAGAATTATAGAATTTAAGAGCGTTGACAATACAATTTCAAAAAAATATTAACATTTTAAAAATAGCATAAACTCGTATATATTTAAATATATACGCAATTATACTTGTTACTCTGTAATATTCCTTTTAGGAGCATAAAATCCCATAAAGATTTTATTATAGTTAGATTTACACCAAAGGTGAAATTAAAAAACTTTCTTAACAAGAAGTCTCGTAGTCACCATCATCTCGCTATACACGACTAAATGAAACACTAGTGACACACGCTCATGCTTAAATTGGTCGAGAAACTTTTGAATTAAGTAAATAAATAACCGGCAACTACAAAACCACAAACCCAAAAAATAACTTTCTGAGAAAAATGTATCCTAGTATCCAATGTGGAGTATTTATTTTAAATCTGTGTCACGGAAGAATCTGGTCAGGGTTAAATACTGACGAATATTTTACTCCACGCTACAGTTTAATGACGAATATTGGGCAGCGATTCAAAAGTTTGGAGTGGAAAGCTGATACTGTGGCATGTGAGCTGGTAACCAAATGCCCGGGACTGTTTTTGAAATTATTATTTTTTTTCAAAGGAAGAAATCAAGAAATCTCATTTGAAGAGCAGCTTTAAGGGGTACATAGTTTTACTAGGAATGGGACGAGAAGATGGGAGGGACTCAACCTTACCAATGATTAATCATTGGACCACAACCACATGACTAACGGTAGTTCTTGGAATATTATATTCGATATCTAAGGAGCGAAGTTAGGAGTATAGTTATTAAATTCGGCCTTACTGTTGGAAAAATTTTGAAAATTCGATGTTTGATACTATTCCTGGATTAATAGGTAAATTTGAAGTTCGATATTTGGTTAGAGATTATAGTAAAATTGGTATAGATTTTTAAATAAAATTTATTTTCTATAAGTTTAATTTGGAAAATGGCATATTGTTATTGGATAATAACGTTGTTTGAATTTTTTTCTCAATTCATGAAAGGAGTTGTCTTTAGTGTGATTTTTTGGACTTTTGGGCAGAAAAAATTGAGATGAAATCTTGATTGTGCAAGGGTTACCCATCATACTTGTGATTTCAATAAATTCCTACCCGATTTTAGAGAAATTACACCTAGAAAATCCATTTAATAATTATAAATTAAGAATACAAATGTATATTTTGAAAAATATTTGTACAAGTTTAATATATGACTTTATCTCAAAATTAAAATTCTTGATAATATGGAATTTATGTGGTCATTGTAATATAAAATTTGTTCTTGATAATATGAAATTTATGTGGTTTTTTGTAATATAAAATTTGTAATGAAATTCAGTTTATATTGAGTAACATATAATATATGGTGTAGTTGGGTGTATAAATGAATACAAAAATTGTTTTTAAATGTAAAACTACATGTGTTGGTACAATATATAGTTTTATTTACAACTATTATAATTGAAAACAATTGTAAGAGAGTTTATGGGGATTTCAATATTATATTTATTCATGTTAATATTTTAAAATATTGGAAAAATAATATATTTGAATAACTGCAAGAGATATACCCTATTGTGAATGGAAGTGATTATGTTCCAAAATTGCTTAAGAGGGGCCGTATTGAAGGAAAAAATTTGACTCAATAAGAGAAAGACAAAAGTACAAAAACATTTGTAAATAAGGGTGTGGTAGGTCTTCTAGATTCTATTTTTATTTCACAAACACTCTAGAAGTACCCCAATGAAAGTAAAATTTAGACTCACCCATGAAAAAAATAAAGATATATGTTGATAGCCTTATCTTTTCACATATATTGATTTCCACATCTACTAGAATTTATTGGGATCAAATGAATGGATCTATGCTTCTATTAATATTTGTTGTCTTGCATAATAGTAAAATGAGTAAAAAAGGTGGTATACATAAATTTAATGCACTTTCCTTTAAAAGCTCTAATTCAACATTAAAACCACATAATTTAAATGTCATTTTTTAACCCCGAATGTAGATTTTTCCCTTTAATCTTCTTTCACTAGAATTTCGTGAACTACTTTCTAACTTCATTCTTTGGAATTAGCTCAAGGCTACATGATATTATTCCTTATCCTAACCATTCTTCTTATAATACACATTTTGGTTCACTCTTGAGTTGTAAAATATTAGTAGTGAAATTATTTGTTTCCCTTTTGTTTCTTCACTTCTCTACAATGGTTTTTCTTGTTGTATGTCTTATAAGCGCCATTAGCATCAATGGACTTCTTGCCATGCTTCACACCTATGTAGATGGCCTTCTTGAATGCTTTGTTAGGCACCTTCATTTCCAACAACAAGCCATCCATGAAGTTGGTCTATACTCAACTGTGTACTATGCACAACATTTCATTTGAGAATATCTACTAGGGAATAAACTTGGATCTCATTCAAGGATTTCATGCCATATGGAAATGCTTAGAATGTACAAACCTTACTTTATGCTTTTGTGTGCCACTAGAGATTCACCTTATTGACCAATATCTTATCACATTCATTCATAAAGGGAGAATTTAAATTATGAAAAATAAAGAACATAGTGTAAGTATTGGGAGTGGGGGAGTGATTGGAAGTAAATGGGTTCATAGATATTGGGGCTATAAAAAGGGGTATCTAGTAAAAATAGGGGATTTTTTTATTGGAAAGATGTATTGGGATAGGGGTTCAACAAAAATATTTTGGAAAATCTTTATTAATATGTACTGAAATTATGGGTATTCCTCAATATCCCACAAATTCACATGTTGTGTCATAGATTCACTAGGTGATGACCCCGTGTTGTGTGAATGGGGGTATGGATCATCACTTCATACTCTCAAATGATGGGTTCAAAAGCCTTCTCAATTGTAGGATTTCTCCTTTTCCTAACATTTTAAACTGTTATTATCTTATATTCTTCAAAGAATGATGACCTCCTTCAGTTGTCTTAACTTCATGAGAAGCACTCTTCTATCCAGATATTAATTAGGCTAGCTCAATAACCACACAACAAAATCACTTTAGCTTTCTATCATTTTTTCTTTGCCTCACATGATTGGAAGGTAGTGCCTATGGATCATTGGTCCTAGTTATTTATAGTGGTTGTATCATTGATATTGAGGGTGGAATTTTTTGTAAAAAAATTCTCATCAACAATTTGTTTTTGAAATTCCTTCCTTCTTTTTTACTTTGCTTTATTGATGACTATGTCATCAATCATATTACATAATTGTTTATTTTATTTTACACAGTCAACCATATCATATACTCTATTTTTACCATTATGTCATAATCATATCATATAATCTCTTTTTTAATTTACTAATGACTATATCATCAATCATTTGATATAATATTTTTCTTTCTTTTACTATTTATTTATTTATTAATAACTATATTATCAATCATATCATATACTTTCTCTAATTTTAATTATCTCATAAAATTATAGAATTATAGAGCTTTGACAATACAATTTCCAAAAAAATATTAACCAATATTAACATTTTAAAAATAACATAAACTCGTATATATTTAAATATATACGCAATTATACTTGTAAATTTGTTACTCTTTACATTCCTTTTAGGAGCAGAAAATCCCATAAAGATTTTATTATAGTTAGATTTACACCGAAGGCGAAATTAAAAAACTTTCTTAACAAGAAGTCTGGTAGTCACCATCATCTCGCTATACAACTAAATGAGATACTAGTGACACACGCTCATGCTTAAATTGGTCGAGAATAAACCAGAAACTTTTGAATTAAGTAAATAAATAACCGGAAACTACAAAACCACAAACCCAAAAAAAAACCTTTCTCAGAAAGAAAGTATCCTAGTATACAATGTGGAGTATTTATTCTAAATCTGTGTCACGGAAGAATCTGGTCATGGTTAAATAATGACGAATATTTTACTCCACGCGACAGTTTAATGACGAATATTGGGCAGCGATTCAAAAGTTTGGAGTGGAAAGCTGATACTGTGGCATGTGAGCTGGTAACCAAATGCCCGGGACTGTTTTTGAAATTCTTTTTTTTTTCAAAGGAAGAAATCAAGAAATCTCATTTGAAAAGCAGCTTTAAGGGGTACATAATTTTACTAGGAATGGGACGAGAAGATGGGAGGGACTCAACCTTACCAATGATTAATCATTGGACCACAACCACATGACTAAGGGTAGTTCTTCGAATATTATATTCGATAGTAAATGAAGAAATTTCATTTGAAGTCGCTCTAAGGAGCAAAGTTAGGAGTATAGTTATTAAATTTGGCCTTACTATTGGAAAAAATTTGAAAATTGGATGTTTATATGATTCCTGGATTAATAGGTAAATTTGAAGTTCGATATTTGGTTATAGTAAAATTGGTATAGATTTTTAAACAAAATTTACTTTCGATAAGTTCATTTCAGATTCAGAAAATGGCATATGTTATTGGATAATAAGGTTGTTTGAATTTTTTTCTCAATTTAAGAAAAGAGTTGTCTTTAGTGTGATTTTTTGGACTTTCGCGCGGAAAAATTTGAGGTGAAATCTTGATTGTGCAAGGGCTACCCATCAAATTTGTGATTTCAATAAATTCCTACCCGATTTTAGTGAAATTACATCTAAAACATCCATTGAGTAATTATAAATTAAGAATACAAATGTATATTTTGAAAAATATTTGTTGAAGTTTAATATATGACTTTATCTCAAAATTAAAATTCTTGATAATATGGAATTTATGTGGTTCATTGTAATATAAAATTTATTCTTGATATTATGGAATTCATGTGGTTTTTTGTAATATAAAATTTGTAATGAAATTCAGTTTATATTGAGTAACATATAATATATGGTATAGTTGGGTGTATGAATGAATACAAAAACTGTTTTTTCTAAATGTGAAACTACACGCTTTGGTATAAATATATAGTTTTATTTGCAACTATTATAATTGAAAACAATTGTAAGAGAGTTTATGGGGATTTCAATATTATATTTATTCATGTTAATATTTTAAAATATTGGAAAAATAATATATTTGAACCACTGCAAGAGGTATACTTCCTAATTTTTTCTGTATTGAATTTCAAGTCATAGAATTTTTTTTGTAGAATCGAATTCCAATTCCAATTTGGTAACTATGCTAAGACTACATAGTTTTACTAAGAATTGGATGAGAAGACGAGAGATACCCAACCTTACCACCTAACCATTGGGCCACAACCACATCTAATTCCAATTCCAATTCCGAATTCCAATTTGGTAACTATGCTAAGAGTACATAGTTTTACTAAGAATTGGACGAGAAGACGAGAGAGACCCAACCTTACCACTTAACCATTAGACCACAACCACATGACTAACTACAATTCTTGAAATATTACACTCTGACAACAAATGAAGAAATCATGAAATTTCATTTGAAGCAGCTCTAAGGCTTACATAGTTTTGCTAGGAATTAGACCAGAAAATGAGAAGGACCCAACTTTATCACCAACTAAACTTATGTCAGTTATATCAATGGTTGATTCCAAATATTCAACAATCAAATTTTGGGGGCTGTCAAATCATTGATCACGCCCATGTCCATCTAATTGAAAAATATTAGGAGAATCAGCAATTAAGATAAAAATACCCTTCCCCCCGATCGGGGTGAACACCTGGCAGCTCATAGGGCATAATTGTTAAAGGTGGCGGTCATGGCATCCTATACACAATCAACTGCAATAATGATGCATTGGGAACATAGATTATGGAATGCAGTGAGCGAGCGAACCTTAATGAGTTCGCATGCAGGACAGCCTGTCCTGTCAGATTGCGGACGGAGAGGCTCTCATAAGGTAAGTTTTGTTCTCTCTTCCTCCCAAGCGGTAATACTTTTCTTTTTGCATGCAATTGCTTGGAGGCCGCAGAGGAGGAAGACAAGAACCACTGTAACATTCTCGACCAGTTGGGGGTACGTATACAGCTTTCTCCCTTTACTTATGGATGATATTGCTCTGGTTTTTAGCCTTAAGTTGTGTAATGGCATAGATTTTCCGGGTTACTTTGTTTTTAGTGTTTATACGCCCATACAGAGGAGAATCAATCCTTGCTTTCGTGACCCGTGCTCCCTGTTAGTCAATTGTGTCTTTTATATTCTGTATGGCAACCTCTGGGTTGGGGTAGGAATAGTTAATTGTGAACTAGTTTCCCCTCGGAAGCCCGCTCAGACTAACCAGGAAGTGGACTTAGGAGCGAACCTTCGTTACCTTCGCGTCGAGCACAGTCATATGAGGACTCATTTAGATTGTTGGTCGGGCGAAAGTCTCAATGTCAATGCTGTTATTGTTAACTGTGTGCACCTCAATCTTTCCTGTCACCCAACTGTGAAGTATCATGCCTTCAAAATCCACTCACTCATCAAACTGCAAGCTAGAACCCAGGCCTTCTCAGTGTCGAACAGGGTTTTAAGGACTGCGTCTGTAGTCAACCAGACTAGCTCTCATCTCAATTCTCTAGACCATCAGACTAGCTCTCATCCCAGCTTTCAGATTAGACTTGTGTCGCCTACTGATTCCAGCTCGAATTGCGGTCTCATCAGTGCGGCTGACGGGAATAATGTATGGAAGTCGCATGCAAATTTTAAAGCCCTCACTTTTATTTGTTGTCTGGTTATGTTTAGGAGTCATAAAACCATGGGGAAACGTCGTTTAACTTCCCAGACAAGGAAAGGAAAACAGCCAGCCAACATAGAGCTAGAGCCCAAGAAAAGAGGCAGGAAATCCAATCAGGAACTGTTAGAAAATTTAGCCACCAACTATGTCATCGGAAACAGTTCCAAAGTTCGCCAGGTAATCAAGGGCTGGGAGAGGGAAATTCAGATAGACCCTGAAGATAATACCACTGAAGTTGAGATTATAGACTTTATTACTGATCCAGGGAATACTAGAGGACGCCTCACCTTATTCCACCAGATAATTCATACCTACTGGACAGTAAAATGCCTTCTTGCAAAGGCCATACAGAGTTTCCCTCCTGAACAAGCTCAACTTGACTCAGCAAAGCTAGATTCTCGTATAATGGAAAAGCTCCAGGATATGCAAGATCAGTTATACCATATCAAGATCACCCAGTACCAGGCAGCGGACCGCATGGCCAGGCTCGATGATAGGGTTGGCCGTATGGAAAAGCAGTTGCAACAGCTCCAACAAGTAGACATGCTAGGGGCCAATGTCAAAGACCCTGCCCCTGTTTCTTCTTCTGATGCATAGATGTTCCTTTACTGATGTTTTATGAAATCTGCAATTTTGTATGAACTCGTTTTTTATTATCTGCATGTAGATAGGAATGCTCTAGATCAATTAGCCCATGTGGGGTATAGACAAATGAAACTTTTTCAATTTTGGAATGTTTTTCACGCACTCAGACGACCAACAGACCTGGTTTCCTTCGGGCAGGTTGAGGCCATAGATAGATTTTATCTTACGGTAACCTACATGTTAATGATAAGAAGTCAATAGAGAGATCCTACTATATTTACAAAAAAAGAAGATAAAAATACCCTTACCACCTAACCATTGACCCACAACCACATGACTGACTAACTGAGGTTCTTTGAATATTACACTGGAATATTACACTATACGGCAAAGTAGCTTTTAGTTTGTGGTTATCAATACAGTGGAGCATATCATATAATTGAGATTTGGTTCCAACGTTATATTCTTCCGGCTCTGCCATGATTCTTCTCTTCGTTTGCTATATCATGACTGTAATGGCGGCCATTAGAAGCAGAAAGGGAAGGCAGAATGAAAGAACCGCGAAAGGGAGAAAAACAGCAGCGGCAGCCGGCGAAGCAACGGACGATAGAAGTGAGAATCATATCGGCTCAAGATTTGGAGGACGTGAGATTGATCGGCAAGATGAGATGTTACGCAGTTGTGTACATCGATCCTGAGCACAAGGCCTACACCCGCATCGACGAACAAGGGGGAGTAAACCCCTTCTGGAACCAGCTCCTGGTTCTGCAGGCGGACGAGGAGCTCCTTTCGCAGAACCTGGCTGCTGTTAACGTGGACATCTACGCCCGCGGTCATATCAGCAGCGACAAACTGGTGGGTACTTCCCGAATCCTTCTTTCTCAGGTCCTTAAAGGAGGGGATGTTGACAATATCTACGATAACCCCATTGATTGCCTGCCCGTTCTGGTGAGAAGACCCTCTGGTCGTCCTCAGGGCATTCTCAATATTTGGATTCCCCCCTCTGGTAAGTTTCTCCTGCGTCGGAGCTCTCTGTCTTTTAGTAAAGTAGACGCTGATGAGCAGGATAATGTTAAAGGGGGCGAGAATGGGTTGACCTCCGAGGCGATGTGAGGCGAGGCGAGAATGGGTCTATCTCCATATTGCAGGGTTACAGTGATATCTCTATACTAGCAATTGCACAGGGAGGTGCAAAGGAACGCTGAAAGGAAACCCCCCAATGATGTAAGGGGGAAAAAAAGGTAGATGTTGAGTTAATTCTTCTCCAACTCCTCCTAGGGGAACAGAGGGAGAAGAATAAATGGCCTCCAGGGACTGAAATCAACCGAATTCACTATCATGCCGTCTCTAGTAACATAGCAATGGAATGTAGGCTTTCGGGAGGGCGTATACTTGCTATTCCTTGGGGTTATGGTCTAAGAAGTTCGAACATCAAAATATAATGAGAGGATATTGCCTTTTAATACAGTTTACAAGGGGAGGATTTCTATTAATATTCAAGCACTTTATAAAAGAGAGAGATAGCCTCTCTGCATTATTCAAAGGATATTCAATTGTTTTTTATTATTATCGAATAAATTAAATGTTAAAAATAATTAAATAATAATTAAAGTTTGAATTTATATATTTATTTTATTTTTAATAATTACATGCTAGGATAAGAAAAGATTTCAAAACCAATAAAAAAAAAAGAAAAAATAAAAGTAAAAATTAAATAAATAAATAGAAATAAAATAAAATAAAATAAAGATATAATTAAAATTTAAAATAAAATAGATAAAAAGAAATAAATAAATAAAATTAAATAAAACAAAATAAAAATTAAATTCTTAATTACAAAAACAAGAATATAATAAATAAATAAATAGAAATAAAATAAAATAAAGATTAATAAATAAATAAATAAACAAACAAATAAATAAAATGAAATAAAAATAAAATTACATAAATAACAAAGGAATAATAGTAAAATTAGAAATAAATATTTTTATTAAAATAAATATAAATATTTAAAATTTTTCCACCTCTTCTTCGCTGCCCAGGTAGCTTTTGCGACTGAGGATTAATCTCACCATAATATCAAATATTAGCTCCACCACAATTTTCTCTGAGAACGCTGCTGCAACGCCCCGATGTGTTGAAAAGGGAAGAGGAGGAGCTGGCCTTCATAGTTGGAAGGGAACGCGTTTTGGAGGAATCGGATCTCCCAAAGTTGAAGTATTTGGAGGCGATTGTGAAAGAGGCGAACCCCCGCGCCGCGAAGGAGCAAACGACTTGACAGAAGCACGGCCCAGTCTGTGGCTGCGTGGGAAATAGCGTGACGGCAAATGTCAAATTTTGAGTGGCGGTAAGAACGATGAGAACGCGCTCTGTTTGGCTCAGTGAACAATCGCATTCGGAAAGCCAACAAAGGGAACGCTTTCAGCGTACTTAGTATATGTAGTTAAACACAATGTGTATTTTGGCTAATGAATGATGGGGGAACACAGGCATGGAAAATACCCAAACACCATTCTATGCAAAAGGTGAAGATTTTGTCACAGCTTACTGAAATTAGTATATGTAGTTAAACCAATGTGTGTATTTTGGCTAAGGAATGATGGGGAACGGAATTTTGTTTGTAAAGGAGCCATATTCTTTTATTTCTATCTATTCTCGCTATATATATGAACATACTGCTTTGAATGAACTCAAAGGATAGAGAAACATGTTTGACCAGAAGAATCAAGTTTGTTTAGGAAATCTTCGAAGGACTTTCCCATTTGACATTTTTGTAAGGCCTGCTTTTACAAAAGTTAGAAACTCTTATAGAAATAAAGTGCAGATGCTCTGAGAACAAGTTTACACCTAATAGAAATGAGTGCAAATGCTTTGAGACCAAGTTTACCCCAATCGAAATGAGTGTAGATGCTCTGACACGAAGTTTGCATTGCAATCAAATTCATTTTTTTAACTTTTAAATAAGCATACTTGATTTTGAAAGCATGCAAGATTATCCAGACTTGATAAATCAATACAGTAATGGTTAGGAGACGCCTTCCACAAATCGACACAAAAGAATGTTTTGGAAAAATATTATCAACACCTACACATCGTCTTCTTTGAGTCCTGTCGATCCAAGTCATTGCAACTCTGCTTTGATAGTTAACGAAAAGGCTGAAAGGTATGCATTTTCTTCATTTCCAGAAGTTGAAGCTTCATTTGTGGTTGGATGCAAGCTGACTCCAGCCTCAGCATTGAGCTCTCAATAGCGTTCACACAATCCCTGGCAAAATCATGGCCCAAAACGGTAAATTTAAGTCTTGTCAGTGACATTTCAGTGGGCTTCAAGATGGGAGACATTGTGATGAAAGTGAATTTCCGGATCTCCATGTGCCTTCGCATGGTTGCACAAGACTTGGGCTCACATGGCAGCAGAGTCTTCTTTGCTATGCTACACTGGCTCCTGCAAACCTCTAGGCCAGAAAACCTCAATATATACCGACTGCACAAAATTCTCTTCACCGATGACAACAAAGAAAAATCCCTTCAAGCTAAGAAAATGCGCTTTCAAACCAGGCTTGAAAGAAGGGATCTTTGGAGCAGACCAGCCGCTAGACACCAAGGGTTTTATTGTTCATTCAAGAGGAGGAATAAAGAGGGTTTAGGATACATATACAGCTGCAAGAACTGAAAGACCTGTGTTTCCGACAAAATTATTATGATGGTGATATCCACCATGCAATACAGAGCCTTGCACCAAGAACCAGGGAGGATGACCATTCTACAAAAAGGATTCCTCTGTTTTGTTATTCAAAAGTTCAGTGGGTGGCTAGTTGTATCCAACATTTTTACAACCGTTTCAGGCAAAGTCTGTGATTGTTTGAATCACAAAATGCAATCTCTTCTGGCTTTTAAAAACAGTTTGTATGATCTTGAACATTTGGCTTCTTGGAATGTTTCTTTTAGATGTTGCTAGTGGGAAGGTGTCTCCTGTGACAGTCGAACCGGCGTTGTTGTTGCGGCGGATTTGCATAATTGCAGTTTGAGTGGCATCCTGCGCCCTGCTGCACTGTTTAAATTGACGACCCTGCAGCATTTAGATGTTAGGAATCGAATGAGGACCCCAACGTCAATGACGTGGTACGCAAACGAAAGACGCGAAGGTCGTGGGCACGCAAACGACAGACGCGAAGGGCAAACGATTTGACAGCAGCACGGCGCAGGGAGGTCGAACAGTGAGCGGGCACCTGTCAAATATGTATTGGCGGTAAGAACGATGAGAACCCGCTCTCATTGGCTGAGCGAAAAATCGCAATTGCAAAGCCCATAAAGGGAACGCTTTCAACGTAAACATACACTTATTTATGATGACTTATCCACTACACTACTTGGATTGGGATTTGTCTTTTATATCCTCCGAGAAATAACAAAGTGACAAGTTCAGTGATCAGCCATATAGTCATAAACAATAAAAAAACCTGCACCCTACTTAGTTTTTATAAGTGGCTACTCAATCATAAACCATAAAAAACCCTCCACACTACTTAATTTTTATAAGTGGCTACTCAATTTTTATCATTATCTTGATGCACCTTGATCTTGGACTTGTGATCACTTTTGTTTCAAACGTTTAAAAGAACATGTGCAAACTATGTTTACAAACATATTGTAAAGATGAACAATAAAATTATCAAGGAAAATTAAAACCTTTAACATCCCTTGCTTTCATTTATAAAATTTTATAACAATTTACCGTACATCAACTTTGACCAAAATACATTTATTCATACACCAACCAAACCTTACCCGACCGACCAACCCAAAGCTCGATTGACAATTTTTATCACTACAAACAGTAAATGTATTAACAGCTATAAGAAATCGTACACCAAATTCTTTACTTCTTTTACGCTGCCTGTGAGCAGGCGTTGGACTGACTATCTCATCCAATCAAAAGCTCATAGTCCAAATTATCTTTCTTCTGGATCTCTATCCGGTTACCGGTTCGAATAATTGCGTTCGGATTTCTCTCAATTTCACTGGGTAAATATCAAACCAGCCACAAAAATCCTCTTTCTATTGAATTTCGGAGGATTTTGAACAAAGCCTTTACAGCTTTCAGACCTCGGACCAAGCGGGACAAACACCGAGTTAGCGCGTTGCGCCAGGTTTTACGAGGGGTTTTTGAAGAGAGAAAGAAAATAAGTATTTGAAATTGCATTTGAACTTAGTCTATCAGGAGGGATTTTATCCATGATGTCCCATGCCCTTACCTCGTTACCATTGCCCCAAGCGACGATGTCGTTGCCATCTCAGTTTCTTCAAAAAACCCTCGAGCCGGCTTCGCCCTCGGCGTTGGTCTCGGCAAATTCGAAGTCGTGTTTCCCTTGTCCTCATAGGGTTAAGTTCAAATTGGGACCACAGAAACACAAGCGCATTTCCGGTCGGCAGTTTGTTCTAAAATTTTGGGTTCCTTCGAGGGTCCGGCTCGAGGCCGTGACTGCGGGTATGTCCAATGACGTGGGCACGCAAACGACAGCCGCGAAGGTCAAACGATTTGACAGCAGCACGGCGCAGGGAGGTCGAACAGTGAGCGGGCACTTGTCAAATTTGTATTGGCGGTAAGAACGATGAGAACCCGCTCTCATTGGCTGAGCGAAAAATCGCAATTGCAAAGCCCATAAAGGGAACGCTTTCAGCGTAATTATATTATAATTATAATTGCATGCGGTTATAATTTGGTGCTTTGGATCAAAATTGGAGGCGTTGGATTTGTGTCTCCTCAGTTTGATAGTTTGTGATAATTATGTATTTAAAATAGAGATGGATTTCTTGGATGTAGGGGGGATTTTCTTGAAAGTTGGGGTTACAGAATTTAATTCAGAAATAATGGAGTATGTACAGTTGGGAAAAGGAAAATCAACAGTATATGAGATGAATTATTTTGAATATATTGATTTATATTTGTTATGAATATAGGACACCTTTAAAGTTTGGATTTGTACTCACCATACCTTTTTTCGACTTTAACACAGGAGTGTCTTAAACCTCGTATGTTTAGTTTATATTTTATTTTATTTTATTTTTATAATTTATATTTTCGACTTTAACACAGAAGTGTCTTAAACAATGCACCTAATGTATTTATATTATATTTTATTTTATTTTATTTTTATAATTTATATTTGAATTGTATATCATATTTTGAATAGGTATTATGAAGAGTAGCCATAAGCATAGTTTTATATTATATTATATTTTATTTTATTTTTATAATTTATATTTGAATTGTATATCATATTTTGAATAGGTATTATGAAGAGTAGCCATAAGCATAGATTTTTATGACTGTTTTTTTAAATGAGATTAAATAAATATAATTAATAAATAGTACAGTATTTTGGGTTTTTTTAATGATTGTATTTTTAATAAATATAATAAAAGTGAGTGTTTATATATTGTTTATTTTGGAATATTAAGTTTTCAGAATATTAATTTAATTTTTAATAATTATTGGTTGGATGTTAATGATTTTATATTTTAAGAATAATTTTAATAATAATCATATATTAAAGTTTGAGATTTATATTAAAAATAGTTATGTTATGACAGAGTATTCTTGGGCCCCTTGCCAAATTAGTCTAATATAATTATCGAAAGCATATCACTCAATTTCTTAGAAATGGTTTCCTTTCAGAAATAATTTTCAGATTTTTATTTGCCGCTTTCCAGGTGCAAAGTAACTTAAATATAAAATGATTGGTTTCCTTTCACAAATAATTTTCAAATTTTTATTTGCCACTTTCAAGGTGCAAAGTAACTTAAATATAAAATGATTGAATAGATAAAATGTTTCTTCATATGCATTTGACAAACTCACAGAATGATCCACAAGGAAAGATAATTATCTTGTAAGTCAAAAAAGAAAAACTAGTTTACGTAAAATTTGTTCTTGATAATATGAAATTTATGTGGTTTTTTGTAATATAAAATTTGTAATGAAATTCAGTTTATATTGAGTAACATATAATCTATGGTGTAGTTGGGTGTATAAATGAATACAAAAAAAATTTTTAAATGTAAAACTACATGCGTTGGTACAATATATAGTTTTATTTACAACTATTACAATTGAAAACAATTGTAAGAGAGTTTATGGGGATTTCAATATTATATTTATTCATGTTAATATTTTAAAATATTGGAAAAATAATATATTTGAATAACTGCAAGAGATATATCCTATTGAATGGAAGTGATTATGTTCCAAAATTGCTTAAGAGGGGCCGTATTGAAGGAAAAAATTTGACTCAATAAGAGAAAGACAAAAGTACAAAAACATTTGTAAATAAGGGTGTGGTAGGTCTTCTAGATTCTATTTTTATTTCACAAACACTCTAGAAGCACCCCAATGAAAGTAAAATTTAGACTCACCCATGAAAAAAATAAAGATATATGTTGATAGCCTTATCTTTTCACATATATTGATTTCCACATCTACTAGAATTTATTGGGATCAAATGAATGGATCTATGCTTCTATTAATATTTGTTGTCTTGCATAATAGTAAAATGAGTAAAAAAGGTGGTATACATAAATTTAATGCACTTTCCTTTAAAAGCTCTAATTCAACATTAAAACCACATAATTTAAATGTCATTTTTTAACCCCGAATGTAGATTTTTCCCTTTAATCTTCTTTCACTAGAATTTCGTGAACTACTTTCTAACTTCATTCTTTGGAATTAGCTCAAGGCTACATGATATTATTCCTTATCCTAACCATTCTTCTTATAATACACATTTTGGTTCACTCTTGAGTTGTAAAATATTAGTAGTGAAATTATTTGTTTCCCTTTTGTTTCTTCACTTCTCTACAATGGTTTTTCTTGTTGTATGTCTTATAAGCGCCATTAGCATCAATGGACTTCTTGCCATGCTTCACACCTATGTAGATGGCCTTCTTGAATGCTTTGTTAGGCACCTTCATTTCCAACAACAAGCCATCCATGAAGTTGGTCTATACTCAACTGTGTACTATGCACAACATTTCATTTGAGAATATCTACTAGGGAATAAACTTGGATCTCATTCAAGGATTTCATGCCATATGGAAATGCTTAGAATGTACAAACCTTACTTTATGCTTTTGTGTGCCACTAGAGATTCACCTTATTGACCAATATCTTATCACATTCATTCATAAAGGGAGAATTTAAATTATGAAAAATAAAGAACATAGTGTAAGTATTGGGAGTGGGGGAGTGATTGGAAGTAAATGGGTTCATAGATATTGGGGCTATAAAAAGGGGTATCTAGTAAAAATAGGGGATTTTTTTATTGGAAAGATGTATTGGGATAGGGGTTCAACAAAAATATTTTGGAAAATCTTTATTAATATGTACTGAAATTATGGGTATTCCTCAATATCCCACAAATTCACATGTTGTGTCATAGATTCACTAGGTGATGACCCCGTGTTGTGTGAATGGGGGTATGGATCATCACTTCATACTCTCAAATGATGGGTTCAAAAGCCTTCTCAATTGTAGGATTTCTCCTTTTCCTAACATTTTAAACTGTTATTATCTTATATTCTTCAAAGAATGATGACCTCCTTCAGTTGTCTTAACTTCATGAGAAGCACTCTTCTATCCAGATATTAATTAGGCTAGCTCAATAACCACACAACAAAATCACTTTAGCTTTCTATCATTTTTTCTTTGCCTCACATGATTGGAAGGTAGTGCCTATGGATCATTGGTCCTAGTTATTTATAGTGGTTGTATCATTGATATTGAGGGTGGAATCTTTTATAAAAAAATTCTCATCAACAAATTGTTTTTGAAATTCCTTCCTTCTTTTTTACTTTGCTTTATTGATGACTATGTCATCAATCATATTACATAATTGTTTATTTTATTTTACACAGTCAACCATATCATATACTCTATTTTTACCATTATGTCATAATCATATCATATAATCTCTTTTTTAATTTACTAATGACTATATCATCAATCATTTGATATAATATTTTTCTTTCTTTTACTATTTATTTATTTATTAATAACTATATTATCAATCATATCATATACTTTCTCTAATTTTAATTATCTCATAAAATTATAGAATTATAGAGCTTTGACAATACAATTTCCAAAAAAATATTAACCAATATTAACATTTTAAAAATAACATAAACTCGTATATATTTAAATATATACGCAATTATACTTGTAAATTTGTTCTCTTTACATTCCTTTTAGGAGCAGAAAATCCCATAAAGATTTTATTATAGTTAGATTTACACCGAAGGCGAAATTAAAAAACTTTCTTAACAAGAAGTCTGGTAGTCACCATCATCTCGCTATACAACTAAATGAGATACTAGTGACACACGCTCATGCTTAAATTGGTCGAGAATAAACCAGAAACTTTTGAATTAAGTAAATAAATAACCGGAAACTACAAAACCACAAACCCAAAAAAAAACCTTTCTCAGAAAGAAAGTATCCTAGTATACAATGTGGAGTATTTATTCTAAATCTGTGTCACGGAAGAATCTGGTCATGGTTAAATAATGACGAATATTTTACTCCACGCGACAGTTTAATGACGAATATTGGGCAGCGATTCAAAAGTTTGGAGTGGAAAGCTGATACTGTGGCATGTGAGCTGGTAACCAAATGCCCGGGACTGTTTTTGAAATTCTTTTTTTTTTCAAAGGAAGAAATCAAGAAATCTCATTTGAAAAGCAGCTTTAAGGGGTACATAATTTTACTAGGAATGGGACGAGAAGATGGGAGGGACTCAACCTTACCAATGATTAATCATTGGACCACAACCACATGACTAAGGGTAGTTCTTCGAATATTATATTCGATAGTAAATGAAGAAATTTCATTTGAAGTCGCTCTAAGGAGCAAAGTTAGGAGTTATAGTTATTAAATTTGGCCTTACTATTGGAAAAAATTTGAAAATTGGATGTTTATATGATTCCTGGATTAATAGGTAAATTTGAAGTTCGATATTTGGTTATAGT
Organism: Pinus albicaulis; assembly: GCA_034641835.2. Lineage (NCBI taxonomy): Eukaryota > Viridiplantae > Streptophyta > Pinopsida > Pinales > Pinaceae > Pinus > Pinus albicaulis. The sequence continues at coordinate 79,847,638 of MU968411.1, forward strand.
AAAATTGGTATAGATTTTTAAACAAAATTTACTTTCGATAAGTTCATTTCAGATTCAGAAAATGGCATATGTTATTGGATAATAAGGTTGTTTGAATTTTTTTCTCAATTTAAGAAAAGAGTTGTCTTTAGTGTGATTTTTTGGACTTTCGCGCGGAAAAATTTGAGGTGAAATCTTGATTGTGCAAGGGCTACCCATCAAATTTGTGATTTCAATAAATTCCTACCCGATTTTAGTGAAATTACATCTAAAACATCCATTGAGTAATTATAAATTAAGAATACAAATGTATATTTTGAAAAATATTTGTTGAAGTTTAATATATGACTTTATCTCAAAATTAAAATTCTTGATAATATGGAATTTATGTGGTTCATTGTAATATAAAATTTATTCTTGATATTATGGAATTCATGTGGTTTTTTGTAATATAAAATTTGTAATGAAATTCAGTTTATATTGAGTAACATATAATATATGGTATAGTTGGGTGTATGAATGAATACAAAAATTGTTTTTTCTAAATGTGAAACTACACGCTTTGGTATAAATATATAGTTTTATTTGCAACTATTATAATTGAAAACAATTGTAAGAGAGTTTATGGGGATTTCAATATTATATTTATTCATGTTAATATTTTAAAATATTGGAAAAATAATATATTTG
>MU968411.1:79848406-80120564 GCA_034641835.2 Pinus albicaulis
CGCCAATTGTTTAATTAAACAATTTCATTATACTCCAGCCCCACCTATATATATCAATAACCAATCAAAGACTCGTATCGTACCTGGCTATCCTCTGCACACCTTAGTTAACCTCTGGGCAAGTTCAACGTGCGACCACCGTCCGATGGCCCTTCTCCAAATCAACGACTCTTGGCAATTTCGCTCGGATTCCAACATCAGGCTTTAACGTGCGATGGCGCGGGTTAAACGATGGTTTTCCGGGGGTCACTTCGCCACGTGTCGCATTCCCTATGGAATCGCTCGCGAATAGGAAATATCGCCTACTCCGCAAAAGCGGTGCGATATGGGCAACCAGCTTTTGTGATTCCGCTCGTGGTTTTGGTAGAGGGCTTGACCACGGGTGCATGTCTGGTTCCGCTATCCTTTTGTTTGTTAACTCATGTCCAATCCTCGGGTCAGGTTCAGAAAGCACAACAATTTTGATTTGTCTCTTTATTAAAGGCGGGTTACATATTTTGAGCCGGTTTTACGACCCGGTTCTCTGGACAACGCGGGTGGGGGGTGAGTTCCCTTTGGGTTATCCAGCTCTTTGGGGATTTAAAGACGAAACCAAATTATCGGTACTGATAAGCCTCCCATGATTAAAAAATTCTTCACAATTAGCAGTTCGAGATAATTCAATGGCAACTAAGCTTGGAAATCATTTAACTGGAAACAATTGTTCACACACAGAGGTTTATTGCCTAAATCCCCTCTCTAATCTCCTCTTCCCTCTCTACTTTTATTCATCCGAGGAATTACAATTTATATACATAACATATGGCTCTTCGGTTCCTCTGAGAGGACCGTTCTAGAAATCAAAAGGTCTAATTATAATAATTCAACTAACTGAAACAGTTCGACTCCTACAACTCTAACTATTCTAAGTAATACAGTCAGCTGAGGTATTGACACCTAGCTGTTACAACTCAAATGTTTTCGAACCCTCCTAGCCACAACATGCGGACAAAACCTCCTACATTGCTGGCTAGTGCCTAATGCCCCTGCATCATAGTGTGACATAAACCTATTAACAAAAGTGAATTCCTTGAATTTCACCAAATATTTTCTTTGAATTCCTTGCTTTTAAAAGCCAATGATATCCCTTATTGTGTTAATGTTATGTAAATTCCTTGCCCTAGTGCCTCACACTCTACTATGAATGTTTTACCAAAAGTAGGTGCAACCGATGTTGGTGTAGAAGACATGGCATCCATTAAAAGAGAGAATGCCAAATTAGCCTCATCATTCCATATAAATGATATTTTCTTCAAGAGATATGTGAGTGGACTTGAAATGCATGCATAATTCTTAAAAAATGATCAATAATATCATGTAAGTCTAAAAATCTTCTAAGAACCTTGATTTTCTTAGGAATAGGTCATTTTGTAATAGCTTGCATCTTTTGAGGCTCCAACTTCACTCCTTCCTTTAAAACAATATGAACCAAATATTCGAATTCTTATTTCCCAAAAGCACATTTGGATATTTTTACATAAAAATGATTGTTCTCAATAATTATTTGTATAACTTTTCCACATGTTTAGTGTGGTATTCCCATGATTTATTATAAATATGTGTATTATCAAAGAAAACCAACACAAATTTTATAAGATGGGATCAAACAAAATTGTTCTTAAGTCGAGCCCGCCAGACTTCAAACGACGATAAACCATAATTCAAACCAAATTCACGTTCCAAAATAGCCTGCTGACGTCGGCCAATTTTGTGACGCGAAAACCAAATGAATTCTGCCCTAATCTTTTTCGGGTCCGAAGTTGGGCTGGCGTACGGAGGGAGAGTTGTGACGCAAATTTCTTATCAAATTCGCCCTAATATTTTTCGGGTCCGGATTTCCACTGCGCGAGTGGCCCAAACAAAGATCCGCTCCAATCAATTTCTGCCACGTGTCCTCAATAAAAACTTGCCCTGCTCCCAGCTGCGGGTGCATTCGATGGCGTTTAAGGCGATGGGACATGGATATGGCGATTTCATATCAATCGCATTAACATTTAACGCTGTTCAATTAAGTTTTCACATCAAATCCGCATTAATTAATTTTTAACACTGTTCAAGATCGACCTCCACTCCTCTTAGCGATTCCGCATGCTGCAATATGATCCGGCCTTCGACTCTCATTATTAATGATCAGAGATTAATTATGACGGGCGTCCTTTGATTGCATTGCAGTCGGGTAGAGAAAATGGCTTTTAGCTATGGTTTTTTAGACGAGCCGGTTGCTGGATTACACTGCCTGCTAACTGTGACGATAAGGAGAAGTGGCTAGCTGAACTGCTGCCTAGACCTTGCAGCATATCGGCATTTCTCTCGGTTCTGTCTCTGTCTGTCTTCCTCTGTTAATTGGAATTCTGCTTCTCCGTCTCCTCTTGTGCCCACTGCGCCCGAGACTGCACCCATGCCTCGCGTGCGTCATAGGATGCGTTGCTGCAGGGGGAGCACTAGAGGTCAACCCCTGCGGGCTCCCTCCAGCCCCTCAACAGAGTCAACTTTCGGCCAGTCCAATGATTATTACGCATGTCGATATCCAAATACTAGGAGTGGGCGGGGTCGGGTTGTAGGATCTGGCCACTGTATGGATTCCCCTGCTCCTCGCTTCCCCACCGCTAGTTCACCTTCTCCCACGACGCGCACTGTGCAATTTTTCTTTAATTGCTCTCTCAACCACTCGCGAATCACGACTTTAGTCACTGTGGTCTTCTGCGAGGAGGCCCAAACGGAGGAAGAATGCACCCGTCCGGCGGGTCTGAGCTCGGAAAAAGTCGGCCAGCATTCGGGCCTTCAGGAGGGGAGCCGTGGCATGCATGTGGAGGTAGCACCTAGCGATCCTGGACCTTCCGAAGGATGGTGCCGAATCGTGGAGGAACCACCGAAGGAGTAGTTTGGTTAATTTGTTTTTCTTTCTTAGTAGGCCCACTTAATTGGGCTGCTTTTAGATTATTTTACTGTGCTGGACCTTTGTAATATTTTTGAATTCTGTAAATTAAACGTTCAAGACTGGTTTCCCCGTATGAGGGTAGTCTTCTTAATTTTTTGATTTTTTGATGACAAATTTGCCATGAGTCTGGCCAGGCAATGTTTTTGACTTCGGTGTAATTTTATTCGCAATGTTAATAGATTAAATTTACATAGAATTCTCACATGATTAGCGTTTTTCTTGATCTGTTCAAGGATTTTGGGTACTTTAATTTGTATTTGGAACAATGGACGTCGGTACTCTATTTGTTGCTTTACTGTTCTACATACTGCTATTTCACTTTCTTATAGATGCCTCGGGCATATTTGAATGCTTTCTCAGATTGTCGATAATCTCCATGTGGACCGTTACTGGATTTTATATCATGTCCCTGTATGTGACATGGAGTATTTTTCTATCATTGTCTGGGGTGGGACTTCCACTTTTCTGGATGGATATTTGGGTTCCAATCTTCAGATGTGAAAATGTAATGACTTCATGGACTGTTTTACTTCATATATTATATTCAAAACAACGTTTTTTCTCTTGTGAAAAAAAAATGATTAATGTTTATCACTCTTCCTTCAAAACTAGCGATGTTGGTCTATGTTGCTGGTTTATTGATATGGTCCGATGGTCTTTTTATATTTTGGACATATCACACTCCTCACATGATTAGCGTTTTTCTCTGTTCAAGGATTTTGGGTACTTTAATTTGTATTTGGAACAATGGATGTCGGTACGTACTCTATCTGTTTCTTTACTATTCTACATACTGCTATTTCACTTTCTTATAGATGCCTCGGGCATATTTGGATGCTTTCTCGGATTGTCGATAATCTCCATGTGGACCGTTACTGGGTTTTATATCAAGTCCCTGTATGTGACATGGGGTATTTTTCTATCACTGTCTGGGGTGGGACTTCCACTTTTCTGGATGGATATTTGGGTTCCAATCTTCAGATGTGAAAATGTAATGACTTCATGGACTGTTTACTTCATATAATATATTCAAAACAACGTTTTTTCTCTTGTGAAAAAAAAATGATTAATGTTTATCACTCTGCCTTCAAAACTAGCGATGTTGGTTTATTGATATGGTCTGATGGTCTTTTTATATTTTGGACATATCCCACTCCTCACATGATTAGCGTTTTTCTCTGTTCAAGGATTTTGGGTACTTTAATTTGTATTTGGAACAATGGACGTCGGTACTCTATCTGTTGTTTTACTATTCTACATACTGTTATTTCACTTTCTTATAGATGCCTCGGGCATATTTGGATGCTTTCTCAGATTTGTCGATAATCTCCATGTGGACCGTTACTGGGTTTTATATCATGTCCCTGTATGTGACATGGGGTATTTTTCTATCATTATCTGGGGTGGGACTTCCACTTTTCTGGATGGATATTTGGGTTCCAATCTTTAGATGTGAAAATGTAATGACTTCATGGACTGTTTTACTTCATATAATATATTCAAAACAACATTTTTTTCTCTTGTGAAAAAAAAAATGATTAATGTTTATCACTCTGCCTTCAAAACTAGCGATGCTGGTCTATGTTGCTGGTTTATTGATATGGTCTGATGGTCTTTTTATATTTTGGACATATCACACTCCTCACATGATTAGCGTTTTTCTCTGTTGTAGGATTTTGGGTACTTTAATTTGTATTTGGAACAATGGACGTTGGTACTCTATCTGTTGTTTTAGTATTATACATACTGCTATTTCACTTTCTTATAGATGCCTCGGGCATATTTGGATGCTTTCTCAGATTTGTCGATAATCTCCATGTGGACCGTTACTGGGTTTTATATCAAGTCCCTGTGTGTGACATGGGGTATTTTTCTATCACTGTCTGGGGTGGGACTTCCACTTTTCTGGATGGATATTTGGGTTCCAATCTTCAGATGTGAAAATGTAATGACTTCATGGACTGTTTTGCTTCATATAATATATTCAAAACAACGTTTTTTCTCTTGTGAAAAAAAAATGATTAATGTTTATCACTCTGCCTTCAAAACTAGCGATGCTGGTCTATGTTGTTGATTTATTGATATGGTCTGATGGTCTTTTTATATTTTGGACATATCACACTCCTCACATGATTAGCGTTTTTCTCTGTTCAAGGATTTTGGGTACTTTAATTTGTATTTGGAACAATGGAAGTCGGTACTCTATCTGTTGTTTTAGTATTCTACATACTGCTATTTCACTTTCTTATAGATGCCTCGGGCATATTTGGATGCTTTCTCAGATTTGTCGATAATCTCCATGTGGACAGTTACTGGGTTTTATATCAAGTCCCTGTATGTGACATGGGGTATTTTTCTATCACTGTCTGGGGTGGGACTTCCACTTTTCTGGATGGATATTTGGGTTCCAATCTTCGGATGTGAAAATGTAATGACTTCATGGACTGTTTTACTTCATATAATATATTCAAAACAACGTTTTTTCTCTTGTGAAAAAAAAATGATTAATGTTTATCACTCTGCCTTCAAAACTAGCTATGCTGGTCTATGTTTTTGGTTTATTGATATGGTCTAATGGTCTTTTTATATTTTGGACATATCACACTCCTCACATGATTAGCGTTTTTCTCTGTTCAAGGATTTTGGGTACTTTAATTTGTATTTGGAACAATGGACGTCGGTACATACTCTATCTGTTGCTTTACTATTCTACATACTACTATTTCACTTTCTTATAGATGCCTCGGGCATGTTTGGATGCTTTCTCAGATTGTCGATAATCTCCATGTGGACCGTTACTGGGTTTTATATCAAGTCCTTGTATGTGACATGGGGTATTTTTCTATCATTGTCTGGGGTGGGACTTCACTTTTCTGGATGGATATTTGGGTTCCAATCTTCAGATGTGAAAATGTAATGACTTCATGGACTGTTTTACTTCATATAATATATTCAAAACAACGTTTTTTTCTCTTGTGAAAAAAAAATGATTAATGTTTATCACTCTGCCTTCAAAACTAGCGATGCTGGTCTATGTTGCTGGTTTATTGATATGGTCTAATGGTCTTTTTATATTTTGGACATATCACACTCCTCACATCATTAGCGTTTTTCTCTGTTCAAGGATTTTGGGTACTTTAATTTGTATTTGGAACAATGGACGTCGGTACTCTATCTGTTGCTTTACTATTCTACATACTGCTATTTCACTTTCTTATAGATGCCTCGGGCATATTTGGATGCTTTCTCAGATTGTCGATAATCTCCATGTGGACCATTACTGGGTTTTATATCATGTCCTGTATGTGACATGGGGTATTTTTCTATCATTGTCTGGGGTGGGACTTCCACTTTTCTGGATGGATATTTGGGTTCCAATCTTCAGATGTGAAAATGTAATGACTTCATGGACTGTTTTACTTCATATAATATATTCAAAACAACGTTTCTCGTCTTTTAAAGTTTCATTTTTTTTTTTAAATTGAACCCACCGTCGGTATATCGACACCTTGTAGATGTCGGAATTGCGACAGCAGAGAAACGTCGGAAGAGCGACAGTATAAAAACGTCAGACCACATTTCGTCGGAATTGCGACATATTACAAACGTCGGAAGAGCGACGTCCAAAACGTCGGACCACACTGCGTCGGAATTGCGACCGTTTACAAACGTCGGAAGAGCGACGTTCAAAACGTCGGACCACATTTCGTCGGAAGTGTGACCGTTTAGGAACGTCGGAAGCGCGACGGTTCGTGAGACGTCAGAAGAGTGACGCTTGTTCGGAAGCGACGGAAGAAGTGTCGATAGTGCGACACTTTTTAGGTGCGTCGGAACTGTGACAGCATGACAAACCACGTTTTGTTCGCCCTCGAACTGTCGCTCTTGCGACGACTATGTGTCAGAATAGCGACGAATTGGCCGTCGGAATTTCCGCCAAATTTTCTAGTGCCAATTGGTAATGTTATTAGGAATCGAGGGTCTAAAGATTAATTCAATTGAAAATCGATCAGGGCTATAGTCTTCTGAAGGAATGAGCTTGGAGGCTACGTTAGCTAGGAGGTCTGCACTAGCATTCTGGATTTTAGGAATTGATGAAATATTAAATACTATAAAATGTTCAGTCAGATCTTGAACTAAAGATTGATAATGCTTTAAATGACCTGATAAAAAATGTATAGTATTGCGTACCTGTTTGATTACAATTTCAGAATCTCCGAAAAATTGTAAATATTTGATGTCTAATCCGATTGCTTTGTATAATCCTTGGACTAAAGCCTCGTATTCTGTGGTATTATTGGTGCAATCGAACTCGAGTCTGCAAGTTAGCATAATTTTGTTTCCCTCTGGACTAACCAACACACATCCTGCTCCTGCTCCTTCATTAGACTTAGAACCATCAAAAAATAACTTCCAAATAAAGATTTATTTACAGGAGAATCTACAAAATTAATGCATTTAGAACTATCTGTTTGAGAAAAATTTTCTATTTGAGATAAAACAGAATGTTCTAAGTAAGGTGATGTATGAGCATTGAAATTTCCTAAGAAAGAATCAACTGAATAGTTGCCAATGATATTATTGTTGTATGCAACCGGTTCATTTTCTCCTTCCAGTTCTGTTACTATGTATTTCTGATGTTTTTCTCGCTCAACCTTTATCTGATTTGGTTTACCATTGTGAGGAAGCCACATGTGCGACCAATCAGTTGCGAAGTATCCATGAAGTTTTTCGGACCAATCTCTGCTAAGAATTAAGCCATAAAATTCTGGAATATTTGCAACTAAAATGTCGATAACTTGACATACATTTGGATTAGATGACAGCCTTATGGTAACCTGATTTAATTCGCCGATCACTTCAACTTGCGATCGATCTAACTGGACTATGCGTACAACAGATTTTTGCGGTTAAATGTTCAACTTTGCACATATTGATTTTGGTAGAATATTAGATGAAGCTCCAGAATCCATTAAACAATTATGCAATTTTTTATTGAAAACTTCATAAGTAAGAAGAAATGGAGGAGTATGAGATCTCGACCTTCCTCCAATTAAAGCGATATTTTCCAGATCAACTTTACTGATCGCATTAGTTGGAGGTCTTCCCATCTCGTTGGAAGCTTGAGAAATTACAGGATCGGGCAAAGGTTTTTCTGGTATAGCATGTAATTCTTTCAAAAGTACCTTTTGCTGGTGTTTTAACTTGCTCAATTCATAAAAAGTGATGTTAGCCCTAGTCTTCTTCATATCTTCTATGATATTATACTCCATTTCATCCGAAACAATCAGTGTTTTTGATGGAGTTGATGAATCTGTTTGGACTGGGCTAGTTTGAGTTGCTTTGGATGTCATTTTCTTGGCTGCAACATTATCCTTATTCATTGAGCTTGCGCTCTTTGGCTTAGGAGTAGGTTGAGGAGGATCAAGTTGATTTCTACTTCAAGTGGTTACCGGAGATGATTCTTGATCTTCTTCATCTGGGAGGATGAAATCCCACATACCTTGTACCTCTGCAACTTCTTCTTCATCAGTAGTTTCTTCAGTAGCAATCTCCTCCTCTTCTTCTTCTGATTCAACATTAGTAATAGCATTTGGTGGCTTTGAATCAGTTGAAGGGTTTCTTCTAAAAGGCTTGAAAGACTTTTTAGAAGATGTTTCTGCCACTTGTTTCTTAAAGTCAACCATTTCATTGGACATGGTTTTCAAAACTTTCTGCAATCCTTCTAAATCGAATGGATCTTTCGATTGTTTTTTTTTGGGGTCTTCTTTAAAAGTAACCTTTTTGGATTTTCGTTCTTCTATCGCATTTTTCTTTTCTAGAGCAATAATACGTTTCTCTACTGCTATTGCTTCTTTCATATTGTCAGCTAAACTTGTTTTGTTAGCCCTATCAACGAAGATTGCTATATTTGATGGTAAAGCAGAGATGTACCATTCACTTCGCACTTCTTCGCTAGGCTTGGAAGCAGTAGGAATTTTATTTAACAGTTTATTGAAATGTGAATTAAAATCCTTGATAGGCTCTTTTGACTCAACTCTAAGATTAGACAAGTCATTGATCAGTGTCGTTGTAGACCTGTCATCACCAAACTTAGTCAAAAATTGATCTTGAAAGATATCCCAACTAGTAATAGATCCAGATGGTAAAAAAAAATACCATGATCTGGTTGCTCCTTGTAAAGTATAGGGAAAAAGTCGGACAACAGCATCTTCATTAGTAACTCCATTGAGATTTATGGACAACATAAAATTATTTATATGCTCTTCCGCTAGCATACCTGCTTCAGGATTAAACTTAGGCAGCCATTTTTCAGGATGGGCCGATATTTGACTCAAGGGTGTGTTAGCACTCAAATCTACCTCAGGCTGAAATGAAGTAAAACTCAAGGCTACATCAAACCACGCTCAGCCTCGTAGCTAGCCCTACGAGGACAGGAGAGGGCTCTCTCCGTCAATCTCAAGAAAATAAGAAATAGGATGCGAGATGACTTACAATTAAGAACTGATTTTAGGCTAGTAAAGAGATAGGTATGTTTGGTTTTTGGTTTTTTTGGGTTTTCGCTGGAGTAATGGGAAAACAAAATTTTGGGTTCGGGGATAAGGTCAGACCTTTGCAGAGTTCAAGCTGGGGCGAGGTAGGTGATGATCTTGATGCTTCAAATTGGATTTATGGATAGATTAGACCGACGAGGAGCTGAAGAGGGAAAAGAAGAACTTGGATCCTTTCCAAACAGCTGAAAACATATAGAACTAACTGAATTCAAAGGCTAAGCACTGTAAACAATGGATTCAACCTTATTTCACTCATTCAATTTAGTTCAGAAGCATAATGAAAGGATGGCAACATTAAACATGAAGAAACTTACAGTAAACAAAGGAGAAACATCATCAAGAGCAGAACACCACAAGGATCCCAACAAGTGCCGCAAAACCCCTGATCTTTCCTTAGCCAAAATATGAAAAGTATGTACAATAGTATCAAAAGTATCCCAAGAGTCCAACCTGTAGAATGCCTCGGAAATTACAATATATAGATCACTCTAACCCCTTTCCCCACCTCTAGGGGTCGAATTCCCTCTTCAGGGATCAGTTTCAACCAATTCTAATCATGGAACTACAATCTAGGCAACTAACAACTTGCCTCTAAAAGAGTGGAAACTGATCCATTACATGATTTTTTACTCTTTTGAGAGTGAATCTTCTAGAAGAGATAAAAACAAGCCAAAGTTACATGCAAAACATGAAATTACATCATAAAAACCCAAGAATTCTATCCATAGGCAAAACTGGTCCAAAATAGGCGAAATACTGAGCTGGCAGCTGAAAACTCAAAAAAATCTCTAGGTGGGTCGCTCCTGAACTGCGTGGGTCGCTCATGTTCCAGGCTGATTTTGAGGTAGCTCCCGGCATCAAAATTGAGCTCATGATAGCTCGTTGGAAAGCCCTGGATGTCTACTTTCCAACCCAAGTGGAATTTCTGAATTTGGAGTTGATTTGACCCTCCAAACCCTCATTCTCCCAGAGGTACTTCCTGCTGGTGCAAAAGGTGGCAGCAAGGTGGTTTTCATGGTGTTTTTGAGCTGTTTGACCATCCAGATTTTGTTGAAATGCTAAGTTGACTTCAGAGGATGCATAATTAACCATGAAAAATCCAAAAATGTAAAAATCTCCTCCAACAAGTGTCTCAAAAAAATGCGAGCGCATGAGCGCGCGACCCACGTAGCTGCAAAACCTGTTTTTTAGACCAAAAATTTGGAAATTACAAAATTTTCTCCGAATTTGCCCAAATTCGGAGCGGAGGTCCTCCATCATGTGTCTTTCCCAGTCAATGAAGCCTCGGCCAAAATCCGAAGTGGATTAGGCCTTTTCCGCCGTCGAAGTGCCTTGCGCAACCTCCTCTTCATGATCCTCATCCTCGCTTTGCAAACATGCATGCGAGCCCAGTAATGGCCTTTCATGTGGCGAAGCATGTTTTTGTCTTGATTGGCCTTCGCCAACAGCTTCTCCAGATGTATATTTACCCGCGTGAGTACAGTATCTCTGTCAGCTGGTGTCATGTCACTGGGCCTCTTTCGATTCCACTGTCTGTCCTCACGGATTTGGCGCACCTGATAAAATGTGAGCTCATCCTCGAGCTGTTTGTTGCGCTGCTCCAAATAGTTAATCACCCACTGAGCCAAGTTCAAAGCCTTTAATTGGTCGTTGGCCCTTTGCTCTGGATGACTTCCCTCGACTTACGACTGGGAGGCAGTATCAACATCAATGGTGTCATATCGGTGTATCCGGCCTCTGATGAGCCTCATCATGCATGGGCCTCTTGCCTGTGTCTTACTGTGCAATGGAGAAGAAGCGGACCCTTCCACCTCACGTGGAATAGTACCGCTTAGTGTCCCGGCTGAATAAGGCCATAATGGCCTCGCTGATATGTCTGAACCAAAGGAGTGATGATATGCTCAACCTCAAGCATGTCCGCCTGGTGTGAGGGCTCTCCTGCATCATGAACTGCCTCGGGAGGCTGCTGTGGCACTCTGAAAAAGTCTCTAGAAATGAAATCCTCCCAAGTGATGCCTTGCTCTGCCAACTGATGTGACACCAAGATTTTGATCAAAGCGAAATGATATATACTCCTGTACTGCTGCACTGGGCTCGTCTTCTTCTGCACAAATGTAACCATCCTCTCTATGTTGCGGTGTATGAAATACGGAATATTCATCATACGCACCCTTGTGAAGTGCATCAGAAAACGAACATGATATGAGAAAAGACGAGCATACCTGCCCTCACAACTAAAATACTGAATGATGAGCCTCATGAGTGGTGCATACTCATCTCTCAAGAATCGGAATGGAAAGACTCTGCCCAAGTAAGCCACATATCCAGTTTTAACATATGGCTCATAGTGAAATTTCTCTAACTGCTTACCCTTGCTCCATTCCTCGCCTATATTCGGTATGCCAGTGGCTTGAGCAATAGTCAAAGGTGACACAATGAAATCAACCCCAGCAAGGTTTACCCGATCACCCCGCAAATGAAGAACAAACAAACGTGCTAATTCACGATGAGGTCGGGTTTGCACAACCATCTCACAAAATCTGAAACATGACAAGAATCGAAAACAATCCATAGCTAATGGACATGCCTGCAACCGAGCCAAAGAAGTAGGCTCCTCTCTGCGATGATCACCACTTCTATTTTCTCTGCAGGAACCCCGTGGCACATTACCTTCAGCCACCGAATCACTGCCTGACCCTGGCTCATATTCTGACTCTGTCTCTGACATATCTCTGATCAAGTTTTTGGCAATGTGTACACTGTTTGAAGGTAGCTTGAGTCGATTCCAAGCCAAACTGGGCGCGCAAACTAAATTTCAAAACCCTGTGTCTGCGTGGGTCGCGCAGGCTCTGCGTGGGTCGCGCAGCCCAGGTGGGTCGCGCACCTGCAAACCTAGACTGCTGAACTGACTCTGCGTGGGTCGCGCAGCCCAGGTGGGTCGCTCTCCCTCAACGTGGGTCGCGCAGCCCCAAAACTCTGTCCACGCACTTCAAAACTCTGAAATCGGCCCTCCACTTTGCAAACACGATTTGGGAGCTATGAAATTGGTTCAAATGAAACCTGTTTGGCTTTTATACATGTCACAAATATCTTCACAATCAGATTTTATTTCAAATCTAATTTCAAACCCATATTACAAATGTTTTTGTAATTTTCACTTTTGGCTTTTTCAAATACAAACTTCCTTTGGATTTTTTGAGGTCGATACTAATGATTTTACTGTCTTCTTGCAGGGATATGACTATCTTGGCTAGAGAAAAGACCAGGGGTCTGCTTTTGACAATGTTTTCATGGTGGAACAATTACAATTTATTACAAAATGATAATGACAAATTTCTAGTTCCAAAACAGAGTTTTGGACTAGAAATATATATATATATTTTTTAAAATGCTGATGATAATAAAAATAGAAATCACAAGTACTGGACTTTCCTCACCTTGCAGGCTTTATGAATAGTATATAAATGACTCAAAAACCCTAGACACCAAGACCTAGGACACTTATTGACATTTTTAATGACCATATATATAATGACAATGACTATGAATAATTTTTTGAGGAAATATTTTTAAAATAGCGCTGCAGGTATAAACATGAGGAAACATAGGACTACAGACCCCCTCGTCAGTTCATGGCATGATCCTAGTGAAATGCAACGAAGTGGAACAAGCGAGACACCTAATAATAAATATGCAAAAGACGAAATGATCACTGACGGAGGGCTGCAAGGACCGACTCTAACAGGGTGCAGGCATTAAAACTGCCCTTGGGTTATTCCATGGAGAGGCCATCGCTGAACTACCAACAGAGGAAAGTGTAGAAGATGATCCCTGCAGTTGGGAAGATGAGGATATTACGATTCTAGATGTTTGAGAAGGAGATGTGGAAGTTCCAGTAGACTGACGGACAATAGTATGAAGTGGAGGGGTGGATGGTTGACTTCGCGGTGAAGAGGTTGAGATGGATGATGATGATGAAAGAGTCTCACTATCAGACCCTTTAGGTGATTTCCTTGCTCTCTTCCTTGTAGGTAGAGGTAACTCAGTTGGCTGAATGCCAAGATTTTCACTCTGTAATATGGTAAGAGGATGAGCAGGATTATATTGCGAAGTCACACTGCCTTGAGATTTATCAGATCTTTGAGGTGATATTGAAAATCATTGAATTTTATGAATCAAAGATTCAACTTCAGGAGGTTCAATAGCAGATTCTTCTGAAAAGTCAAGGTTTGTGGCAGTGGTTGTTGTTCTTTCGAATTCTGGCTCTAGATTTGAAAATTATATGTGTGATGGAGAAGTCGGGGGAGATGGTGAGGGCGATTTACTCTCAGAATGGTATTTATATTTTGACTTGCCATTCATAGTTCGGGGCCCTCCTTCTAGCGCCAAATATGTTGAAGCCCTGAAAATCGGGTCTGCAACAAGGGGGATACCCACCTGGTCCAGACCTTGGTTGGTAGCTCCTTTTCCGTTTGGTATTGTGGGTCTGACTGGGGATAATGGGACCAGTTTCCCAATATGTGTGTGTGTGTGTGTTGAGAATCGATATTTCCTTTCTAAAAATTCCTAAGTGAAATGATTTTATTCTAGTTCTAATCTAATAACATGCAAATTGTATTCTAATTAAACAAAAATATCTAATTCTAAAATAACCCGGGATGTAATCTTTTCGTTATGTGATCTAAAATGATTTCAAATAAAAATTGGTAATTGTTGACGGGAAAATCTGTCCGGCCAACAGCAGGGGATCTCCCCGGTAAAAGGTCCCAATTAGACCTTGAACCGTTTGGATTAGGGATCCCGTCCGGGGTGTGGGTCCGGCTACCACTGATTTCTCCTTTGCTTTGGGTCTCGCCTAGACTCTATAAAATAGTGGATACACACCTAATCAACTGATACAAGACATATGCTTGATGCATTAAATGTACATACGACACTATGAGTAGCAAGAGAAAATAATAAAGCATGAAGACCGAAGGAAGTGTTGTTAGCAACACTTCATTAGGTTCATGCCTGTAAGCTGTTCTGACCATGAAAGAAATAGTTCCTCATGGTGAGAACACCCTTCACTTCCTAAAGGTTTTAAATGATAACACAAACGCAGATAAACAAAGTCATCAAAATTCGCTAAGAAAGTAAAATAAACTCAACCACCATTAACATACTCAACAAACTGTTATGTAACTGTGATGTGAGTTAAAGATACAGTTCCCTTAATCTAAAGATGTTCAGAAACTGAAAACAATAATACTCAACAGTGCTCATACACATGACAACATCAGATCCACAAAGGGGTTTTTCAAAATGCTTGTATTAGTGCTTAATGTATAATCCTCTGGTAATACAATATACTCAGCTCGAGTTCCAAACAAAAGATCTTCAACAAGTTCCCGAAGGAAGTATTTATAGAGCAAGGTTTGCCCCTTGGGGTCCCTAACTTTTCATCTTCCCGACGGTTGGGCTGCCTTGCGACCCAGTCCGTTCTGTGACTTGCGACCTGAAGAAACTCGTGACCTGCGACCTCAAGCAGATTTGCGACCTCGCGACCTCGCTGGATTTGCAACTTCGCGACCTCGGACCATCTGCGACTTGCGACCTCTTTGGATTTGTGACCTCGCGACCTTGTTGGATTTGCGACCTCGCGACCCGGGTAAATGTGCGACCTGCGACCTGCCCCGGTTATGCGACTTTGTGACCTAGTCACTGGGTCGCTATGTCGCGCTGTCGGGCTTTCAACAGGGAGTGCGACTTAGTGACCTCCATCCATCAACGGATTTTGTAACAGTATTCCTCATCTGACATTCCTTGCCTTGAAAACCGGCCTTCTTGCTTGCTAGGAAAACTTTGGTTCACTGCGCAGAACAACAACTTCCACCTGCAGTCACATAACTTAGGTTACATGTCTTTATTTACGAATCGTAATGTTAGGGGCCTATTTAATTGACTGCAAGAATGAAAACAAATAATAACGTAGACCCCTGTGTGGTCAGGTGTTGTGCTGCAACGTGGTCTTCACTAAGCTCTGAATTTTTGCAGCAGAAACAATTGATAAGATCAACGATCTTGCGCTTGTGCCGCCCGTGTAGAATATGATGAGTTTAACATGAGACTTTGGATGGGCCCTCGCATCAGTTTCCCCATAGTATTTGTGTAGTGTTGGCTCAAGTAATGTTCTGGCATAGAAAGGAGGCTTTTGCATGCATAGACGAACAACATCTTTGCCATATGCGCAAACAAACGACATCCCTAAAACAACGAGCCTATACCCCTGATGTATCTCGAATCAACCCATTTGCAATTACAATACCACTCTGCCGGAAGCAAAGGGTACCAGTCACTATCAAGGCATAAGGGCTGAGGTGTTCTTATTAATAGGCCTGTAGGAGTATATGCACTTTAAATGTACAATGCGGAAGGGTATTGACACAAATGCATTTTCCCTTTTACTGCCAACACTTGCAAGCTTTCCTTCACTTCCTTGTATACTCCACGCACAGCTAAAACGTGGTGCATAATTATATTTTGATGAGGCTGATATATTGTATGCGCACATTTTTTGACATATTGCTGGAGTTCTCACAATATCGTTTCACTCCCTTTTCAAAACACTCACCACTTCTCTTAATGCATGTCCACACCATTTAGGAGTGAGACTTTTGCTTTTGGACAGGCGTGGGCATTGCCTTTGAGGGAGGTCGAGCCTTGAGGGGGCATTTGCATTTTGGGTCGCAGCTCTCCTTAGGCATACTTTTCTGCGACTCAGCGACTTGGAGGGGTCGCACAGTCGCGCAGTCGCGTTCTTTGCCCAGCAGCATACATCGCGACTCAGCGACCTGGAGGGGTCGCAGAGTCGTGTGGTCGCGTTTTTGGCCCAGTAGCATTCATCGCAACTCAACGACCTGGAGGGGTCGCGCGACTGCTCTTGCAGAGGCTGCGGGGTCGCAAGTCGCATCTTCAGTCACTCTATCAACCATGCGACTCAGCGACTGGCTGAATGCAGAAAGACATGCATTATCCTAGCGCTTCTGACCTGTTATCATGTTTGTTTCTCAATGGGCATTCCAGCGTCTAGCTATTCTTCAATCCGTGGGAAAACCTCTCCAACGCATGCAATATTTATCGGCGTTATTTCTGCTGACAATGGGATTTTGTTTTACCAGTCACTGTGGGCGGGGATGTCATTATCGCTGGCAGTAACGAACGAGAACATTGCTTTAATGGCGCTGATGGTCGCGTCAATTAAGGACCCCATGCCATAAGAATCGACCTAAAATCCTCTGATTTTGCAAACGTTTGAATTACAACTTTGACAATGTATGCTTACAAATTTTCGAACGTTTGCAACGCCGTTCTGTTTTGGCCGTAAACAACACCATCATATTATAGCAGTTGCGCGAACAATCTTTTGACCACCATATCATATCTATCCCAAACGTTTTGCCAAAGCTTTGAAGACTGCGCTTCCTTGAGATGTCTTCCTTTGTTACTGCATTTCTCTTGATTCTAACCGCTCGATGATTGTTATATCATCGCTGTCGTTGGTCTTGTTATAAGGTTGCGCTTTACGATTTTGGCTAGTATTATTTCCACTCCAAACGCTGCACAATAGTCCAAAACTCTATCACCGTAAAACTTGCAACCACTTGCACGTGTTGATGTAGTTCTTCTCCATGCGTTAGTTGAAAGGTTGGATTGCCATATAAACATTTACGTTGGGCTCCATGTTTGAATGCGTGTTTTGACCAGATATTATATAACTGTAATGTGTTTCATATAGTTTCGATCAACGTTTTAATCGTCAACTTGACCACCTTACACATCCGCTTCATAGATTAAAACCTCGGCATAAAAATGAAACGTATTGCGCTCATTTGTAATGTTTTTTCTCATAGAGTTCTGCCTGTATGATATCGCTTTATCATATGGTTCATGCACCGTTTGAAAAATGGTCGTATATTATCATATATCGAACCACGACTTTGGATAACCGAATATATATGTTTGCTCAAAACCTTTTAACATAGTTTGAAAAAATTCGGCCTAAAGGTATTTTGAGCCCAATTGTAATGTCCGTTCCAAACTTGTTAAGAACTTCGGCATAAAAGTGTTTGAGCCAATTCGCAACGCACCAACTATAACTCTGGTAAATTTTTTTTTGCGTAAAAACATTTACATCGACTTGCAACGTGTTCATGCGCCATGTTTCACCGCCGTATATACCTGCCCCACATGCTTTATCACGGATTGAAACTGAACAACCGAAATATGGCTTCATGCAACGTGTCCATGCATCTCCATTCCGCCTTTTATCGTGAGGTCTGACCGCAATATAATACACGTCTGTTCACATTATTTACCATAGGTAGAAAACCCTGCCATTGGACCTTCTTCGCCCATTTGTAACGCACCATACGCTCCTAAAGGTTTGTCATAATACACTTTGGCCATTATATGTATGCTTTCGCTCGGTGGTCTCATATGGCTGCTTTGCCTATGCTCCAAACGCTCCACTATCGAACCTTTGCTTTAAACATAAGTTTTAATTAATTTGTCCGCTCAACATGTTTGACCATAGGTCACCTCTCCACCATAAAAATTTGAGCTCAATTAATGCATTTGATATAGTTATGATCCGCTTTCTTATATGGCTCTAAAACTATATGTTGGCGCCTTGTCTTGGATATATGGATGTGCGCCCACTCATAAAACCTCCACATAGTTTTGCTTCACCATCACATATGATTTTGGTGCCTTGGTCTAATTGTACAATGTCTAGAATCATTTGCTTTGGCTAACCCCACGACTTCTTGCTCGACCGATTGCATTAATCTCATCAATAGAGATAATACATGGTGTAGACTGCCTGGCTCTAGGAGACATGCTTCTAACTCTTGAAAGCCCAACACCAACAAACATCTTCATGAAATCCGAGCCACAAATTGAAAGAAAGGTGGACTCCTGCTTCCCCTGTTGTAGGTTTTGCCAAGAGAGTTTTCCCTGTGCTAGGAGGACCCATTAAAGGGAACCTTTTGGAATTTTAGCTCCTAGCTCTTGGTACTTTTAGGATGTTAAGAACATGCACAAACTCCATGATCTCTACTTTGCGTCGTCACAACCAGCTACATTCTTAAATAATACCTTGTCCTTTGAATTTTATCTAGCTTCGTCACATTAGGTTTGCCGATGTTAAAAAGTCCACGACCACCTTTGCCTCCAGGTCCAACTATACCCAAACCACTTTGCATTCTTCGCCCAAAGTAAATAAGAGACCCCAGCATCAATAATGTAGGCACAAATCTCAACAACTCTTGGTACCAGACCGTTCTGAAACAAATGTTACAGGAACATAATCATGAGGACCCATACCCAACGCTTCCTGTGCATCCTCCAACTTCTGCTCAAAGGGTCCAACATTGCCAATATTAAAAGAATACTTATGTTGGCTGCCACCTTCGGAGGAGGTCCGTCTGACATGTATCTCTACATCACTGCTTTCACTCTGGGTAGAATTTTTGGTGAATTTTGAACATAAACTTTAGCTACAGATTTGTTTTCAATCACAATATGGTCGACAAGCCCAGGTTCCAGAAGTGTATTTTTGAATTCCTGAAAACTAATCTCTTCAGATGTAGGAGGCTTAATCTTATTTCCCTCGGTGCCATGACAATCATTGATGAGTTTATCAGTCGTGGGATTGACCTGTATAAACAACATAACATTAATTAGTTCACAGTTATTCTTTGCGAATGGTGCCCCTAGATAAATTATATGCGACCAACGAACATAAGAGACGTATTCAAACAACGTGCTTAATGACCCATGGCGAGGAGCTGTTAATGTACATCCTGAATGCGCGGAAAGTTCTTATTCGAATGTATGCTGGTGATCCATCCCTCACATGGCATGATTGCAGCAACAACATCTGATCATGATGGTGAGAAACCTCATGAGGGGTTGGGGATAGATTGGTGGGATGTCACTGACTGGGTGAGAGACTTTAACGCCTAAGCGAGCAGAGGGGGAACCCGAAATTTTAAATATACCCAAAATTTTGGGTGCTGTTGTAGCGGCTACAACAGTAATAAAGATCATTCAACTGTTACAAGAAAAGAATTCAATAAAGATGAACCACTTCGTATAAAAAGTTAGACGAAATAGTTGTGAAAAATATATCACATAATAAGCTACTCATATATTAAGCATAAATAAATAGCTATCACCGTACAAAAGTGCCAAATGATAACTCAAACATTCAAGCATCAATATATAAATAACTGAACATAAATATCACTTTAACACAAAGGCAAAAATAGTTAAGAGATAAAAGTACCATTTATAACTAGTTCTATTCATGAGCTTCAAGCAATAATGACTTATCTCTTCTTAATCCAACATCCACTAAGAGTAAAAAATTGCAACATCAGTAGTAGATATTAAACGCAGATATCAATAAATCCTGTTCCATTCATTCATCAAAACCTCCTCGGAGGGTGCAAAAGTGCATGTTCTGAGGACAAGTTTTTGACAAATTTCAGGACCCTTCTCTAAATGCATGAGAAGGGTTTAAATACTACTAACTAAATCTAAAAATAATTTATTAAAAAAATATAGGATATGGTTTAAATGACCGTCCTCTTTTTAGGAAAAAAATAAAACAAAACTAATACTAAATCTAAAAATAAAACTTAACAACTAACTACTTGTGAATCTGTTTTTTGGAATTGCAAGCGTTCAGCATTGATTTGAGAAGAATAGGCTGGTCGACTTCAGACTTAACTGTCCTGTGAAAACGGAATCGGCAAGAGCTGGTGCCATCTTCTCGGCAGAATTGATGATACACTTGAGAGTCATGCATTGGCTGTGTGGTTTTACCAGACATGCCCAGTAAGAATCCCAATTTAACTTTGTTAATCCTTTAATCGATTCTGCCTTTTCTTGGGCTTTCTGTTTCCAGTCTGTCTGCAGTTGCTGTGCTTTTGTTAGGTACCCTGGAGTAGTTTCAGAGATCATATTTTCCTTGTGTAAATTTTCATTTATATAATCAATAATATTGCTGGCTGCTGTGGCTGCTTCTTCTGCCGCTTGCTTTTCTTGCCTGATTTGTGCATCCCATTTATTAAAAAGTATTTCTTTGTGATTTTCATTGATTATAGGTGCACCTGATCTTTTCCCCTCCTCTGTTTCTTGCCAAGCCAAATAGTCAGTAACTCTTTTATCAGTTAAATCATAATCATGTCGTAAGTCTACGACATGATTAGTGATTTTATCACTTTCTTCACAATAAGAGTTCCATTGTAATATTCTTTGGCATAATATTTCCTGTTGTTGCAGTAGTTGATCATTTAAGGAAATAGACTGTGATAAATTCTGTGAGCTTGGGATCATCTTTGTGTATCTCTTGCATAACCTGTAGCTGTTTCTCTTTTTCTGTCAAACTGTTCTAATATCCAATCTGCATTTGTTGAAAATCTTGCTGTAATTTTTCAAGTTGTTTCTGTGCTTCATTGTTAGCGTTGGCTTGTTGCAGCTGTTGTTGCAAGACCTGTACTTGATCTTCTTTCTCATTCAGTAATTTCCGTACCTCAGATGCTTTATCAATGGCTGCAGATGCATAAGCTCCTGTGATCTAAGATACTTTAGTGAGATTTTCAGTTGGATTAGTAGTAGGATCTTGCCATAAGACATCTAATTGTTCTGCATCATGAGAGAGCACATTTTCTAATTTCCTTTTCTTCCTTTGTCTTCTTACCACTGCCTTGTGTTGTGGACTATAGAATACATCAAGAGGAGGAATTTCCTCTATTTTGAGCATGAGTTCAGAGGATGGGGTAATGAGAATATGTTTTGTTTCTGAGACATTGGTAGTTATTCCCGTGACTATATTTTTTGTTGTCTGTACATTACTCACAGGTGTTTGTGTGTTTTGTCCTTCAATATTAATCAAATTATTGAATTTTTCCCATTCCTTATCTAATTCAGTTCTGATTGATGGTTGTTGTACAGTGAGAGGGGGAAGATTTAACTGAGGAGAGGTTGAAACCTGTTGTTGTGAAAACTCCTTTGACTGGGTAGTATCCCTTACTGACCCTTCAATTTTAGAGTGTTCAGAGGTTTCTCTTCCGGACTTTGACTTAGACCTATTTGTACCTAAACTTCTACTGAGACTAATACTAGGAGTTGGTTCCATTATGGGTTTCAAGCATAATTTATCCAAAGGGATAGTAGTTAACCTCCTTTCTCTGTATATTTTGAATTATTGAAACTCTGCTGGAGGAAACCGTATTTGAGCCGAATGTAGAATTTCTTTAAGTGTGCCTTTTTCTTGGAACATGTCATCAAAAAGATCTTCTTCTTTAGAAAACACTCTTATCTTGGCTGCAGTAGTGAAATTTTTTACAATATCATAGGGGTCGAATGGTCTTCTTGGAAACTTGAACAAACATAAGCATGTAATATTGTTTACTTCTTTAAATGCATGACCAACATCAAATAATGAAAAGGCCCCACAAGCCACAGGAAATTGCGGCCAGATAGCCTTCTTCTTCTCCTTCAAATCTTTAGTCAAACCTCCTTCTCCACAGGTTTGATAAGAAATTTCTCGGGCTACGAGTTTATCAGGAACATACAAAGGTAAAACATGAGGAGAAGCAAAACTTCCAAAAACCCTAACATATGTGAACAATTCTTCTGCAAACCATCTCACAACAGGTAGTATGTCTACCTCTGCTTCAGGAGAAAACCTTGGAGCGTTTTTATCATATAACATTCTGTACAAGGGCAACATGATTCCATGGAAAATCTTGTAAAAATAGGGAATGAACTTTGAATCCCACAATTCTTTGTGATAAACATGAATGGGTAGGGGATCTTGAGTTGTCCATTTCCAACCCATTAAAGGAAACTTAGAAACATAACAGATTGAATCCATCACATAAGCAGATAAGTAAAAAGGAGGATAAATCCTCTGAGAAACAATTTTTTTAGATTGATAATTCAAAATAGCAGTGGCTAAGTTGTCAGATAACATCTTAGCCCAATCCACAATAGTAGCATTAACAACAACATTCAATAACGGTAGCCATTCAGACGAAAAATTATTAATGTTTGGCTTTCCAAAAATCCGACAGAGCATAGCAGCAGCAAAGCAATACGGAGAAGTGAGAGAACCAGTGCTATACATACCGTGTTTATCTTTCTTCAGCGGTTTGTCTCTCCTTGACCAGTCCTTGGTGCATTCTGCCAAGTTTTCATTTTCTTTGGCAAAATTCTCCATGAACTGTTTGTTATAAGTTTCCTGTGCCTTCGGCAAATGATACATGAGTCTCAAATCTTGTGGAGTAAATGAGCCAATGAGCTCTTGACCCTGAGTCTTAAACTGTCTGTTTGTAATATCCGTGCTGTCCAGTATCCATTTAACCATGTCCGTGTATGGAAGTATTTTAGGCCTTGCTGCTATCCGGTGCAAAAATGAGCAAGCTAGCTCTGTAATAGACGCTTCAGATGACCCATGCGAGCCTGCAATAGCTGTAACCTCCATTAATCTGGGGTTCTCTTCCTCAAGTAGATTATACATGCCCTCCCAAGTAGTAATACCAGCATCTTTGTTACAGGCGGTGTCTGTATACAAGGGAGTCATTTATTTCTCTTCAGAACTCAGAGCCTTGTCTTTCTTTCCCATTATACTCTGAATACTACTTTGTATAGTTCTCAGTTCTTCGCTCCTGCAGTTTATGAATTAAGTGAGAATAATGATAGAAAAAAGGTGATGGGAAGCTTTTAAATGCTGAAGACGTATAAAATATACCAACTTACGTGAAATAACTCTTTGATCAGAACGAAACCATTTTTCATTAATGAGTGACAACCAATTCATTGATTAACATTAAAGCGCATAACCAGGTCTCTATTTATGGAAAGTTTTTTTTTTCGTATAATGAGCCTTTAAAGATCTGCGATAAGGCGATCTACGATTTGCTTCGCAATATCGCAGATCGCAATTTGGTAGATTTGGAATATCATAATAGCGCAATATCGTAACATCACGAAATCACTATATCGCAATATTGGAAAATCGCAAGACATACCATATGACAAACATCCGCTCATGTATTTTTATGCGAAACGCGATTTGCGATATATGTTATCGCTCATCGGTGATTTGAGGTTTTTCAGCGTAAGATATGACATACGAAGCATGTGAAGCGATGAATGTTCTTTTAGTGCGTAGTTTCGCATCGTGATCTCGCAATTTTTAGTGTTCCGCTCATAAAGATACATTCATTACCTTTTTGCGATGCGATATTCCTTAAAGAATGATTTTATTCTATGCTATCATAAAACTTAAGTTTTTTAGATTTTTCAAGGAATATTTTCCTAAGTTTATGATAGTAAGTTTTATTGAAAAAGGAAAAAACAAGCACTAAAAACAAAATATTTTTAATTTTTTTTTGAATAAGGGTCCCCTCTTATTTAATATTAGTGATAATACTAAATAAGAAGGGGGGTTGTTGCTGGCCATAACATGTACTCATCCCGAGAATCCGATGAGGACTCATGTTATGCACATATACTATTTTGTTGTATGCTTCAGCCCACAAGTGCAATGGTAGGCCTTGATCATGCAAAAAGCTTGTGCAACTCCCACAATACTTTTGTTCTTCCTCTCAGGCACCCTATTATATTGCAAGTTATGGGGTGTTATCAACTCCCATCGAATGCCTTATTTTTAAAAAAAATTCTTGAACTCATTCGACACATATTCACCACCGTTATTGATCCTCGGAGCCTTCACTTTCCCGCCATTTTCTTTCTCAACAAGTTCTTTAAATTCACAAAATTTGGAGAATGTCTAGTCTTTCTTCTACATGAAGAAAATCCAGCACTTACGTGAGAAATCATCTACAAATATAACATAATACCTATGTTTTTCCATGGAGGTTGTCAAGAAAGATCCACACACATCCAAGTGAACTATTTCAAGGATTGATTGTGCTGTACTGTCCTTATCGTGAAAGGTGGCTTTGGTGTACTTCCCCAATGTACACCCTTTTCATGTATCTCGCTACTCTAGTGCACCCTTGGGAATTCCTGTAGAAATATGTTGCATGATCTTCAAAGCTCCATGGTGAAAATGACCAAGTCTCCCATGCCATAATTCCTCGATATCTAGGCTCTACACCTTCTTTGCTTTCATGTTCAAAGCAACACAATCTCCTACATCCAATTTGTAGAGGTTCTTCACCCGAACCCTGATTTGCCTCACTTGTCCCTTGGCGATTTGTCTAAGGAAAGAATTTCATTTGGTAAATATCAAATCGTAGCTATAGTCTTCCAACATAGCAACCAAAACTAAATTCTTCTTCAAACCTGGAACATACATGACATCTTTTAATGTGAGAGGGGAGACAAACTCCCTTTGAAAAGTAATTGTACTCATATAGGTCATGATATACCTTCCATCATCTCCCATATCGATGTGAACCCATCATTGATGTCACCATGCATGTAATGAGGGTGAAATCCAACTTGAATTGTGAAGCTAGAGCTTCACCTGCCACTCCTCCTAAGGGATTATTGTTGGCCTTCATGTGTGGACACTTCGTGGCATAGTGTCCCAACTCATGATGGTGAAAGAACTTGATTTTTGACAAGTCTTTCTTCTTGCCCGCCTGACTAGATTATGTTTTGGATTGGGATTTCTTCCCTTTCCATTTCTTTGCCTTTCTAGCCAAAGAAAATTTCTCCTCATTGTCAACCTTGGATGAATTCTCATCTCCATTTCTCCACCTGATCTCTTCCTACACGAGATCAGACCATAACTTCTCCAAAAATGGTAGTTTGTCTCTACCATTCACAGAACCCTGAGAATTGTGAAAACTCTTGGAAAGACCTAATAGAGCTAGAGTTACTTAATATTCTCCCAGAACAGTCACACTAACCCTGCTAAGTTCATCACAAAATTGGGTGAATTTTCTCAGGTACCGCGGAATTGATTAAACCTTCTGCATTTTGATGCTCCAAAGATTGTCCTTTAGTTCCATCTTCCTATGGTCATTGTTGTTCTTAAAAAATTCTGTTAGTGTTTTCCAGATCGCGAATGTAGTTTCTTTCCCATGTAAATTCGAGACGATATGATCTTGAACTCTCTCCAATATGATCCTCCTCACTCTAGATACATCCTTCTTCCACTGAGCGAGACCCTGGGCATCAAATGATAAGGTTTTAAATACATATGTCTTGATGTAATATAGTAGTTTGTTATCATCTAATACTGCCTCCATATGGATCTTCCATGCCACAAAATTTGTGGTTCCTTCCAGATCATACCCAAGCCCGTGTCTGGTGGAATTCATCTTCTTAGTCCTAGAGAAATCTTGCAACACTAATCTTGAAATTATAACCTCTTGCAATAACTTCGAAATATCTTCTCTAATGTGAATCTATCTCTGATACCATGTAGAAATTAATTCTAGATTCAATACTACTCATGTTATGTTCTAAAACATAAGAATCAAATCTACTCTACTCATCTACAGAAAGAAATTCACGATTGAGAATATATATCAAAAGCCTAAATCATCAATCAATACATATACATGAGCATATATCTAGGGGAAATAAAATGATAAAAACCCTTTCCTATCTATATTGCATTAGTTAGAAAATATAGGAGAAATACAATGCTTGCTCAAGCTTGAGAAACCTTTGCACAAGTATAATCTATCTCACTCCATCACAAGCTGACTCTAGCCAACACTTAGCCAATTATGCTGCCTACCAAGATCCTATTTCCGTGCACTCTTTCTTATGGAATTTTCCCCATATTAATTAGGGAAATCCAAATTCTGGACTGTGCAATCCCTACAGGTCCTTCTCTGACTACATGCACCACTTGTACAACTTGGATAATTATAAAACTGATAATACACTGCCCTTGAACTCCGATACCAACTGGGTAACTCTGGGTAACTTGTATTTCATGCATGCATGAGTTAATTATGACTGATTTATCAGTTAACTGGTTGAACACTAAAGCTGCACTCCACTGCTAGACCTCCTACTAGCTCCTCCAACAGTTGGAACTAGTTTAATTTACTTTAACTTGATTTAAATGAATTAAATTATTACAACTGAAATTAACTCAACCTAGGATACTAAAATTTAGGAATCACTCTACATAACTCAAGTTAGGCCCTAAAATCGAATTAAATTAACACTAAGTGAAATTAACTTAGTTAACTCATTCAAGTTGTCTTGTGATGTGGAATTACAATTTTCTCCTAATTTAATTCAAGGGAAAATTAAATCAAGGTTTTCTTGTTGCATTTTCAACATCAGTTTTGAAACCATCCAGAAATAAATTTCAACCAAGTAAGAGAACCCCATCACACCATGGCTATCCATAAATAACTAGGCAAGGCTGAAACCACTACCACACCTGACAAAACCCATGCCAATGACAACAAGAGAACCAAATAAACACATGAATGTACCATGCATGACAAAACTAGCAATGAAATCGTACATGCATCTCGATACCTGCAAGTAATCCCGTTGTAGCCACTTGAGCCCGCTATTCCTTGCTTGATATTTTCTTCCCTTTGCCTTATTTGTCCTTCCTTTGCTTTCCTTGCTCCAATGATAGAGTTCTCCAAGAATACTCTAAGTGTGTGAAAGTATGAGATAGAGAGAGAATAGAGAGAGAGCTCCAAAAATAAACCGACAAAAGCTATGAACTGATCCTCATAAGATTTTTTTATAAATGAGGCCTCTAATTTCTTCATTTTCCATGATTTTCCTTCATTTTCCTCCTCACATGCAACCTGCAACCTTTCACCTTCATTTTCTCCTAATTTCCAATATTTTCATAAATAAAATGTCAATAAATATCTCTTGCCTTTCCAAAGCCTTTGCCAATGCCTTTGCCAATTTCCCTTAGCCATAATAAGCCAAATTAACACCCACACTGGGATGTTTTTCCCAACATTCAACTTGGAATAAGCGTCCCATGACCTTGGTTATTATTTTTCCTTTATTACCTTTATTGCATCGATTTTTAACTCGGGGCTAATGAAAAAGGTTTGAATGAAAGGTTGGGTGAAAAAACATGCTACAAAACCTTCGTAAGAAATAAAAAGGGTGGAAGAAGGAATTAAACTCTTTTTTATCAAAATGAGTTGGGTACCTTCTTTGAGTTAGAGGCACAAATGCTTAAGGAATTTGAAAACATAAAGAATGATTTATTGGAAAAAGAGGAAACAACCTCGAGGCTAAAAAGTTGAGCTCTATAGATGGAGGAAGGAGATAACAACACACATTTTTTTCATAATTTTGAAAATTATAGGATACAAATCAATACTATCTGGGAAATTGTTCACCCCAATGGAAACATGGTTAGATATTTCAATAAAAATAAGAAGCGACAAAATTGAATTTTAAAACTCTTTTCAAAGATCTAGAGGAATCAAATATTGGTGAAATCATGAGGATTATCAATCTTTTCTTGAGCCTCACCAATGATGACATGAAGAAGTCTTTGGAAGAACCCATTATAGGAATGGAACTGAAGCATACTCTTCACTCCTTTCACAAAGGGAAAACTCTTGATCGTGATGGTATATTGTTGGAGTTTCATCTTTGTTTTTTATTAATTTTAAATCATGACCTATTACATGTGGTGGAAGAATCTAGGACTTCCAGAAAATTTTTGGGGCACTTAAATGGACCTTCATTTCTCCCATCCCCAAGAAACATGATGTCGTCACCTTTTAAAACTTTATACCGATTTCTTTTTGCAATTTGACTTTTAAATTGATTTCCAAAATCATTGCTATTAGATTAAAGAATATTTTGTCATGTATTGTATCAAATGAGAAATTTTGTTTTCTTAAAAATTGTCAAATACATGATGCAGTGGGAATTGCGCATGAATGGATGCACACTATTGAAACCCAAAAAATATCACATGTTATTTTGAATATTGATCTAGCCAACGCTTATGACTAGGTTAACTAGCTATTTCTCATACTACTAGGATCATGGGGTGATTAGAATATATTTCTTTTGGTGTAATGGATCACCATCTATATTTTTCCATGTCACAAGAGGACTCCGATAAATGTGTTCTCTATCTCATTTCCTTTTACTTATAGTAATAAAGACCTTAATCATGCTCTTTAGGGAAGAAAAAAGAAGAGGGAAATTGAAGGGTACTAGAGTATCCAATTTTGTACATATCACTCACCTTTTGTTTTTCATTGACATCATGATATTCGACAAGGGTTTGGTTACGGAGCTAGGAAATATCAAAGAAATATTGGAAATCTATTTCAAAGCCACATGTGTGGTTATAAATATTCATAACTATGAATTATTGCATGAGGACCTAAATGATGAAGTGATGAATCAAGTTGATCTATTTTTCCTTATGAATAAGTTAGAGCTAGACAAGGGATTGACATACCTTGATTTTAGATGAAATCCTAATTATTATCACTATGAAGATTGGTTGTTTATTTACAACAAGATAGAATTGAGGATCTCTATTTGGTGCAATAAAATTTTTTACCATTGAGGGAGATTGGTTTTGGTAAAATTGGTTTTCGAGAGTATACTAGTCCACTAGAAGACCATTGCAAAATTCCAAAAGGAGTTATAACCAAAACAAGGAAAATGTGTTTCAACTTTTGGTGGTCAAGGAAGAGGGTGATAGAAGGTATCCCTATTCAAGTGGTCAAGACTAGCATTTCCCAAGAAGGATGGGACAAAGCCTCAAAAATATCTATCATTTTTATTCGACATTGGTAGCCAAAGTTTTATGGTGCATGATAAATGTTGGGAAAAATACTTAGAAGGGGGGGGTGGTGGTGGGGGGTGAATTAGTATTTTAAAACTCACTTAAAACTTTCAATTTCTTATTCATATTTCTGTACACTACTGTAATGAATTAAACCAACCTATGTATGCGACTGTGACGAAGACAAGTAGCATATATCCAGTTAACTATCTTTTAATTCATCGTCTGTTTAACTTGAACCAGTGCATCAGTACTTCATTAGTCATTAATTAAACAATAACCATGAGAAGTGAGAACATAATAAACCATCACACACAAGCATCACATCAACACACATGAACACTAGGATTTTTAGGTGGAAACCCAATGTGGGAGAAAACCACCACTGTTGTCGTCTCTATCTTCATATTTTATTATAAAGAAAACTTCTTACATTCTCTATTAGCGCATAATCATACCAGTACGTAGGAACCCACCTGAAGAAGGCTACAACCTTCTCTCGTTCTCCAACACCCACTGGAAGGGAGCTCCAGCCCCCTGATCTCATTTAACAACACCCACCAGAAGGGAGCTCCAACCCCCTGATCAGGTTTGCTAGCTACCACTAGAAGGAAGCTTCAACTCCCTCACTAAAGGCTCCAACCCTCAACACCTCTTTGGACCATGTTTCAAAATATTTCATACTGGATCCACTTAACTCAAACCATCACAACCCGTAGGTCACTTTTCATCATATTTTCAGACTGGACCCACTACCATCATTTAAGCCCAATATCAAATAACAAAACTGCAAAAAAAAATAAAAAAAAATAAAAGAAAAGAAAAGAAAAGAAAACTATATCAAATCACTCAATCAATGAACCAAACGAATCACCAAATCAATCATTGAACTAACTTATTCTTAATCAATCAAACCAGCTCATATCATTGTATACCCATTCATCAAAATACTAGACCACATCATAGAAACCAGATCTTGTCACTACAAACCCTAAATAATCACATGTCAGAATATATATGCTATTGTTCAAAAATATACTTGCGTATGTATGCACTTATCCTTAAGAAGACCTACGTACAGATCTCAAAATACTAAACCCAAAATATGAATCACTACACTACTGAAACAATCATTGAAACACATACTGAACCCATCACAGATCTCTGAACCACATAAAAATCATCACATAGAAACATCATTACTATTCAACATTTCAATCCACAATTAGTTCAACCCAACCAGTACTGTCAAACACATATTATCATGAAAGACTTCATAGAAAAACAATAATAAACATAACAAACAAATCAACCATTATCATCAACTCATACTGCAAAACCCTAACAGATGTATGCGACTCGTATGAATAAATTCTGTGTATGTATGTGCCTTTCATACTTCATACCCGTGTACCGATCTGTCCATACTGTAGAATATATATGCGACTAATCAGAAGAAGACCCACATGTGTACATGATATTTCTGAATCAAACCTGCGTACAAATATGTGATTACTGAGTGATACCTTCGTTGTGCAATAAAACTTCATTCAAACCCAAATCTTAGCATACACTGTGACAAACACACATCATAACATCATCATCAAATATCTATCAAACCATAAAAAAAATTATTCAATATGTAGTCATTTCAGATCTATTAGATCTAATCCATCTCCATGCACACTTATTTCAGATCAAACCATTCGTCAGTAACCCATTACTTGCACACTAAACACTTTGATCTCCATCTCCTTTTATATATTAGGCCTTAGCTAATTCCTTAGGCAAATCCCTTAATAATGTCGATGGTATTCTTTTACATGATCAAATATCCATTTTCTACACAGGAAAAATCCCTTCTTCGGAAAGAAGTGATTCCTTTAGCCCAATGAGGGGGTCTAGTAACAACCGTGACAAATAAAAAAATCTTTCCTAGTTTAACATTGAAGTAATAAAAGAGAGGGAGATGGGCTACCTCACTCATGCAGTTATTTCCTCGATGTTGATATTTATCTTTTCGCTTTCATGCTCGTTCCTCGTTATGCCTTCTACGTCCGAATACTTGTAAAGAAGATCACACGACAAAATGAAAAAAATACATAACATATATATATTTCAAAGCAAAACACATGACAGATCAAGGAGTATCATGCTAAACCAATTAATATTAACATATTCATTGGAAGAAAACCATACTTTTCATTATTAAATGAACAAAGGGAAGCTTACAACTGGGGCCTTGATGTTGGAGGCCTCCTTCGGAGTGGAAATCCAAGTCCAAGCCTATCCTTTCAATGTCTTCTCCTTCTTCGTCAAATCGACAACATCTAGGTGCAATCAAGAAGAAGAACGGAAACCAAGAATGACCAACCAAGACTCACTAGCATGGCACTCTTTTATAGCAGAGCTGGAGATATTATGGATCCAATAATGAAGGAGAAAGGCCTTATATCAAAGGGGGAAATATTTGGAGATAAGATCAAGGGTAAAAAATGGGAGTATTCGACCATATCCTGAACCAAAAAGTAACAAAACTCCGTTCTCGAGAATTCTAGAGGTCAAAGCTTCTGCTCCATTTTTGGAGAACCTGCCTGAAGAGGACCAACATGAATTTACCTTTGAATTCCCGCACTGGCAACGCTGTTCACAGATTAGGGATAGGGTGACAAGCGCGAGGATATTAAGGGGATAATCGCAATGGGCTTGTAAAAAAAGGTTTTTTACAAAAAACATTCAGAAAATCTTCAGGGAATTGCTCTTTTAGCTCTTTGGGTATATCTCAAGCATGTTATCTAGGATGAACAAGTTTATAAAATTTTTGTTTCTTTTCGAAGTTTGTGACAAGAGCGACACAAAAGATGACACTTAGGATAAGGACCGAGGAATGCGACAAAATACTATGTAATAGATGCCCCCTAAAGCATGAAATCATAACCAGAAGTGATGGTTGAATCACTTTATCAGCCATGGCAAGGATTTTAGAAAACTGCCATAAAGAGACTTGCCAATCAAACATAATACAATACTTGACATCTCTGATATAAACATGCCTAATAACATATCTCTGAATAGGCATGAAATAACATATGAACCCACAAGATGGACACAACCATCCGTCTGAAAGAGATCATGGAAATGGATCCACAGTATGTGTTACACCATTTTTTGGTCATCTAACCTATTATCATTAGATGGACCCAAGTACACCATGTAAGACCAATTTTACCCTAAGTAAAATTGCTTTCACTATGTAAAATAACTTAATAAAACACATTTATTAGGTTGTTTATGGTCTAAATAGGAAACCCCAAAGGGAAATATTAAACAAATCTATATTTGTTTGGTTTTCCTCATGGAATAATTAATTAAACAATAATTTAATTATTATTCCTGGTCATATTTAACCCAAAACAAGGAAATTAATTAGATAAATCCTTATTTATCTTATTATTTTCTAGGAATAATTATTTAAATCTTATTTAAATAATTTTCCTTGATAAATATGACTAAATCATTTATAAATAATTAAATAAATCATTATTTATTTAATTATCATTCAACCACTTCCTTAAAATAATAAATAAATCATTTATTTATTTATTATTTACAAATAAAGGGATTTGACCCAAGTCAATTACCTTTTCCCTCCAACAAATATAATAAAATATTCCATAAAAGGTGGATCTAGATTTGGTTAATATTATTTTAATCATGCACCAAGATCTAGAATGACCTAATATTTTGTTATAAATAGAAGGGTTTTCCCATTCATTTGTCACATTTTTTTGCCTATTAGATCACTCTGGATCTATACTCTTGGTCTGACTTTGAGCCATTATCATTGTCAAATTTTCCATTATTTACTTTGTGAGCTCCCTTTGAGTTCTATGTTTGTCTAGGTTTTCTACACCAACAAGAGAGAGAAATTCTAGATCTGAAGCGCTGAGGACTTTCAATAACCCATCCCATTGAGAAGAATTGGAAACACCTTTCTTGTTTTCCTCCCAGGTGCCCTTAATATAAAATTCTTTCAAAAATATTGTTCTTGTCTTGTCTATTGGATGTATGGAGAAAAACCTTATTTTTGTTGCTTAATGTCTTTTTATGCATAGATCTGGATTTTTGCAGCATTTGTCTTGATCAACTAACTGCAGATTTGAAGATATTAGCAACCATCTCTTGCTATTAGGGCAATAAGTTATGTGTAGCTAAAGTGGTCTTTTTTCGTACACTTCGACGAAAGATTCATACTAACAGTATGGTCACAACCACCTGTATAGAAAGGATCATGAGTACAATAATAAATACTCAATAACCCCTCACAACCTAGATAATAAAAGATGTGATCTAGGGTCTTCGTCTATATCTCGATCTACCCTCTTAACAAATATAACCATGTGAATAGATGAGTTGATGTCGAACATGGTAGAAACTACCTGATTACCAATCAATGATGTAAACTATTAAAAGGCGCGAGAGAAACCACCAATAAAGACGATGGCCCTCAAGGTACAACAACAAAATCTATAAGTGTGAATCAATGAGATGAAGTTGAACACTTTTAGAATCATTTGATCGAAGGCCAATGATGTGAAATTGTCGTCGAATGCGAAGAAATTGCCATTGAGGCATGCAAGCTCCAAGGTACTGAAAAGGAGTTTCCAAACCATCTTCCTCGATAATGAGCCAAAGTCGACATGAAGTGATACATTGAAGGAGGGCCATAATGATTTCCACATCATCGACACAAAACAAAGGATTTCTCAAGATGATATGAGTGGTTCAAAACCGTTGCAGAGAGGGTCAAATAAGCAGAGGATGTTTGACTTTACAGATAGGAGGTTAATTATACATTTCTTAAATTGTTTCTCTTATAGGTTGGCATGATTTTGGAGGTTGTTAATTAGATAATGGGATGGATTTCATTAACAAATTTTGTGGTTATTATCAGTGGTTCTCCCTTGAGGAGTTTCAAAGCCTGTCAAAGTCTGAGACAAGGGTGGTCACTATCTCCATTTTTCTTTGTTGGTTGCAAGAAGTTTGAGTAGACTCTATTCATTCTACTAGAATTGAAGGTTCTGTTATCATTATGTAATTTAAAATATTGGTAGAATAAACACATAAGACAACATCAAAACCACTTTGGGAGATGGGATCTAGCCCTGCCAGCTTCAAAGAGGGATCTCTCTTTATGATTTAACTTTGTTTTAAATAGGTATTAGGCTAGCTATGACTGTACTTGGTTGTTTGTTTGATTTGGTTGATTAAATCTTTATATTCGGATTGGGCAATGGAGTCAAAACATAAAACTAGATATTGCATCAATTTTCAAAAGAGTTATAATAGGGCAAGCTTGGTTGCGTTTACTGGATTCTTTTAGATTTTTCAATAAATAATAGATATGGTAGAAAAGTGAATTTCAGTTGAGACTTAAAAGCAGTTAAGTATTTTTCAATCTGACTTCAGTGGAAAGCATTTAAATTGTAAAAAAAACCAGAATAATGTGTTGTAAATAACATGTCTTATTCATCATACTTTCTGTTTTACATTTAAGAATTCTGATAAACAAAGAAAATGAAAAACAATGGAAAACACATAAATAATAGAAACAATTCACCAGTAATTACATCACATGAATCCTGAAAGAAGTATTTGTATTATTGATGCTCCATGAAAACTTGGAATTTACAATTGCACAATAGGAAAAATATGTTCAGAAATCAACCTAGAATACTTCAAACAATGAAGTATTTATGCTAAAATATTACAAAACTAATTACAATCAATGTTGTCTCAACATACAATGTAGTATTAGCCTAAATCGAACAATAAAGTCTAATTGTGACAAAATACAGGCTTGATGTGGGTGATCTAGCATGCTGGCACTGTTTTTAAGGAATCAATTGCAGAGTAGGCCTATTTGTAGGTTGCGCTGGATGTAGTGTTGGCTGATGCGCTGTCCTATGTGCTGGCTGCAATTGATTGTTCTTTTTTACTCTTTACTGCTGAAGCTCACTTAACTTATCCCATCAATCTTCATCTAGGATAGTTAACTTAATAAACTTTCTGTAGATTTCATCCACTTCGGTATACTTAGAAAAAGTAGGTTTTACCACAAAGATGTGGTTTACCTCTTGCTGAATGAAAAGTTCATGACTTAATGCCTCCAATAATGCTTCCCCTATCATAATGCCTTTGATATTTGAAAATTTCGTGGTGTATCTAGCAATATCATTAAAATTCTTTACATAATCCTGTTTGTTCATCAATTTGTCATTTATTACAAATAGAGAAGGAAGACCTTTATGAGTTAAGGGTTCAATCCTGCTGAAAATTATATTTAAAACTATCTCTATTTGTGGCATTTCTCTTCCAGCTGCAGAATCAAGTTCTTCTTAGTAAGAACCTTCTTTACCTATAAAATTGTCTCTGTCCTGTCATCAACTCCCAAGTCATCCAGTTCATATCTGTTCTTGGAGTTTAAGAACTTGATGATGTTGTTGGCATGCCTCCAAGCTCCTCCTTGATGGTTTTAATGGCATCATTGGATTTCTCTATCAAATCTTTCTGCTAAAAAATAATCTGGATACAGGGCCATATTTCATTAATGGACTCAATGATATCTGTCCAAATTATCTCTTTGACTTGGCCCAAAGTATTTCCAATGGATGATTCTTTCTCAGACTTCTGCAACCTTTTTATTAGCTTCTGTCCTCTCTGTGCTTCAGCTGTATGTGAGCTATCACTTCTGGACTTCTGATCCTGCAACAATTTAACTTGATCCCGAAGCTTCTTTATTTCTTCTATCTCAATTGACAGATTTTGCACTACCTTTGTTAGTTGTTCTGATCCATCTGTTGTACTTGCTGTAGGTGTGGCCATGGGAATGGCTGTAAGAGGAACAACCTCCAAAGAGACTAATGAAAGCTCAGAAACTTGCTCTTTTTCTTTTATCATCTTCTCCATTTTTTATTCCATCTATCTCAACTGGGCATTCTGCTCCATGATGAGCTTCATCATGTCTGACTTCTGAGACTTTGTTTCTTCAATTTCCTTAGTCAAAGGGTATTATGTAGGTGGCAGTTTCAACTACTTTCTTAATGCTGCCATGTCAAAATTTTTCTTCTTTATTACCTCTTCTGCAACTTTGATGTTGGAAGGATCATATCCAACTCTGACCACTAAGTCTTCCAAAGACTTAATTCTTGAATCCTTGGCCATAGAAGAGATTTTCTCCGTTTTGAGCTGTGATTGGATGTCGGTTAAGGAAACCTGCAATTTGGACAAAATCATAACAATATTAGTCAGTGTAGATGAAACCATCTCACCTGTTTTCTTATGCATATCCATTTGATCAATGGGATGTATGCCTTTGATATCAAATTCAAATGCAGTCTTGGGCTGTGGAATATGTGCTTGGAGAAAGGCCATCTGCATTTTGCCTTTCTTAGAGTCAAAGGATGATATCAGTCTACTCTTAGAACTGGAAGTTTGCTTCCAGAATTGATTATAATTGCTGGTTTTCAAAACTTCATTCTTCAATTTAATTTCTCTAAATGTATAAAATGTGGTCTTCTCTTTCTCCCCTTTGACAATTGTACTTGTCTGAATGGCTTGTTGATGATCCCGTGAAGTTGTCGAAGTGGTAGGAGAGAGTGTAGTTTGACCATCAACTTGTGAGGAAGTAGGTGTCTCTTTAGTGATTATTATGATTTCCTACTCTGAATATTTTCTTGGGTTTACTTTTGGATTGAACTTGGTCCTCTTCCTATACATGATTTTGAATTATTTGCTGGAAGTTTCAGTCACTGAAGGTGACTCTTCTTCCTTCATCCTTTCTCCTACTTTCTCATGTGGGACAGGAGTCTGTGATGTTGAAGTGGAAACCAATTGTTCCTCAGCCTCTTGCAAAGTGTTTTCAGTCCACTCTAATTGGTTCATATAGAGTCTCAATTTCTGGCCTGTGTGTATGGATGTAAGGTGTAGATTTGTTTTCTACCCTTAGCTTGGAGATGGTACCTAATGGATTATATGACCATGTAAAACTAAGGCTGAATTGCATTTCCTTTAACAATTTGTCTGCTTCTTCCCCTTCTATCCCGCTGTTACAAATGAAAGGTCCTATTTGTGTGTTAATTCTGAATTGAGATTTCTTCTCTGCAGACACAAAATGGACTTCATCGACATTGAGAATTTTCCTGATGTATTATAGAGAAAAAATCCTCATTGGGAGGAATTTTGGGAGCTTATATGGGGAAAGCTCACATCCATAGATCCTCAATTCTGTGTAATTCTGGTGTAGATACCCTCTTGTTTTTAATTGGTCTGAGAGTTGCAAAATCTTCCTGATGTATTCACTGATTCTTGGCTCAAAGGTGCTTCTTAGAAGACTGATTTTTGGATGTACAAACAGTTCAATGAACTGTTTGTATGAGTATTCTTTTTGTTCCTTCATCACCATTGTAGTCCAGAAGATGATAGACTACTAATTTCCATCATCATCCAACTTTTGCATTGCAAACTTGAATCTGTCTCCCTGAAAATACAAAAACATATATACTAATACAAAGGCATATTTAAACACCTCTTCTATTTGGAATCTAACAAATTGGTCATGGATGGCATATGTTAGGAATTGGATAAAATTGAATAGGATGGAAGGCTTAGAATCTATGGAGAAAGGAATCCTATAATTGCCTCATCTACCCACTAATCTGAGTAATATATTCCAAGGAGGTGGGAGATAATTGTGATAATTTTCTTGGTTCTATCAGTGAAAATGGAGGATGGGTAGGAAGGATTTTTCTTGGGTAATTGGGTATATTCAACCAGAAAAATATCAAGGGTTTTATCCCTTTTTGAAAAATCTAGCTTCTGATACAGTTCACTGAGTGCTTCCTGTGAGATAGGGGATTGCATCATTTGGTCTATGGATTGGGAAATTATGGTAAATAAAATCTCTCTTGTAGGAGCAATTATAGCTCTCTGGCTGGGTACATAACAAGCTTGACACTTTCTGATGAATTCAGGGGCATTGTGGGTATGGGGAAAAATGTAATGGGGTAAATTAGACTCCCACAGTCCAATATCATTAGAATTTTCAATGTACTTGTCTTCTAGCCAACAATACATTTCAAATAACTCGAATTCACATAGGGTTTCATGGATTTTATAATCTATGTTTGCCAAAGGTATGTGATCAAGGTCAACAAGGAGATGGAGCAATGGATTTACAAGCTCCTCCCGTCCCTTCTTCTTAGGAGGCATGGTTGGATCTGGTTTGATGGTAAATGAGGGTTTCTGAGAGAAAAATGGTCGCTGGGGCTGTGTAAAACTTTGGGATTGGGAAAGAAAATGCAGTAGTTGCAGAGAAATATTCTATAATGATTGGATAAGATGTTTTGGTGTTTTGTAAACCTGAAAAAAACATGCATATAGTAGAAAGAAAGACACAGTAAAGGTTTAGAAGCTTATTAAGCATGGATTTATACATGAATTGATCAATTTCCCGTTGATTGTGGCGCAGATATGTTGGATTAATGGTTAGTCATGAATTAAATGTACAATGGGTGCTTTTTTGCAGGAAGGCATTTAATTGGAAATGGTAATGGTTGAGGTAGTGTGATATGACAAGCACTCAACGGGCGGATTGGTTGTTTTTGGTATGGCAAAGAAAAAAAATTTCGGAGGGGGTCTGAAGTGGTAAGTTGCTTGAGTGGGGGGGGGGGGGGGTACGAAATGACGGGAATGCACCATGTTAGCGTGGGCCCGGAAAGCAAAACAACTTTTTTCGAACCACCCCCGCGACAGTAAATATGAGATGGAGAGGGGGGGTTGAAAATAGGTAAGGGTCGTCGGATCGTGGTCAGAGGATCAGATGAATGTACAGATGGTGGTACGTTAATGTGAAGCGATGAGATGTTTTGTCGGGTAGCGAGGGGTTTAATAAAGGTAAAAACTTTGGATATGGGATGAGATGTCAACCTTTCGTTTTCATGCACCCGACCACTTTCAACTTAGGATAAAATATTTTACCCCTTTTCCTTTTCATGTGCATGAAATAACTTTGAAAATTTCAAATTTAGGATAAAAAATTTAATTATTTTCAAAGCTATAATACAACTTCTACCTACCCTTTCATTTTCATTTCTTTTTCTAAGCTAACATTTTTTCATCTTCTTTCCTTAGGGTGCATTTAAGCTAGCAGACCCACGTATCCTTTTTTTATAAAAATCTAACCTATTTTATCACTTATTTCTCCTATTGATTTAGATTAGATTGTTGAATCAATCTCATTTTCTACCTAACTACTGATTTTCCAAGATTAAACTATTTGGCAAATCTTTATTCACTAACCTAATTTAACATGAAATTTAGAAATTTTCCATCATGATTAAGCCGTATGATTAGAACACAAATCTAGTCATTATGGCATTTTAAGACAAGTTGCACACAATCTTATTGGATTTTGACATAAAGGAAACTAATTTAACAGTAGTGGCATTTAAATTTGTAGCACTTTCAGTATTATTTCTATTTTTCTTTTGTGGGGTTTTGTTCTCTTTTTACTCTTTTTTCAACTTTCTTTCTTTTTGTCTTTTTCTTCATATTCATTTTCTTTTTGACATACCCTCTTTTTATTTTCTTTAATATATACTTTTTTTGGGAAATCATTTGCATTTTGAAAATTATTTACAGTGTAAAAGTACAAATATGAAATACTCAATCACCTTGAGATCCTATAAAATATAGGACCCTAACAGGTTCTATCAAGGGTATTATGGTAGCCACATATCTCATTCATATATGATGCTCTCCTATTTGGGGAAGATATAATAAGTGTGTGGAGTACTTTTGATCGTATTTTAGAGCTTTTTTGTGTAGCCACTGAGATGGAGATTAGCATTAATAAATATCACATTCATGCAATAAATGATCAAATGAAGTGGAAACATAGATCTGTTTTTTTATTCTTCTTCAAGGTCGAATATGCATATAGTGGAATAAAATATTTAGGTTACTTTCTAAAACCAAATGATTATAGAATTGTTGATTGGTTGTGGTTGTGCAAAAAACAATAAGTCATGATTAATTATCAGTGTCAAATATGGTTGTCTATTAGAGGAAGATACATTTTACTTAAATTAGTTCTTGAGAGCATTATTTTTTATTGGGTCTCTCTAGCATGCATCAAAGAGTATATTAGAGTAAACTAAGAGGAGATGCTTTAGTTTTTTAATGGTTTGGAACAAATCATGAGGAGACTATACCATTTAAATGGAATACCCTAGCTAAACAAAAAAGGAATGGAGGACGAGGTTTGAAGAACATTTACTTATTTGGTCAAGAATTAGCATCTAAAAATATTTGGCTAATGTTGTTTAATGAATGTCTGTGGGCCAAAATTATGAAGTGTAAGTATTTCAATTCAAAAACTATGGAGAAATGTATTAGATTCAATCCCAAGTTTGAATATTGGAAGGGGGAACCAACAGTTGGAAGGGATTGGTTAGAGTGTTTCTAATACTTGGTTTCTAGGTGGCATGAAAAGTTGGGAGGGGGGATCGAATTAGGTTGGGTTAGACCCATGGATCAAAGTGCTTGGTAAATTTTTGATTTCTTAGGATTTTAGGTCTCATTTATCATATTTTGATTTCATAATTCTTTCAAATATGGAGCATAGGGTGAATACAAAAGTTGGTTGCAAATATGGCTATTAGTGGAGGATTTGGGCCTTCATGGAGATATGGTTACTGAATTAGATGACCTATATTAGACTCCCCTCTCACAATGCAATAGTTCTTCATGAAAAGGAGGGAAATTTGGTTTGGACATGAAATAAGGCTTCACGTATACTCGCTGCCAAACTGGGAGACTATTGGAATGTGCAGACATTAATAGAACAATAGGCATGAATTGCAATTTCATTAAATGTGATACACATATAAATATAATAATTTACCCATTGGATTTAACTTCCAAGGTATCTTGAAATTTTATTAATAGTCCACATTTCACACCATAACCCCAATGGATTAGGTTTCCAACATTCCCTCCTTAATCCGAAGGGTTGTGTATGAGTCCAAGAAGAGATCTAAAGTGAAAAAATGCATGACAACCAATGGTTAGATGTGTTCTTTGAAATGGTGGTTTAAGAAAGACCACAAATCAAATGAAGTAGAATAACATGAGGTCTATATTGATGGTATTTTAAGGATAACCATCAACTCTGGAACTAAAGCTCAAATCAATTCCTAGAACAATTCCAAATCTGGATAGAAGTTTAAGCCTTCTGCTAGTGGAAGTGCTCCCTGATAATGGTTCGAAGTTAACCATAAAATGATGTAGAAAAAAATGAAGTCTTATTCCAATGGTGGTTTAAATAAGACCACAAACCAAGAACATGCTCATGGAGCACAAATCTATCTCTGGATACAATTCTAAATATGGCTATGGCGGACTCTAGCTCTTGGCTTTGGCAGCTGGCCAGCCTAGTTCAGGCCGTGGCTCAGCCTTGCTTGATAAATATTCGAAGAAAGTATTTGACCATCAATTCCATCCTAATAGATAAAATGTAACAAGATAAAGATATCTCCACTGCAAGGCATGTCAAAAGTCAAGAAATAATTATGTGGTATGACTAGTATATCTTCTTAGTCGTTGAAAACCTTTTCAAAGAAGTGATCCATCCAAGGTGAATCTTCATTCTTTTAGGATTATTATTTCTAGAACATCTGCCTGAATAATGAGCATGCTTACCAAAATACTCACAAGGGTGAAGACAAAAACATTGATCTTTCACATGGCCAACTCGATTACAATGTTGGCATTTGCAAATCTATTAAGGCTATGGAACAAGAGCAAGTGAAGATGAATCATGTTGAAGAAACCCAAAACTATGGAATCAGATGTGCTTGGAATAGTCCAGAATATTAAAGGAAAAATCCTTTTCATATCCAAGACTGGTTATGTTCCTGTTGTTAAAAAATTCTTCTCAAGGTATGATGAAGAGGTTGGGAAGTGCAGGTTGAACCTCTGCATCTTCATGCAAATCTACTCCTGAAATGACCTCATTATTCTAATAAATTTATAATTGTTGATGGGAGTAAGATTTAGAATAAAAAAGGGAGTTGTTTTATATAAGAACCGATTCAGAATGATGACTCTTTTGTTGTAGCTCATCTTGCTGTAGTTAAGATTCGAGTTGCAAAGACTTGATCTTGTCTTGTGAATTTTGCAAATAGATTCAAATGTCAGAGAGAGTGTCCTTACTGATTTTGATTGTGTTATGAACATTAGAGGGTATTATACTTTTTAATAGCTCTAACAAATCATCAAGTTTGGTCACTTTTTTCAACTCACGTAAATGAAGGGTGGCCTAACCAACTGAATTCAAAACTACGAGGCCTCTCCTTGAGCAAAATATTCCCACAACAAACTTAATATAGAAGCAAAGCATGCAAATCTATGATACATGTGTCTAAGAAAGAAAATAATAGATATGTGATTCTTAGAGTAATTTGACAAGGCAAGAGATATGTACAACAATGTAATTAGACTTTCCAACTACTATAAGTTAAAATAACCGCTCTACCTAGCTTAATCATTGATGCCCAATGTATTCTTTGAAAAAAAGAAGAGAACCAAATGTCTAACATTCACCAAACAAATATTCATAATCTCAATGTTGAAGTGCAACAATGATTAGCCTACCAAACTTATAACTTCAAAACACAAAAAAAAAACTTGCAATCAACTTTGAAAATGGTGTTGGCTACAGCCAAAGTTGCACCCATTTACAATGCACTTTAATGAGTAAAATATGGATAGTTGTCGGTGACATTTGAACCTGAAAAATCATGGCTCCAACTATTCATGCATAGAGCATATACATTGTGTATGTCACACTTGTACATTATGTATATTGACCATTATATATATAATAATAAAAAATTGATTGTCGTGGTGGCATAGATCATGTGACTTTGACCACAAAGATTATAGAAAATTCCAACGTGTTCCAAACTTCCAGAGCATAGACGGTGGGATTCCAATTAATAATTCACACGGTACATTGTTGCATTTTTATGCGCTGCATTTGACTGAGAAGGAAAGTTAGAATTTGGAAAGTTAGAATTTTTGTAAATATGATCTGATTTAAAGAATCTATAAATTCTTTGTGTCGACTACCTATGAATCCACAACATCTTACAGATTTCAATTGAATTAAAAGAAAATAGGAGGAAAAGAGGGCATTTATGATAGTACCTCATAGAATCCAATGTCTTGCATCACTGTTGCAGAGCCCATAGGATGGATCAACAAGAACACGAGTAAACATGCTTGCTTGACATTTTTCCTCCACAATTCTTCGGTGCCATTCTATTTTGTTGTCTGGTTTTGTTTTCTCCAGTGGCGACATCATCAAACAAGCAGACAATTCTAGAGAGCCAAAGCGCAGGGACTGATT
Organism: Pinus albicaulis; assembly: GCA_034641835.2. Classification (NCBI taxonomy): domain Eukaryota; kingdom Viridiplantae; phylum Streptophyta; class Pinopsida; order Pinales; family Pinaceae; genus Pinus; species Pinus albicaulis. Next base: position 79,892,203 of record MU968411.1, read on the forward strand.
TAAATTAGATTATTGCATGGGTTTGTTGTATGTTAGTATGTAGAATATTGGTGCTCCATTCAACTAACATATCAAAATCTCAACCGTAGTTGACTTCTATGCATTGAATTAGATAAATAATCAATCGAGTTTATCGCTACAACAAAAAAATTCCTATTGGAAGTCAAAGGGAAATTCATCATACTTGGTTGACCTTACCAGAGAGCTTCACTGCAAGTTAAGTCTACTTACACAAAAAATAACTACTCACTAAGCCTGCTCGTTCTCCTATAGACATATGGTGCTAATCTGTAGTACTGCCCTTAATTCATAGTGTTTCTAGATCACCTGATATTCAATGTAACACGATGTACAATGATTCATATAAGTCACTACGGGTAATCTTAATACATATAATCGCTTACATATGCCAGGATAATCGAGTTGCTCAATGTGATAGTATGTGAATTTTCTCTTTATGATTTACTCTAAGCATGCAAGCTCACAACTAGAAAAAACTACATGTGCACAGATAATCTCTTGTAGGCTTACAACAAGAAGAAGGCATGCATACCACAGGGAAAAGTAATTCACGCTTGCACCAACAAAACCAGACACAATCATATGCTTCAATCAAGTAGTTTTGAGCATAATCAACAGGGAACTCCTGAAACCTTTTGCCACAATAGAAAGCAGTCATTGAGGTCCTTCCTTTGGAGCCTGTGTTGGAATTTTCCCTTCTCTCGTATGGAGCACTTAGCTCTGATACCACGGTTGGAATGTCCATATCAAAGTAAAATAATAGACATGAATTGCAAATCATTAAACATGATATACATATAAATAAATTATTTTCACCATTGAATTGGTCCACATTCCAAACCATAACCATGACGGACTTAATCCAAAAAAGACAAATCCTTTTCTTATAATATAGTGGATCGTGATAGAAAAATGGCGGTGCCCGTTAATTTATAAATAGAAGAGTCATCCTTTCATTGTGTGGGTATGGCAAGATGTTCTTAAGACATTGAATTGTCTGGTTATTTAGGAATTTGTATCTTGAGGAATGTTTGCAGTAGTGGGCAAAGAACTTGATGACTGGGTGTTACAAAGATATTCCTAACTATATTCTCTAACTATATTTTCTAGCAAATTTAGAGAATATAATATAGTGGATCGTGATAGAAAATAGTGATGCCCATTAATTTAGAAATAGAAGAGTCCTTAAAAGAATTGAATATGTACATATTTAAAAATAGAAGAGTTCTTTAAAGAATTGAACATTTACATGGCTAGTGCTAGCAAATGATATTCTTATATAAGACAACAAACAAAATTGAGGTTGACAAGGTATGAAAATATGTGCCTTGGGTAGAGTTAATTAAGAGTTGATCAAGAGTCAAGCAAATTTGGCTTCATAGGAATTGATCTATTTTTTATGGCACAAACTAGAATTCTCATTGGTTTGCTCATAAATTTTGAGTTGATTTTAAAGAAATGAAGAAGGAACCTACATGTAAACTTGTTAGGCTGTGACAAGCACCTATTTTTAATGATTATATTGCTTGAATTGTTTTTATGGAGCCTATCAAGGGTCTCTATGGCTATGCAAAGGTTGTATAGTTTTGTATCTTTCTCTTGTTCATTATGTTCATTTAAGATTGGGTGTTGGCACTAGTATACTTGGGCATAATTGTTAGATATGTGGGTTCTTTTATCTTTTTCTAGAGATAAAGGAATCTGACAATTGTAGGTGATTGGTGATTCCAAGGTAAGTGTTGATTAGTTCAAAGTAAAAGCTCATTTGGATGGCATACATCTAACTTCATGGGAACATCAAATCAAGGAGCTTTAGGAGTTTTGTGACTATGTAACTATAGAATACATTTTCTGAAACTTTATTGATAGGCTGATGCCCTTTCTAAGGAAGCAATTGCTCTTCGCAAAGGCCTTTTGGTACATAACATATTTCTTGGTGAGGAGGCTCTTCCAAAGATCCAAAGTCATATGTTTTGAAGGATGAATGCTAGTATCAAGTTTTCAAGCAATGACAATGGTCTCTTGTACTTGCCTCACATGAAGGACACAATGAGGTCTTTCTAGTTGCATTTTTGAACATATTGATATATGCTCTTGGTAGAAAGTATTAATATCTATTGAAGAATTGTTTTTGGCAATTTTTCCGTAAAGACTAAGAGGTCTCTTTGAGACAATGCTCTCTGTGAATTAGACTATCTAGGTATATTTTGATTTTTTTCTTTGATTGACTATATATATATATATAGAGAGAGAGAGAGACATTAATTCTTAATGTACTAAAGACAAAGAGGATGCATAGATATTTTGATTTTTATATGAAATTATTTTATTTTTAAAATTTTTTGAGCTTTACAATATAGCTATGTTATCTCTCTATATAGAGACAAAACCAACATAACTCCATTTTAATTCCTCTTGATATATAACTAATCCTAAGTTAAAATGAATCTTGATACCCAATAAATCAAATATTAAAATAAATTTCAATAAACAATAAATCAAATCTAAAATTAAGGCAAATCTAAACTAGTAATAAAGTATAAATTTACCTATTATGATTTAGGTCTTTACAAAGACTTGTAGTAATTCAGCTGGTACACAATCTGAGATTGTAATAAAGCATAAATCTTGTTGGAATTTTTGAACTTTGTTCCTCTTTCATTTGGTGTACAAGTGCTTGAAGTAGCACTCGAATGTCCTCCTTGTGGTGTGCTTGGAGAAGCACTCTCATTTCTCCTCAAGGGTGTCCTTTGCTGTCCTTGTGTTGGTGTTGCTATTGAGGGATGTATTTCAGCCATCTCTTCATCACTTTCATCATGAGACAAACAATTTTTAACATTATTGTTTTCTCAATGCTTCCATCCCAAGCTTCCTCTTCAATAAACTAAACATCTCTGCTCACAATAAACTTCTTGGTGGATGGGTTATACAACTTGTAAGCTTTGGATTCCTCACTGTATCCAATAAAAATACATTTCTCCCCCTTGCTATCCAAATTCTTCCTTAGTTGATCTGGAATGTGTGCATAAGCCACACAACCAAAAACTTTCATGTGGGTGACTCCTTGCTTTGTGCCACACCATGCCTCTTCCGGAACTCTGTTCATAACTACTTTTGTTGGGCATCTATTCAAGATATATGCTGCACAATGTACAGCTTCAGCCCAATAATCATTCGGCAAATGTTTTTCCTTTAGCATACTCCTTACCATATCCATGATTGTCCTATTCTTCCTTTCGACAACTCCATTTTGCTGCGGAGTGTACCTTGCTGTAAACTGCTTGTGTATGCCATTTTCTCTGCAAAAACGCAGAAATTCTTTAGAGATGTACTCACCTCCTCTATCAGTTCTTAGGAATTTGATATGTAGCCCACTTTGGTTCTCCACAAGTGCTTTGAAATTGCAGAATCTTTCAAACACTTCACTTTTGTTTTTCAAAAAATAAACTCAAGTTTTCCTTGTAAAATCATCAATAAAAGTTAACATATAGTGGCTACTTGCAAGTGATGGTGTTTGCATTGGTCCACATAAATCTGAGTGGACAATTTCTAAGGGTGCTTTTTCCCTTATGCTTTTCCCAGATGGAAAACTTTCTCTGTGTTGTTTACCCAAGATACAACCTTCACAAGGCTGTCTGGTTTCTCAATCAATGGTAATCCTCTTACCATTAATTTTTTGTGCAACAAGTTAAGACCTCCAAAGTTGAGATGTCCAAATCTCAAGTGCCATAACCAATTCTCATCTTTTGTTTCTCTTTGGAAAGCCTCTTGTGTTACTGCTGATATTTCTTCTCCATTTTTCAAATCTGCTCTCATCCTGAGAAGGAACATTATGTTCCTTGTCATCCTCACTTCAGCAATACATTGTTTGCTTGGTGGTTTATCCATGATGGTGCATACATCATATTCAAAAACAACATTGTACCCCTTTTGAACAAGTTGTCCAATACTTAAGAGGTTACATTTCATACCTGGCACATAATATACATCAGGTATGCTCTTCTTTTCTCCCTTTTTTTTCAAGACATTTACTATGCCTTTTCCTGTCACAGAAATCATACTGTCTGTTCCCAATGTGACTTGTGACTTCACATTCTCATCTAACATAGAAAACATGGCTATGTTTCCTGTCATATGGTTACTAAAACATGAGTCTAGAAACCATAAATCTTCACTCTTTTCCTCAGCCATATTACATGCTAAAAACAATTTATCTTGGCTGATATTTTCTCTAGTGAAATTTGCACTGGGTCTATTACCCATATCATTTTGCTTCTTCCTACATTCATTTGCATAATTCCCATATTTTTTACAATAATGACGTTGGACATTGGATTTATTATACCTTTGTCCATGATCATGTTGTTGTCCACTTTTTTAGTTGTTGCTTTGGCCTTGGTTCTGATTTTGATTGCTGCCCCTTCCTTGAGCATTTGCTGGACTATTTCTTCCACCTCTGTTTTGGCTTCTGCCTCTTCCTCTCTTGTTTCGCCTACCTTGACCTCTTCCTCTTCCAAAGGACATCTGGGTCTTGAAGGCATGCTCCAAAGATGAGTTTTCATTTCTACCCAATCTCTGTTCATGTATCATCAGTGATGCATGAAGCTCATCAACTGAAAAGTTTGAGAGATCCTTTGTCTCTTCTATGGTGGTGATTATTACATCAAACCTTGAGGGTAAGCTCCTTAAAATTTTCTCCACAATCCTCCTTTCTTCAAGTGTCTCTCCATGAGACCTTATCTGTGTGACCATTCCAATCACATGTGTGAAGAATGAGTCTATGTTATCAGACTCCTTCATGCAGAGAGTCTCAAAATCTCTCCTCAGCAATTGTAGTTTTGTTGTCTTCACTTTCTCCATGCCTTGATAGGCTATCTTGAGAGTTTCCCATGCTTCTTTGGATCTCCTAGTTGCTGCTATCCTTGGAAACACACTCTCATGTACTGCTTGATACAAATAGAAGAGGGCTTTAGAGTCCTTCTTCTTATTGCTCTTCAAAAATTCCTTCTCTGCCTGAGTTAAGGTATTAAACTCATTTTCATCTACCGGCTCTTCAAAACCATCCTCAACAAGTTCCCATAGGTCTTGAGAGACAAACAAGGCTCTCATGGTTATTTCCCAATAATCATAGTTTTTCCCATTAAATTGTGGGAGCTGAGCATTACCAATACTCATGCTAGTGCTGGTTCCAGCCATCCTTGCACTCTAACTATGCTTCAAACACTTGACTGTGTTTTTAAAAATAAACTGTCTGTCTTCAAATAGTAACACAAAAATTTGTCTTGAGAAATACCTTGGATTATTTTTCACTGAGCCTTCACTCTGCTAGAGAAGCTGCTGCAATAAAAAATCCTTCCTTCAGCTTCTTTGACACCTTCAAAGAGCCTGGACTAGCTCCGATACCATGTTGGAATTTCTGAGAATTCCTGAACAAACTACAAAGAGAATGATACTCTCCTTTAACACAGAAAATATAAAAAATAATTTGCTGGGACAGAGTTTCACAAAACTGTGATTCTATTTCATTCACTGTAAAACTATTACAAAAAAAACTTCCTTTCTCTGAGGGATTACAAAAGGAAATTAACTGCTGCAAACGCAGTGCACAAACACTCTGTCTCTCTGTTACAAATATTGCACTCAGTCTCACACAGAAAATGCACACTTTGTTTTAAAAAAGACTTTGTCTGTCTTTTTACAATACAATATACTCTGTCTTTTTACACTACTGTGTATATTAAAAAACTTTTCATTACACGCTGCTGTGTATTACAAATACTCTTCATTACATTTCAAATAAGTCTTTGAGCTCTTTATATATGGTGCAACATATATATTAATTAACATAACAAAATAAAACATATATATGAAAACTAAATTACAAGTCTATCATGTAAGCCTCCCGGGGCCCACGAAAAACAAAAGCGCATATGTTTATGTTAAAACATAACATTCCAAAGGTTTAAAAACCTTTACATTGTGCGATAACAAAAGCATTAAAACAAAACATAAATGAACATAATACAACTTAACCCTTCGCAAACCTTCCACATGTGGAGCCCGCCGGACCTCAAAAATTATCAACCGAAATGCAATAAACAAATTTGCGTTACAAATGGAATGACGTCACAGAGCCTTTTGGACGTGCTATGGTTTATTAAATCGCATTCATAAAGCGATATTGGGTCCGTAAAATGGTTTTGGGTACGGGCCCAAAGTGTAACCCGAAAACACATTCAATCCACCTCATAATCGGGTCCGGTTCTTGGCATTGCAAACAGACCCAAAGAAAAATGCGATCCAATCGCATGCTTCCACGTATCCTTGCTGATTTGGCTACTGTCGTGGTTGCGGGGACCACCTTCTTCAAACGTTTAAATCAAATTCCCGCGTATACAAACAAACAAATACTATGCCCTGTTTCCCATTGTGAACTCTATTCTGAATGTACAGAGGACTGTAAGGGCTTTAAAAGAAAATTGACTATTCAAGGCTTTAAACAAACTTCCCGCGTACCTGTTTCCTATGTATATAAAAGAGGTGCTCTATTTTTGGTTTTAAGACTCTGTTTTCAAATTGTATAGGCACTGCGACTGTTCAACAAATTTGGAAAGCGGCTCTGTGCCAGAACCCTTCAAACAAAGATAACAAGCGGCCCTGAGTACACTGCAGTTGAAATTAACATTTCAACAAATCTGCCTATTATGATTCAAATCTTTATAATTTTACAATGGCTAGTTGAACTCCAACTCTAAATATTTATAATTTTACAATGGCTAGTTGAACTCCAACTCTAATCCATGCTATTTGTACCTTACTTGGATTACCTTTGGGATTATTCCACTGAGTTTATTTCAAAATGCTTTTTTTCCACATACTTCCTCCTCTTCCTCCTTGTATAGATATTTTGTATGATTTGTCTGCTCTTTATCAAAACCATCTGCAAGTCAAGTCTCCTCAAATTGTACATTGCTCATGTGTTTTCCTGCACAAACCGAGTGACGTTGCACTATTTCTTCTGTGCGTAGTTTTGACAGGTCACAATTAAAAAAAAAAAAATAGGCCAAATTTTGTAAAGTCTGGATCACAATTATCTTCATGGTGCTGAATTCATTTTGGCCATTAAAAACAAATTAAAAACCTATTTTGATGAGTAAAATTGTGGCTTCCTTAGAAAAACCTTCTCAGCTTAATTTACAGTTAATTTCAAAGTTTATGACATTGATTCATCTCCTTTAGACCTGTGCTTTGTGCCATTGAACTTTCTGTGGATGCTCCTGCATCATTTACTATAATGTGAAAAACTCTTCAATCAATATTTAATTGACCAAAATAATTGATCAACCAGAGCAGAGGATCTGTCACTTCAAATGTATGATCTAACTAGTCATTTTCATGACACAATTTTACGATCAAAAGTAGAGTCAAATTGCTAAAAAAATTATAGAATCAATTGAGCCACAAGCGGCCATTACACGCATGGAAAACCTACTAGATCAAAATGTCTCATCACCAATCTCTCTAGGCTGTGCATCTCCATATATGGAATATGATTCCATAAAAGCTTGTCCCCTCATGCTTTCATCCAAAGGGGTACTCTGTCTATGTTCTAGTTGTAGACAATACATCAATCAATCTTTGTAATAAAAAGATTATTCATGGACGTGGTTGTTGAAATGGATTTTTCTTAATCCAAGTAAACCTCTTATATAGAGAACCATGGGCTAACTGCGGATAATTTCTTTCCACGATGCAAAAATTTATAACAAAATTTTATGAATTTCAAACTAGGACAATGGAAGATTACAGTCAGTGATGGAAATCAATTTCAGGAAGGGAAAACAAAATTCAGAATTTGCATATATTTTGGATTAGTATAATGTTAGAGTAAAAAAATGAATGAAATAAAATCAATAGGATTCAAAGGGGTTTTGATGGTTAAGAGCATGTGTTTCCTTCTAAAAAGTTATGGGTTCAAAACCAGAGAGGTACTCTATGTATGTCTTCATAGACTTAGTAGTCAAATCACTGCAAGGAGGTGTCTCATACACCAATTTGGTGTCTAGCTTGGCTGTGACAGTAAAAATCATACACCAATTTGGTGTCTAGCTTCACAGTGACCTTAAAACTCATACACCAATTTGGTGTCTAGCTTGGCCGTGACCTTAAAACTCATACACCAATTTATCATACACCAATTTGGTGTCTAGTTTCACAGTGACCTTAAAACTCATACACCAATTTGGTGTCTAGTTTGGCTATGAATTTAAAACTCATACACCAATTTGGTGTCTAGCTTGACCACGACATTAAAACTCATACACCAATTTGGTGTCTAGCTTCACGGTGACCTTAAAACTCATACACCAATGGAGGTGTCTCATACACCAATTTGGTGTCTAGCTTGGCCGTGACCTTCAAACTCGTACACCAATTTGATGTCTAGCTTGACCGTGACCTTAAAACTCATACACCAATTTGGTGTCTAGCTTCACAGTGACCTTAAAACTCATACACCAATGGAGGTGTCTCATACACCAATTTGGTGTCTAGCTTGGCCGTGGCCTTCAAACTCGTACACCAATTTGATGTCTAGCTTGGCCGTGACCTTAAAACTCATACACCAATTTGGTGTCTAGCTTCGCAGTGACCTTAAAACTCATACACCAATGGAGGTGTCTCATACACCAATTTGGTGTCTAGCTTGGCTGTGACCTTCAAACTCGTACACCAATTTGATGTCCAGCTTGACCATGACCTTAAAACTCATACACCAATTTGGTGTCTAGCTTCACAGTGACCTTAAAACTCATACACCAATTTGGTGTCTAGCTTGGCCATGACCTTCAAACTCGTACACCAATTTGATGTCTAGCTTGATCATGACCTTAAAACTCATACACCAATTTGGTGTCTAGCTTCATAGTGACCTTAAAAATCATACACTAATCGAGGTGTCTCATACACCAATTTGGTGTCTATCTTGGCCGTGACCTTCAAACTCGTACACCAATTTGGTGTCTAGCTTGACCGTGACCTTAAAAATCATACACCAATTTGGTGTCTAGCTTGACTGTGACCTTAAAACTCATACACCAATTTAGTTGTCTCATATACCAATTTGATGTATACCTTGACCGTGACCTTAAAACTCATACACCAATTTAGTGTCTAACTTGACTGTGATCTTAAAATTCACATCACATTTTTAGATCTTCTTTCATTAAAACAACAAACAAACTCCAAGCACAGAAAATTAAATACTACATAGAATTCATCACCAACACTATGCCTTTATCTGCATTCATCTCTTGTTCAGTTCTCACTTCAGGCTTGGGGATCTATAGACATTTTCTAAATAGAAACAGTAGCTTACACGTGATCCTTACCCTGGCTGGCAGAGTGGAACAAAACATAAGCACACAACCCCTATTAAAGCCTCCCAATTCAATGTGTTATTATAGCAGGTGACAACAATTACTTGTTTCTCCCAGATATCGTAGAGGATATTATATTTGGATTGAAAACCCTAGTTGGATGTTTAAAGGCTCCTCAACATCCCTGCCTCTGAATGGAGAATGCAATCTAGTCTCGCCTCAAATGTTATTTCAGAATGCTCACCATTACATTAGTTTCCGTTCCGGTTAGTTATAAAAGAACCGTGATAATAATATCTGAGAAGTCAATGAAAAACTATCATGGTATGAAGAAGAGAAACATAATCGCCAACGAAGGTAAATAAGAAATGAAGGAATACGCATTAGAGAAATCGATCAAATTATATTCACTTAACTCCCCAAACACCTATGGGCCACAGCAAAAGGGAAATCATCAGAATCGAGACTGGAACCAGAGGCAGCTTAAATGAGGTTCACAGTACAAAATGCTATATATCAAATCCTGAAGCGGACTGCGGACGGGACTTTCCGAGAATTGAACTCGAGACTTGCTCTCTAAACACCTATGGGCTACTACGGCAAAAGGGAAATAATTAGAATCGAGACTGGGCCACAACAAAAGGGAAATAATCAGAATCAACATGTCAAACACTGACATGAACCGTGAGCGGGGCATTCTGAGAATCGAACTCGGGACCTCTCGCACCCAAAGCGAGAATCATACCACTAGACCAAATGCCCTTATGGATACCATATTTCCTACATTATACTAGAAAGCTAAAACATATTATGGCTTCAGAGAACCATCACGCAGTTCAGAGTTGGTCTTAAATTCAGAACCCATGCCTTTTCAGACTTAATATTTAATCTAACCCACTTAAATCAAACGGGTCAACTCGACTGTTTAATGGCTGAAACATAAATTTCTTCTTCTTTCTGATGAAATCATCCAAATAATCAAGAAGATAGCGATCATCGATTCTAGTTAATAATCTCCAAAGACAGACGGTCTGCTCTCCACCTGATCATTCGATCTAATCAGGGGCTCTCTCCTGCTTCCCAAAAAAGATCCAACCAACAATTTTTTTTTTCTTCTTGCTCTGATTCTCATTGGAGGACGAGAAGATATGAGCTCTAACTTTGCTTTCAATTCTGTCACCCTTTCCTTGAAGTATAGTTTATAATTTTTTCCTTTTACTTTTCCTCGCAGTATGCAATAAGACTTATTTCTTAAAGTCCCTCTATATATTTGTCCAACATTTTTTTTGCATTGAATGTCTTTTCAAAAGAAACATGAAAACAACAAGAAACTGCAATAAGCTGGAATTTAATTCTACATAGCTTCAATACTAACATATCTTTTGATTACATTTCCTTGAGTGGGCCTAATGGTTAAGAGCATGTGTTTCCTCGTAAGAGGTTAACCATAGGGGGTAGAGTATGAATGCCTTTGTAGACTTAGCAGTAAAATTGTCAAATATCTTGACCATGACTTTAAAATTGGATAATAATAATAATAATAATAATATTATTATTATTGCAAAGAAAAATGTGAAGCTCAACAATGAATTCAAGAGCTTATAATACGTTACATTTCTGGTTGGACTTAAAAATTTTTTAAGCTCGCCATCTGTGCTTATATCGAATCACAAATCAAAGTTAGATAGTCTATTTTCACTAAAGAGTTCCATCAAAGACATATAATTATATTTTTGACAATTTTATTTAGTCAATAGTAAATGTTATGGTGCCTTATTACATTCATAAAGTTTACGTATATATGTCTAGAACTCATAACCATATACACTACAAATATTAAATAGATCAAAAATTAAAGGAGAGCCAATAACCCTTTGTTCATTTTCAAACATCATATTTATACTTCAAGTTCACTTTGGACCTTACAACTGTCATAAGTGTTCAAGTTCTAAACACAATTCCTCATATTCCAATTGGTTGACAAATATTCACTAAGGACAAAAATATTTCAATTCATTATAATTTTTTTGTTTGTATTCTAAATCACAAAATATAATCAAAATTAAGCAAATGTAAGAAAATGTGTATGGTAGTTGCAATTGCATGGATGCTCTTGGATTAGACTCTCTTCGTTGGGATTTTTTCAACATATTGCTCAAAGGTTGTGTCGTCGATGCTTCAACACCCTCCAAAATTTCACTACATCCGAATTTTGGAGCCTATTTCATTGTCATATCAAGTGTCATATCATTCGTCAAGTGTCGTTTCATGTTGCTTTGTATGACATAAGTGTTCATGATTAGAACATCTCTAGTTGCATTTCATGGTCACAACATCTTTGTGTTGTAAAATGACACTTTCGGGTTGCAGTCACACACACTTCACTCGTTATACTTGGGGAACATGTACAAAGTGGCGTTTTGATGTATAACCACTGTTAATCAATATTTTATAAGTTCTCTTGATGAGTTGGTATGTGTCACTTGTGGTTTTATGTCTAAAACTCATGATGTTCACCCCTTGCCTTATCACCCATACTTAAACAAATTTTGGTTGCAAAACAAGCTCATTGAGGCTAAGAGCGCATGCACGCACTCCAAAGCCTTGATGGGATACCCTTCGTTGTTCAGAAGTGCGTCTTGCACCCTCCTTGAGAGTTGGGCACACTCCTAAAGCACGAACCCCCTTCCATGTTCCGAACTGTGCCCTCCAAAATGAACTAGTCTTCCATGAGCGTACTTCTTCGACCTGAAGGAATGCACCCTCCTTTAGCGCACTCCTTCGACCTGAAGGAATGTTCCCTCCTTCAGTGCACTCTTTTGACCTGAAGGAATGCGCCCTCCTTGGGAGAATTCCTTCGATCCGCCATCCTTGAGCGCATGAGCGCACCTCGAAGGCCTTAAGCTCCACCCTTCAACCTTCCACAATGCACCATGCACCCTCTTTGTTATAGCATCATTTTCCACCTCTGTATACTTGATGCTCTGAGTTATGGCCTTGGGCAACCCTTTCCCTTCAGACTTGTTCCTTTATTTAAAAAACATTATTTTGAATTCCATACACGACTCTGCCCTCTAAAAAGCATGTGCACATGCGGGTCCAATTATACCCAACCTGCATATATAATTTGAAATATGAAAAAATATAAAATTACCTATTTTATGGGTGGGGTTTACGGGTTAAACCAGAATCCTACCTACATAAGCATGTGGCCTAACTGTATCCCAAATTAAACAACTGTTTTGGGGTGGTATAAATACGCCTCATGGGAAGGCCTTAAGGGGAGAGAGAGATAGATATTGATATTATATCCATTTAGTACATGATCAAGTGTGATTTATCCTGGTGCCTCCTGCACTCCCAGATTATGGAAACCCTTATTTCCCTCACATATATGTTCATTCCTCTTATATGACATCCATGTGTATGCTTTTGGAAGGAGATTGTTGAGGCTTGGGCTGGATGGATCCGGAGGACAATTTCGCTTGGAGCCATGGATGAATCAGGTCGTATTCCTCCACACATCTTTGCATTCATCAATAAATAAGCTATGTCTCATTCTTGATGTCAAGATAATGGATTTATTGTATTTTTGGTGTTCCGTAGAGGTGTTGGTGTTTGTGATGACTCAAAAGTGGAAGGTCTAGTATTTAATGGCTAAAATCCTGAGTAGATATAAAGACTAGCAATAAAGTTGTCTTGCCATGTACTTGTGTGATGCAACATAAATAAGGTATGCAAACCTTACAGAATACAATTGTGCTAATGTAGAGAGATTGTGTGATACAAGCTTATTGTTGAATCCAAGGAGGAATTTTTAGCGTTGATGCTTTCTTTTTGAACATATTTGGTTGTGGCCAATGTTTTCATTGTTTTCCATAGCTATGGTTTTTGGAAAGCTTTAATATTGTACCAGCTTTGTGATAATGTTGTGGTAGGTGCATCATAACTCATTTATTTATATAATATGAAAATTTCCTCTGTCTAATACTTGTATAATGGAATATTCGATTTTTAGTCATTTTCTTCATGTTTTGGTAAATTTCCAACACTTATATGTCTTGATGATTTTACACAAGGCAAGGATGAAATCATTTAGTGATTTAACAAACATTTGAAGATAATAGGGAAAATTTGTTGTTGTAAATTCTATTATAATAAGGTGAATTTTAGATCTAGTTTATAATTAGAAAAATGTGCCTTAATGAATGAAACTTATTGGCATATGTTTGGTATATTTTCTCTTGGAATTCCTAAAGTATTTTGTTGAAGTATGATAAATATATTCCATTGATTTTTTCTATAAATTGATATCATAGATTAACCCTAAGGCCAAAGTTCGTAGGGATTGGATATAAGAAACCAACTTATGAGACAATTTTTTTGTTTTGCATTAAACTCAAAGAATGAATAAATTTCTAGAGGGTATCAAAGATTTTTTTTTAAATCATTTTTATGATGAAGACAAGGTTTGTATTTCAACTACATTGTACCTAGGAGTGGTACTTGGCCTTGTTGATATTGATTGGGTGGTGAAACTCAAATGTTCTTGAGGTGAGAACATGCACTTATGAAGGATTTGATGGGTTGAAACCCTAGTTTCTATTTGATTAGAGCATGCTTCCACTACGATAGGTGGTAGATCTAGTACATGGATGGTTGTTATGAATTATTTTCATTAAGTGTGATGATTAGGAGGATCTTTGATAAATGGTTGATTTGTTCTAAAGGTTCCTAGTATGTTTTTGTCGTTGAGAGGTGGTGGATATATGTGAAGGCTGGATAGTATGGATTTATTTTCAATAGGTTAGATGCCCATGAATGCCTAGCATAGGTCGTTGATTCATTCTAGTGTATACTGGTGTGTTTTACTTCATTCATAGATGACATGGATTTATTTTCAACAGTTTTTAATATGATCCCAACGAGGGAATATATGGGGTTAAATTCATATGTGATGTATAAATATAGATGTAATATTTTTGGAATAATAAGAAAAGGGCCACATGTGCAAGGTGTGAATAGATATATATAAAAATCATATAGTTTTTATTAAGAATGTGTGATTTAGATGTATGAATGCATTTTGTGCATTTGGAGGAGGTTATCCTATTCTTTAAGGAGTTATTGTGTAATTTATACCTCTTATTTATCTTGGGGTTATGTTTCATATTCACATTGGTGTACATGGTGTGTACTTCTATTTTTCATGTATTTGGATCATAATGTTTGGTATCAAAGCATATGATCCTAGGGTTTTGTTGCTTCAAACAAATCATCATGACATTTTTTCTATAATTTGTTTAGGTGAAGCTTAAAAAAAATAAAAAATTAAGAGACTAAGAAGAGATAGTGAAGTACCTATGCCCAAAATTTCAAGTTTTATTCATTGTACTTTTAGAGATATACTCCACTAAATTTAGGGTATGTGATTGTTTTATGAATTATAAATTAAATGGGTTATCTTGAAATTTTAATTATAACAATGTCTTTTGGAAAATTAATATGGATATATTATGAATATAATAATGATAGTTATCTAGGTACATGTGGTTAAAAATTCAGATCCCTTTTTGTTAAACTTGAGGAGATATATACATTACAAAAGTTAGGGTTTTTGATTGGTCCTAAAATTAGTTCCAAATGAGTCATTTCATAAATTTTTCTATACCATTTTCTCTAGGAAGATTTAGATGAACAAATTTTGAGGAAAATGAGGAATACTATATAAGTAATTTTTTTCAAAATTTTAGATCTTGGTTTTCTATAATTTTGGAGGTATGCCCTATGGAAGCTAGGGGTTTGTGACTAGTCTTAAAATCAACTTTTCAACAAGTCTTGCTAGTAGGTTTGTTGTAACATTCTCTTAGAAAAGTTTCAAACTATGAAATTTTGATAAGTATTAAGAGACATATTGAAGTACCTTAACAAGAAATTTCATAATCATATTTAAAAAATTGGAGATGTATCAAATTGTACAAATTTTCTCTTAGGAAGGATTGAAAAATCATCACATTATAGGAAAGTTATCATAAATTTCACTTTCCATATCAAATTTTGATCAAACCTATGGGATTGTAGATAATACATATCATAGTAATATAGGTAAAAAATTCAAACTCAAAAATACCAAAATTATAGAGACAAAATAGAAGAAATTCCATCTAGAAGGATAGATTCTAGAACATGATTTTAAAAAGTATGTAAATTTCAAATAATCATACTTTTATTGGAATTTCCAATTGAGGTGATTCAAAATCCATTGGAAATAGAAAAATATGGAATAAAATACTTGAAAAGGATCATGAATATCTTAGATCATTAATGTTAATATACTAAAGTTGGAAAGAGAAAACATAGAATAAAATACTTGAAAAAGGATCACAACTATTTGAGATCATTATTGTTCATATATTGAGGTTGTAAGTTGAGGGTTTTGGTTAGACTTCAATTAAGAAGAAATGGAAATACCTAAATTCAGTGGAGACGAAGATAAAGATGAAGTCAACTCTATGGAATGGTTGAGGTTATTAAAGGAATATGGAATTACTCCTTAAATATCAAAGACTTATTTTCATGATGAAGCTTATAAGCAATGGATTAACATTACTATAGATACTAGACAAAACATCATGTGGGAAGTGTTTGAAGAATTGCTCTAAAAAAACATGACATACTATATACAAATGTCAAGGAGATGTATAAAATTCAAGATGAATTAAATCAAGCTAAAGTGGAGATAAAGAATAAAGTTGATAGGTTTTTTGAGATACAAAACCTTAATTAAGCACTCACTAAGGAGTTTCAACGATTAAAATGGGTAAATACTAGCAAGGGGAATCATAAAAGGACGAGTCAAGGACAAACTTGAAAAAGAAATATGAAGAAATATGTAGATTACAAAATCATAATTAAAAAAATATTGGAAGGCGTCAAGAAATTTAAAGAATAAAAGAAGCATTGTCAAAATTAAGAAGAAACATGGATCTTAGATGAAGATACTACCAAAAGAATTTAAGAGGAATTTCCAAGAAGGTTGATCTTGATGCATATTGGTGTCACCTGCCTCTTCTAGTGACTCAACGATTCTCTATATTCTTCGAAGTTATTTTATGGTTTTTTAGGTCCCAAACCTTTAAGGCTATTTTGAGTCCCTAAACAATGTGTTTTGGAAATTTGGGGCCAAGGGTTGACATGGCATGCCCTAGCCTTGATTGAAATTTGCATTCCTTAAGTAGCTCTTTCCAAAGAGATATTGTTCTACCCAAATGGATATTGTATGCAAAAGTAGCACCCATAGGAAGTTGATGTACCAACTACACCTTGGGGCCCATAAACCTTTTGGTGCTTCATCTTCAAGGGTTAGGGTTTTAGACTTTTAGGTTTCTTTGTTTATGTTAAAATTCCATCATTTCAATATCTTGTAATAAATTTTATGAATACGTGTAACTATCATTTCTAGCTCTTCAAATATAGCTACCACCATTACAGATAATTTGTGTTCTACAATATTATTCTATTTCATTTACTAATAGAATTTGAGTTTTCACCATATTATTGTGGTATTTGTTATATTTCTATATGTGTTCATGTTTCATTTCCTTTCTTTCCTTTCATTTCACTCGTACATCTTGTATTAGTGGTATTAGCGTTGTTTTTCGATGCATGTCCTTAATGAGGTCAGGGTATAGTGAGTTGGGTCTTGAGATAGTTTCACTTGGGAGCGATTCCTATCACCACCCAAGATTCCTCCTGTTGTGGTCCCGTGATTTGGCAGATTGGCAAACCAAATGACAAGGCAACATCAAAACCAATCTTTAGAGTTCTAGGACCTAGCTTTCCTAGACTCAGAGAGGGATCTCTCAGGTTGTTTGAAAAGGATGTGTGCTTGTCTGCTATTAAGGGTTGATTTTAGGCTAGTTATTAAGTATGAGGTTTGTTGTTTGTTTTGGTTGGGCATGATGACCGAAGAGCATAGGTAGAATGAGGAAATATATAAGTCATTGGGCAATGGAGTCAAATGAAAGTCATGACAAGTTCATCAATGGATCATGGATTATCATAGGGAAAATCTAACTTGCCCAGTGGATCTTCAAAGTTTTTAGGATAATGAGATGAACATTAAGGATAAGAATGAAAAGTAGGGTAAAGGGAAATTAAGAATCCTTTATCATGTACTTTAAACAAGAGAAACATTTCAAGGTAATTGTTTGAAGCAAGCCAAAGGACAGGGAAAACCATAGACTTCTTTGGACAAACTTTTAATAAGCAAACCTTTCAAACAATAATCCAGCAATCAAAAGACTACTTTTAGATAAGAAAATATATAAGATAATAGTGAGATTAGCCTATGATCAAACAAAAATAATCTAATCTGCTTTTGACCAACTCTCTAGGGATCTTTCAAAGCAACCTTTAAAGGCAGACCAGAGGACATGGCACACCATAGAATTCCCTGGTTTAGACTCTACTAAGCATACCTTAAGAAGATCTTAAAAATAATATCTCAAGTTGTACTCAAGAAGGATGGATTCACCACTAATTTCCCTGGTTTCACTCTATTGAAATCATTCCTTAAAACAACATCTCAAGCCGTACCAATGAACATGGACTTACCAAAAATTCCCTAGTTATACTCTATTGAATCATTTCTAAAATAACAAGCTAGATGGAACTAGAGGGAAATTAAGAATCCCCCAATTAGACCTTGCAGAAGAAAACATTGAGACAGTGAAGAGCAAACAAAACTAAGGTGCTTTCAAAAGACATTTCTTAGCCTAAAATTTTTTCTCTACTGTAACAAAGAAAGATGGAAACATAATGAAAACAAGAAATAACAATAATAGATAGAGGCACTTCACTAATAGCCAAGCTCAGGGATCCAGTGATCTAGCCTCCTCCATCAACAAACAAATCAAGGCATCCACAAGTTCTAAAACACAATTTCCTTTCAACTTCCAAGACACTATGTATTACTTCAAAGAGTCATCAAATGCCAACAATACAATGAGTTCAGATGAAATATTTATGCTGCAAATGAGGAGGTGAAGGCCAAGATAGGGTTTGAGTATCATTTATTACAGAGTAAGTGCATTCCTAACCTTGAAAACTATGCAAGGCTTAAGGCATGAATATCTGCAGCTACTTCTCTATTTCAGTAACTCCTATCTTAACTCCTTGGTTAATTAGTTGAAATGTTTGACTTTAAAGGCTTTGTAATAAATTTGATATAACTATTGAGCTGCTTCCAAAATATCTATGACTGTGTAATAACTGCCTAATGCCTTTATGAAAAGAAATCATGCTGTAGGTGGCAGTTTGGTCTTTGGAGAAGCTAATGCTTCTTGATTTAGTCATTCGAAGCTGTCTTTGGGTTAATCTGTCTTTGCTTTCAACATTAACTCTGTCTTTAGGCTTTTGAACCTTGATTTAGCCTTCATAATCTGTCTTATTGCCTTTGTTATTTGATCTTGCTTTATGACTGTTTTATTCATTTATCCTTTGATTTAAACCTTTGAATTTCATCCCTTAATCACTGACTGTTTGGCTAATCCTCTGTGTTTATCCTTTGATTAAGGATTATCCCTTTAATCCTTCTGCTTTCTTCATTACTTTACTTTGTTTGCTTTATGTGTGCAGGGATGCGTCCATTATATGCTGAAGGGTTCATGATTATCGATGATCATCGGGCATCATCAATTAACCTAGACAGGGCCACTAATCTCCCTTTTTAAAATTTGATGCAAACCCCCTATATTTTCATCCGTCATTTTGAACTGTGGGAGGGCTTGATAGACCCTTTCCGCCATTAAAACCTGCACCAAAGACAAACTAGTTAGTTAAAAACCTGCAGGAGGGCTTACTGCATTTTTTCAGGGTTTTCGGGTGTTCGAGAGGCATTTGTAGAGGAGAAATGGAGCAGAGGGTAAGGTTCTATATGTGGAACCAGGTGGAGATTCAAATTATGGCGCGAAGGGGAAAACTAGTTTTTTGAAAAACATAAGTGGTTTATCGCGCGCGTTTAGGGAGGTTAGTGGTTTTGAGTGGGGGTTGTGCGATACAATTAAGCAATTGCCGCGTGGTAGGGAAAAACCGCCCATTTCACGCAGGTCGGGGGTTGTTAAACCCATCACAAGTTTCTGTGCGATATGTAGTTTGGGCTGTCGGATCTCGAGGAGCGAGATCGAAAGTGCGGAATGAGTCTGGGAGTGGGGTGAAGGTTTGGGGAGTGGACCCCGGGGACAGCTGGCGCAAGGTGAATGGCTGGTGGAGTTTAGTGACATGACATGGGCAGGTTTGTCACGTTGTGCGGGTTTGTATTGATGCGGGATGAAGGGAAAGGATGCGACAGCCGTCAGATCAGGGTCCAAAGCTCTAGATCGATGGTGGAGATGGCCTGGTGAAAAGGTGAAGCGGGGCGAAGGAAAAGCAGGCCTGCCCTAATACTTCAAAGGTTTTTTAGAGGGGTTTTCATAATAAACGGGCGGAGGTATATTTGAATAGGGGGAAAGGGGATAGGAAGGGGCAGAGAGAACAGTTCTGTGGGGTTAAAGGGGACCGGGGGTCGAAACGGAAAGGGGCTTAAGAAATAGTGGAAGGTCAGTGTTAGGGTCATGTGAGTGTGAGGGGGCTGAGGCTTTAAGCCGAGAGGGGCTTAAAGGCCTATTTCATAAAAAAGGCGGGTTTAATATAAAAACATGGTTTTTGCAAGGTTTCAAAAGGGTCTGATAGGTTTAAAGTTTAGTTTTAAACAATGTAAAAAGGATTTTTACATTATTTAAGGCTTTTTAGAGGAAAAATGATGAATGAGGGGGATTATGAGGGTTTTTTAGGGGAAAGAAAAATGGGTTTTTAGAGGGGAAAAGAGAATGGATGAGGGTATAGGTGAGGTGATAAAATGAGGCAAACATGTCCAAATAATGAAGTTCTCCTTTGCAGCAGTGGGATAGTTTTGAGAAGGAAAATATAGGAAAATTTAGTGAATCAGTTAGGTTTAGGATGATGAAGGCAGTGAGATTTATAGAACTCACAATATTTCTTAAATGTTGTTTCTAGAAATCTAGGGTCATTACTTAGTCATATTTTTGATATCAGAAAAATTTACTGATGACTAATAGTGGCTCGACTTGCGGAGGGAAAATTTCCTCTTAAGGTGTCCAGAACCTTTAGTTTATCAAATCTCTGAGCTTCAGCATACCAGTGTCCTTTCCATTGGGTAGATTTCCCTTCCTTTCATTTGCTGATATTTCTTTGAAATGAGAATTTTTAACAATCTGCAACATATGAACTTTCTTAACAACATTTCTACCTACCCAATCTTACTTGTCCTAACATTTTTTCTTCTTATTTGAGTGCACTTGAACTGGAAAACTCTTGACATTTTATTTTTTGAAAACATAAATAAACTATCTACTCCTATCCTTATTTCTTCCAAGAGTTCAGATTAAACTGGTGAACTCTTTTTATTCTCTACCTGAACTATTTGACTGCCAAGATTAAGCTGTTTGGCAATCTTGATTCTCTAACTAGTGACATGAAATTTAAAGCATGGTTCAAATCAGGATTAGAAATTCTGATTAACCATGGTTGTGGCATTAGAACAAGCTACACACAAACATTATTTTACATAAAAAATAACTTAGAAAGATAAGGCTGTGATCTATCATTTGTAATGCATCCTCATCTTTCTCTTTGGTTATGTTTTGAGCATGTGGAACCAATATCTTATATTCCCTAATCTATCTTGATAAGTCAAGTTTGAAATAATCTTGACAATCATTGCTTTCACTAACTTATCAACATAAATTTAAAGCATGTTCAACCATGATTAGGCTAGATGATTGAAAAATATATCATTTTGAATGAGTAGTGACATTTGGACTTGCACACTTTCAGCAGTACTGTTTTTTTGGTATGGGGTTGTACCTCTTTTGAATTTTCCCTCTTTTACATTTTCTTTCATTATTTTTGTATTTTCATTTTGGATCAGCATTCTAAAATAAAAAATTAGAAAGATGCTCATAGGTTGATCTTATTTGCATTCCTATTTATTCTAATCTAACCTATTCATGATGTCCAATCAACTGGTGAAATCTCTTTTCCAATACATCCAATCAAGCAGATGATTCCATGATGGATCTTGGTTTAGCTCTTTGAGTGTTTTGAAAAAATCAAAATACCATCTCCACCTTACTTGTGTCTGAACAATAGTGTCTAAACTCTTCTTTAAACCTTGCATTAAACTGCCCTTGACATATTTTACTCCCTCTTCAACTACTTTAAAGAAAATAGCATAGGGATCTTGAAATAACACCTGGTTTAGAGGATTTAGAAAATAGGCTTGATCCAGGACTGCTTTTTCCTCCAATTTGCTGAACTTGGGACTCTTTTGGGAAAGAAACTCCACCTCTTCCTCATGATCATCATCTGTACAGTCAGACTCATCATATATTGTGATATTATCTTCTATCAAGTCTGATATACCTTGATAGAGTGGGCTGAAATCTGTGTGAAGGCTATTATATTGATGAGCAGGAGCACTCTTGAATAATAAATCTTCCCAAGAAGGTAGTGCAACAAATCTCATGTGATTACCAACCTCTATGCCTTCATTTGCAATTTGTATTTCAATGGAACTTGGTGACTGTAAATCTAGATATAAGGAGTATTCCATGTTCCAACTGATTTCCTCAACCTTTTCAGGAGAAGGCTTCTTATTGACAATTTGCTCAAGAAGTTCCTCTTTCTCCTCATTCTCCTCATTCTTATCATCAAAGTTGAAAGACTGTTGATTTCCAATTATGTGAAAGTTATTTCTGATGGAATGAGGTGAAGTAAAGAAAAGAGTCAAAGACTCTTCACTTACTTTTAAACTTTCAGTACTTTCCTCATCAGTGTCATAGGTGACCTGTCTTGGTTGATTACTGCTTTCAACCTGATGATAGTGAAATTCATCCCACAAATCAACTGCTGATGGCTCTGCAAGCTTAGCTTTAATTTGGAGAACATCAACATTATCAGATTGATCCGAATTTGGAGAATCATCATAAATAATTTCACCAATCAAACATATTGGATTAACAACTTGCTTCTTTTTGAATTGATCTATAAGTTCACTTTCTGATTTATGATAGATGGCACTAGTAAGAAAATGAACAGGAATGTTTGGTTCATATGAGGATTTAGAGGCTGTCTGTATGTTTAGAAGCTGATTTATTTCTTCTTCAGTCAAATGAGGAGGCATTTTTCTCTTTCCTTGGATAGAATTGCAACAATTCTCTTTTTCTTGTGAAGGCTAATTTTGAGGTTGAATGTTTTCTTGAGCCTCACCTAAAAGAGATGTTGAATCACCAGTTGTGCCTTCAGAGAGATCTTGTGGGTTTCCTTCTATTTATTGATTTGGTTCTTCCTCAACTAACTCCCCTAGGCTGTCATGATAGCTACCTTGAGATTGAAATTGGTGAATGGATTCTAAGAGGTCTTCGGGATGAAAATTTTCCAAATCTTCATCACCATCTATAAGGTACTGTATGATATCCTGAGATTGATCACAACAATTTTCAGCTAATGATAGAGATGGAAAATACCCTATATAGTGTTTATAAAATATCTTATGGAAATCCTTTAAAGAAAATAAGATGCCAGGTTCCAACCATTCATACCAATTTCTTGCCTTACCTTCCAATGTTACCATAAAATTTTTCATGAGGCAGTCCTCGTGCCATTCAACCTCTAACCTCCATATGTGTATATGAAATCTGATGAGATGTAACAAGGGGTGGTCAACTTTTTCATCTTGAAATATAGGTAGGTTTTTTAACCAATTTATTTCAGACATTTTGTGCGGGAATCCAGGGATACGATCTCTACTCACTGGGGCATATCTTCGTTGTATTTTTGGATCCATGTTTGTAGATTAGAGAGGGGTCACTATATCTTTTCAACCAGTCTAGAGTTCTCTACTAGTGGAGTCTTTAGGTATATTGAGAGTTGTGGAGTCGCCAAGTGGAAGATTTCAACTTTGCTGTCCACCATCAACATGATTGGGATTTTTTAATGCATTCACAGGGGAGTCTGTAAGAACTAGTGGGATTAGTAGGCCTACTGGAGGCTAGTTGAGTCGCCTGGTGGATGTTTTTGAAGGTAAAATGTATATGGTCCACCACCAATAATTTAATAAAAACCAATCAAGGGATATTTTTGGGGTTTTCTGAGTTCCTTTATGTAGCCCTAAGGTTTGTATGAGTGTCTTCTAGCTGTGTCATCATTTTTCTAGGATGGTGAGACAATCAGGTTCTACTCTTGGCTATCAGTTGATTTTCTAAGCTTAACTGAGGGTTAAATGAGTCTCTAAGAGTTTTTTAGGCTACTATGTACTCAGTCCCACCATGATCGCCAGAATGTTGTGGTCCCATGATTTGGCAGATTGGAAAACCAAATGAAAAGGCAACATCAAAACCAATATTTAGAGTTCTAGGACCTAGCCTTCCTAGACTCAGAGAGGGATCTCTCAGGTTGTTTGCAAATGATGTGTGCTTGTTTGATTTTAAGGGTTGATTTTAGGCTAGTTATTAAGTATGAGGTTTGTTGTTTGTTTTGGTTGTGTATGATGACCAAAGAGCATAGGTAGAATGAGGAAATATCTAAGTCATTGGGCAATGGAGTCAAATTAAAGTCATGACAAGTTCATCAATGGATCAGGGAGTATCATAGGGAAAATCTAACTTGGCCAGTGGATCTTCAAAGTTTTTAAGATAATGAGATGAACATTAAGGATAAGAATGAAAATAGGGTAAAGGGAAATTAAGAATCCTTTATCATGTACTTTAAACAAGAGAAATCTTTCAAGGTAACTGTTTGAAGCAAGCCAAAGGACAGGGAAAACCATAGACTTCTTTGGACAAAATTTTAATAAGAAAACCTTTCAGACAACAATCCATCAATCAAAAGACTACTTTCAAATAAGAAAATATATAAGATAACAATGAGAGTAGCCTAAGATCGAACATAAATAATCTAATCTGCTTTTGACCAACTCTCTAGGGATCTTTCAAAGCAACCTTTAAAGGCAGAACAAAGGACAGGGCACACCATAGAATTCCCTGGTTTAGACTCTACTAAGCATACCTTAAGAATATCTTAAAAACAATATCTCAAGTTGTACTCAAGAAGCATGTATTCACCACTAATTTCCCTAGTTGCACTCTATTGAAATCATTCCTTAAAACAACATCTCAAGGAATACCAATGAACATGGACTTACCAAAAATTCCCTGGTTATACTCTATTGAATCATTTCTAAAATAAAAAGCTAGATGGAACTGGAGAGAAATTAAGAATCCTCTAATCATACCTTGTAGAAGAAAACATTGAGACAGTGAAGAGCAAACAGAACTAAGGTGCTTTCAAAAGGCATTTCTTAGCCTAAATTTTTTTCTCTACTGTAACAAAGAAAGAAGGAAACATAATGAAAAAAGGAAATAACAATAAAAAATAGAAGCACTTCACCAACAACCAAGCTCAGTGATCCAGTGATCTAGCCTCCTCCATCAACAAACAAATCAAGGAATCCACAAGTTCCAAGACATCAATTTCCTTTCAACTTCCAAGAGACTATGTATTACTTCAAAGAGTCATCAAATGCCAACAATACAATGAGTTCAGATGCAATATTTATGCTGAAAATGAGGAGGTGAAGGCCAAGATAGGGTTTGAGTATCATTTATTACAGAGTAAGTGCATTCCTAACCTTGAAAACCATGCAAGGCTTAATGCAGGAATATCTGCAACTACTTCTCTGTTTCAATAACTCCTATCTTAACTCCTGGGTTAATTAGTTGAAGTGTTTGACTTTAAAGGCTTTGTAATAAATTTGATATAACTATTGAGCTGCTTCTAAAATATCTCTGACTGTGTAATAACTGCCTAATGCCTTTATGAAAAGAAATCATGTTGTAGGTGGCAGTTTGGTCTTTGGAGAAGTAAATGCTTCTTGATTTAGTCATTCTTAGCTGTCTTTGGGTTAATCTGTCTTTGCTTTCAAAATTAACTCTGTCTTTAGGCTTTTGAACCTTGATTTAACCTTTATAATCTGTCTTACTGCCTTTGTTCGTTGATCTTGCTTTATGACTATTTTATTCATTTATCCTTTGATTTAAACCTTTGACTTTCATCCCTTAATCACTGATTGTTTGGCTAATATTCTGTGTTTATCCTTTGATTCAGGATTAGCCCTTTAACCTTTCTGCTTTATTCATTACTTTACTGCTTCTTTGTTTGCTTTCTGTGTGCAGGGATGCGTCGTTTATGTGCTGAAGGGTTCATGATTATCGATGATCATCGGGCATCATTGATTAACCTAGACATGGCCACTGATCTCCCTTTTTAAACTCTGATGCAAATCCCTGGATCATCACCCAGGGTTTCATCCATCATTTTGAACTGTTAGAGGGCTTGATAGACCCTTTCCGCCATTAAAACCTGCACCAAAGACAAACCAGTTAGTTAAAAACCTGCGGGAGGGCATACTGCGTTTTTTCGGGGTTTTCAGGTGTTTGGGAGGCGTTTGTAGAGGAGAAATGGAGCAAAGGGTAAGGTTTCGTATGCAGAACCAGGCGGAGATTCAAATTATGGTGCGAAGGGGAAAAGTGGTTTTTTGAAAACCATAAGTGCTTTATTGCACGTGTTGAGGGAGGTTTGTGGTTTTGAGTGGGGGCTGTGCGATACCATTAGGTGATGTCCACGTGGCAGGGCGAAACAACCCATTTTGCACAGGTTTGGGGTTGTTAAACCCATCGCAACTTTCTGCGCTATATGCAGTTTGGGTCGTCAGATCTCGAGGAGCGAGATCGAAAGTGCGGAATGAGTCTGGGAGCGGGGTGCAGGTTTGGGCAGTGGAGCCCGGGGACAACTGGTGCAAGGTGAATGACCGGTGGAGTTTAGTGGAAGGCAGGGCCCGGCTTGATGACGTGGGCAGGTTTTTCAAGTTGTGTGGGGTTGTATTGATGCGGGATGAAGGGCAAGGATGCGATAGCCATCGGGTCAGGGCCCAAAGCTCTAGATCGACGGTGGAGATGGCCCGGTGAAAAGGTGAAGCAGGGCGAAAGAAAAGAGGGCCCACCCTAATACTTCACAGGTTTTTTAGAGGGGTTTTCATAATAAACAGGCAGAGGTATATTTGAATAGGGGGAAAGGGGATAGGAAGGGGCAGAGAGAATAGTTCTGTGGGGGTAAAGGGGACCAAGGGTCGAAATGGAAAGGGGCTTAAGAAATAGCGGAAGGTTAGGGTTAGGGTCATGTGAGTGTGAGGGGGCTGAGGCTTTAAGCCGAGAGGGGCTTAAAGGCCTATTTCATAAAAAAAGCGTGTTTAATATAAAAACATGGTTTTTGCAAGGTTTCAAAAGGGTCCGATAGGTTTGAAGTTTAGTTTTAAACAATGTAAAAAGGATTTTTACATTGTTTAAGGCTTTTTAGAGGAAAAATGATGAACGAGGGGGATTATGAGGGTTTTTTAGGGGAAAGAAAAATGGGTTTTTAGAGGGGAAAAGGGAATGGATGAGGGTGTAGGTGCGGTGATAAAATGAGGCAAACAGGTCCAAATAATGAAGTTCTCCTTTGCAGCAGTGGGATAGTTTTGAGAAGGAAAAGATAGGAAAATTTAGTGAATCAGTTAGGTTTAGGATGATGAAGGTAGTGAGATTTATAGAACTCACAATATTTCTCAAATGTTGTTTCTAGAAATCTAGGGTCATTACTTAGTCATCTTTTTGATATCAGCAAAATTTGCTAATGACTAACACCTCCCATGTTGGACGAAAAGAGTGATGATGGAGCAGGTGGCCCTATATATTTTCTTCTTGAGGAAGCATTCACGCAACATTGGAATGAGACGAGGGACAATTCTTTATAGATCCTTTGATGATTTCCAACAACAATCAAGGCACCTTCAACTAGAAACAATCTTAGAGGCATGAAACCCTTCAAATTAAAATTTAACTTTGATATACCCTTATTTGAAGGCAAAACAAATGAAAATTCTTTGGAGAAATGGCTAAATTTGTTAGAGGGATATTAATCTATCCATTTTTTTGGCAATGAAAAGATCATCTTTGTACTCCTAATATCCCTCCCTCATGTCAAATATTGGTGGGAAGGTTACTAGGAGAGAAAAAAAACATGAATCTATCATATTCAAGGCATGACCCACTTGGGAAGCTTATTTTTATTACCTTAAGGAGGAATTATACTTTGTAGGGAACTATGATGACCGATACATAAGATGGACAACCCTGTGATAAGAGAGAGACCAGGAGGTTCCATACTACACCAACATTATCAATATCTTAATCTCAAAGATAGGTAGAAAGACTTTGAGTGACACCTATTTTTGAAGTACCATAGTTGTCTACACAAAAAAATATGGATTTCTTGGACATCCCCTCAATAGGAGCCACTTATGGATATAGTATCAAAATTAAGTATAAATTGAAGTAGAGAATTAGGAGGGAGATTAGGTTTAAAAATACACTACAAAAAATTGTTGGAAAAGGAGGCCCAGACTCGTAGAATAAGGGATAAATTAAGGATATCCAACCTCAAGATAAATAGACCAAGTCATAGGAAAATAAGGGTAACGATAAGTCATAAAACGACACTAGAAAGTGGTCTGAGTTGCAAAAAGTCCCATGGAAAAATTTTGATGAATGAGAAAATAAAAAATAATATTTATGAAAAAATAAATGATATCTCTTAGAGAATGAGGAAATAACACATCAGAGTCATGATATAATCCAAAAGGGCCACATTTAACCAATCTCCTCACCTTGCAGGAGTCTAATTATGTTGGTGTAAAGGAAGGATGAGACATGGATACTTTTTATTGATTATAGATCCTTGAACAAATTCACTATCAATAATAGATAATTGATCCCATGGATTAGTGATACTCTTGATCAACTCAAGGGTGCTAAGTTATTTAGTAAGATTGATTTTTAAGTCAGCTTGCCATTAGGTTCCAATTGAACAAACTGATGTATGGAAGAGAAACTTCCAATCTAAAGAAGGCCCTTTTTAGTATTCGGTCATGCCCTTTGGCTTGAGTAATTTTCCAACAATGTTCATGGAGATTATGGATGATATTTTGTGGTTGTATATTTGGATGAAATCCTCATTGCATAAATTATATAAACAATGTGTATATCAAGGGATTCAATCTGATCATGCGATATGATAAAGAAAGATATTGAATCCTTCTAAAAATCAATTACGGAAATAAAAACGATCACCAATCACAACAAGTAAAGAAAGAAGCAAATCAAACCACAACACATATATTTTCCCAGGGAAAGCTTGTTGCTCAAAACCCCTCTATCCTCTATTGTATATTCACCAAGGAATCATGAAACAATCACAATGCACTCTTCTCACAAGAGTCTCCTACACTCTCACAATTGTCTCACACTGATCTGGACAAAATCGACCAACACTTTGCCAATTTCTTGCCTCTAATAAGCCTGCCTTACTTGCGCAATTCATGTGGAACGAAATCCCTATTATTTAGAAAATTCAGCCTTCCAAAAATGCGCAATGCTCATGGGAAATCATATGGTTGTCTTACTGCATGGGGACAACCTACTAATGATGCAACTGATAGTTAGCATCCCTTTAACCTTTGCCTCAACTGGGTCTCCACTCGAACTAACATGCATGAAAATATTAATAGTAAAACATCATTTGCATGGTAGATCACTGCATGTGAATTAAATCTTATTTAATTCACTTGATCTCTCACTAGTGAAACAAACAGTTACAACTAGTTCAATTGACTTTAACTCAATAAATTGAGTTAACTGATTTCTCATGCATTAAACTAATGCACTAACTTAACCTCAAACACCATAAATTATAGAATCACCCTGCATGCCTCACCAACCACCTCAACTCGAAATTCATGAGCTAACTGAGTTTATCACACTCAGTTAACTATTACAAGTGATTATGAGAAAAGACTAAATTTTGTTGTCTGATTTAATTAAGGGAAAATTAAATTTGACACACATTTCTTGTTGACTTTTCAACACTCCCTCTCAACAAGAAGGGGATTATCTCCCACCCCGATCCTTCCTCTATGGTATTCAAAGTTTCTCCTGGTGATCGCCTTCATCAGAATATCTACATCTTGATCTTTCATGGGAATTTACTTAAGTAACATAATGCGCCTCTGAACACAATCACTGAGATGGTGGTATCAGATGTCTATATGCTTGGACCTATCATGGAATACCAGATTAATTGAGAGTTTAATGCAACTCTGGTTATCACAATGTATCACCATCAGATCCATCTGAGAACCAAACAAACCAACAAAAATCTTCCTCATCCAGATGGCCTCACATGCAGCCTAAATTCTTGCCATGTACTCTACCTCAGCTAAACTAAGTGCCATAGATCTCTGCTTCCTATTGCACCAAGAAAATGTTGTCGATCCTATGTTGAAGATCCCTCTTGATGTGCTCTTTCTGTCTGATGGAATACTTGCCCATTATGCATTGGTGAAGCATTGAAGCTTCATTCCCTCTATCCGTCTGTACCATAATACATACTTTGTAGTGCCCCTGAGGCATTTCAAGACATGATTCCTCGCCTTCCAAAATATCTTGGTTGGCTTAACCATAGCTTGACTCAGCTGGTTAACTGTGTAGCAAATATCTGGTCTGGTG
The DNA here is from genome assembly GCA_034641835.2 of Pinus albicaulis. Classification (NCBI taxonomy): domain Eukaryota; kingdom Viridiplantae; phylum Streptophyta; class Pinopsida; order Pinales; family Pinaceae; genus Pinus; species Pinus albicaulis. The sequence goes on from MU968411.1 coordinate 79,922,318, forward strand.
TTCACCCAGTAACCAGTGAACCCACAAGCTACCTATAAATAGTGGCGTCTACTAATTCACCTGAAGTAGCATCCTCCTTTCTCAAGTTTCCTGGAAGATAAATCTCCATGGGTTTACAACTCTCCATGTGAAGCTTACTCAGAATCTCTTTGGCATAGTTTCCTTGAGAAAAAAATAGCTCCCCATCCCGCTGCCATATTTCCAAACCAAGGAAATAGTGAAGGAGTTCCATGTCCTTCATTTCAAACTCTCTTTCAAGATCCTCTTTGCAAGAAGTTATCAGCTGCTCATCACTAATCAAAATTAGATCATAAACATAAAGTACGATAATCATGAGCTTACCATCAACCACAATCTAGTACAGGTTCACATCCGCTTCAGTTTTGGTGAAGCCCAACCTAGTGAAGTAGCTGTAAATACTGGTGTACCAAGCACGAGGTGCTTTCTTTAGCCCATATAATGCTCTCTTGAGTCTGCACACATGCGACTCACTGTCAAAGGTCTCAAAACATTCTGGCTGCTCTATGTACACTTCGTCCACAATAACTCCATTGAGAAACACAATTTTCACATCCATCTGATGTATCTTCCACCCCATCTACGTTGAGAGTGCAAGGATAGATCTAATCGATGAGTATCTCGCAACCGGTGCGAAAGTCTTCTCATAGTCAATCCCCTCAACTTGTGAGAATCTCTGATTTACAAATATAGCCTTGTACTTCTCCAAACTCCCATCTGCCACTTGCTTCACCTTATAGATCCATCTAGATCTAACCACTGATTTTCCAACCGGTCTTGGGACAACTTCCCATGGACTATTCTTGATGATGGAGTCATACTCCTCAACCATGGCGTCAACCCAAATTGATTGCTACACTGATTCCTCAGAGGAGGATGGTTCTGTCACAATACACTTTCTCATAAGAGCCATGTATCCATTAAACATGTCTGGATACTGTCTCTGTCTACGCAGTGAAGTATGTGCTCCTACATGTTTTGTCGCATCAAGTATCAATCTATCAACTTCCATGGTGCGCCTTATACCATTTCTAGTGGATGGATCTGCATGAGTATTTTCTTCCACTCCATGATCCTCCACATGTGGTTGCTCCACATCTTTAGGTTCATCCTTTGGAACCAAGAGTTCCTCCTCTGCATGCAAATCCAGCTCCCTCTCAAGGGACAATCACATGGATTTATCCTCATCAAATTTATATCCCGTCTCACAAAAGTCATCCTGTGTTTGGAAAATACACCTGATAGTTGTGGGGAGTATCAATGTACCCCACAAATATCCCAATATCAGCTATTGGTTCGAGCTTCTTCCTTGAAACTTTGGTCACATGGAAATAGACAGATGAGCCAAAAAAATTAAAATATGAAACATCAGGTTTCTTTCCAAAAAAAGCCTCCTTTGGTGTACTCATGCCAAGTATTTGATGAGGACTACAGTTTTGCATAAATACCATTATGTTTCATGCCTCGGCCCATAGATGCAATGGTAGGCCCTAATCATGCAACATCGCTCGTGCCGCACCCAAAATTGTTTTGTTTTTTCTTTCTGCGACCCCATTCTATTGTGGGTTATGAGATGCAATCAAATCTCTTTGAATTCATTCTTTTCTACATAAGTTATTGAATTCATTGGATATGTACTCACCACCATTGTCGCTCTAAGATCCTCCACATGCTTCCCCGTATCTTTCTCCACCAATGCTTTGAACTCATAAAATTTTTAGAACGTCTGGTCTTTCTTCTGCATGAAGTAGATCCAACACTTTCTAGAAAAAAAATCAACAAAGATCACATAATATCTGTGCTTTGTTGTCGAAGTTGTAGAGAATGGTCCACGCATGTCTAAGTGAAATCTTTCAAGGATTTCTACTGCTCGGTTCTCCTTCTCGTGAAAAGTTGCCTTTACATACTTCCCCATGGTACATCCCTTGCATGTGTCTATCAGCGCAAGAGTACCCTTGGGAAGTCCCATAGAAATATGTTGCATGACCTTCAAGGCTCTGTGGTGTAGATGGCCCAATCTCCTGTGCCATAACTAACCCTCATCCCAGCTCACCACTTTGTCTGCCTTACCCATCAATTTTGCGCAGCTATCTACATCAATTTTATAGAGATTCTTCATAGGAATCCCAATCTTCTTGGCTTGTACTGTGGCTTTGTGTCGAAGGAAATATTTCCCTTCACTGAAAACCACATCATAGCCTCTATCCTCCAACATTGCAACTAAAACTAAATTCTTTTTCAATCCTGGTACATGCATTACATATTTTAATAAGAAGGGTTTACATGACTGTCTCTGGAATATAACTGTACCAATCCCGGTAACACTGTACCTCCTGTCATCACCCATTTCGATATGCATCTGGAGGTCCTTCTCCTCCAAGTTACTGAAAAGTTATTTATCTCTCGTCATGTGGAAGATGCACCACTATCCAAGTACCACACTGATCCCATTGCACTTGACACCATGCATGCGATGAGCGAGAAATCCAACTCAAATTGCGAGGCCAAAGCCTCACTAGATGCAGATCCTAAAGCCTTCTTGTTCTTCTTCTTTTGTGGACAATTAGTGCCATAATGTCCATGCTCGTGACAATGAAAACACTTCACTATGGACATGTCACTCTTCTTTCCTTCTTTGTCGGTGTCAGATTTGGAATAGGATTTATTTCCTTTCCCTTTCTTTTCCTCACCATCCAAAGCACAATTTTCTTCATCATTTGTCTTTGATGAAGATCCATCCCTGGTATTTCACTTGAATTCTTCTTGCAGCAAATCCGACCAAATTTGTTCCCAATCTGGCAGCTTCTCCCTCCCATTGACAGAGTCTTGATAACTATGCCAACTCTTGGGAAGGCCTAGAAGAGCTAGGCTCACCAAGTCATCATCCTCAATAGTAATTTTGACACTCCCAAGCTCATCTCGACATTGGACAAACTCGGTTAAATATTTCGGAATAGTGTCACCTTTCTCCATTTTAATTTTCCTGAGCTTGTCCTTCAGTGCCAATTTTCTATGATCACTTCTACTATGAAATAGATCTGTCAAAGCCTTCCACATTGCATATGGAGTCACTTTTCCATGGAGACTTGAGATAATGTGGTCTCATACTCCCTCTAATAATATCCTCCTCGCCTTTGCAACCTTCTTTTGCCAAGCATAAAGAAGAGCGACATCTGCTGCTGCGGGTTTTGGAATGTCATTATCAATGAATTATTTCAACCAGGTTTCCTATAGAACTGCCTCCATCCTGTCTTTCCATGAAATATAATTGGAACTTCCCTCGAGTGCATACTCCAATATCAAGCCATTGAAAGCCATCTTGATCCGGATCCGCTTGTCACACCAAAGAATAATTTTGAAAATTCGAATGTTATTCAGTCACAAATTCAATTTCTTCTCCACTATAATGATTTACCATGCTCTGATACCATGTAGAAATTACACAAACAATGTGTATATCAATGGATTCAATCCGATCATGCAGTATGCTAAAGCAAGATACTGAATCCTTCTACAAATCATTTGTAGAAAATAAACACGATCACCAATCACAACAAGTAAAGAAAGAAGAAAATAAAACCGCAACACAAATATTTTCCCAGGGAAATATTGCTACTCAAAACCCCTCTATCTTCTATTGTATATCACCAAGGAATCATGAAACAATTAAAATTCACTCTTCTCACAAGAGTCTCCTGCACTCTCACAATTGTCTCACACTGATCCAGACAAAATCAACTAACACTTAGCCAATTTCTTGCCTCTAATCAGCCTACATTTCTTACGCAATTAATGTGGAATGCAATCCCTATTATTTAGGAAATTCAACCTTCCAAAAATGCGCAATGCTCATGGGAAATCCTATGGTTGTATTACTGCATGCGGGTAACCTACTAATGATACAAATGATAGTTAACATCCCTTTAACCTTTGTCTCAATTGTGTCTCCACTGGAACTGAAATGCATGCAGTTATTAATAGTAAATCATCAATTTCATGGAAGATCAATGCATGTGAATTAAATTTGATTTAATTCACTTGATGTCTCACTAGTGCAACAAACAATTACAACTAGTTAATCTGACTTTAACTCACTAAATTGAGTTAATTGATTTCTTATGCATTAAACTATTGCACTAACTGCAACTCGAACTCCATAACTAATAGAATCACTCTGCATGCCTCACCAACCACCCTCAACTCGAAATTCACGAGCTAACTGATTTTATCACACTCAGTTAACTACTACAAGTGATTATGAGATAAGATTACATTTTTATTGTCCAATTTAATTAAGGGAAAATTAAATTGGACTAAAAATGACTACTGTGGATATTCCGAGTTTTACATCTGAAAGACTACACCACAAAAACCTCCAATATAACAAGGGAAAATTAAATTAGACACACATTTCTTGTTGAATTTTCAACACTCATATTCATTCAAACCTGGGAAGAACATTTGCAACACATTTGGTAGGTCTTGAGCACCCTAAAATAAAAAAATTTGTATGCCTATCTAGATAAATTCTCATTTGGAATGTAGATAATTCAATATTTGGGATACATTATGGATTAACATGGGGTGCATGTGGATTGAGCCAAAATCCAAGTAATTTAGGATTTGGCCAACCCTAATGACCAAAGTTTCGTTTCAAGGTTCTCACATATTTGTTGCTCCTTAATTCAAGTGGCCAAGGGTGTAGCTAAAGCAAATATTTCCTAGTCTGAGTCATAACATAAATCATTTAAGGAACTAAAACACTACCTTTGCTCTGCACTAGTCCTCACCCTACCACACTTGTAGTAACCATTTGATTTTGAGAAATATGCCTCCAATTATGAAATCACTACATTACTTGGTCAACAAGGAAATTTAATGGCCTATCATAAGAAACACTCTTTGATATTGTCCAGATATACCCCACCTATGACAGGGGATATACTCCATCATGTAGGCATGTCGATAGTGGAAGCATTATATCCTAGGAAAGGATATAATCATCCACACTTATCACATGCATCTACAATTTATATAGACACAATGAAAGTTATAGAATGGCCACCATCAGGAATGGTCCACACACGTGCAAAAATTCCACTTGAGCATCACATACAGGAAGGGTAGTAATAATCATGTTGAAAATTGCCTTAGTTCGCGCTTGGTTGTGGCACAAACCACAGTTATAAAATATTGCAGGCATGAGACCTCTGAGTGTCCACATGTTGATGGTTTTGGACCCTCCAAAATACATGGGATCTCCTCAATATGAAGTCCCAATTAGACCTCACAATGTTTGGGATAGGAGTCCCATCCAGAAATATGGCTCGACTTCCATTTAGTTAAATATTTTCCTGATACAGGTGGATATTAGTGTCCACCCACCTATTCCACTTGGACCCCCACCATTGTTTCTTTCAGTTTTTCAGTTTCCTTAATTGTAGCACAATTTACTATTTTTGGCAGTTTTTCGGGTCCTGAACTTCCAGAGCCATTTTGATGCCTTAAATGACGTTTTTTGGGCATCAAACCTCCGACGAATATGAATCTGTTCTAGAATTAATATTTTTTGTTTTCAGTTGTAGTCCTTAGTAATATCTTTCTAACGATGTATCATGTGCGTCAAACAGAGATAGTGTGCCAAAGTTACGACCCCGGGAAATTGATGTACCAATTTACCCCGACGGGTCCCATATTCTGGTGTTTCATCTCCTAGGGTTAGGTTTTTTGATGTTTAGAATTTTCCATTGTTTCTCAATAATATATTGGCCTTCGAGCTTAATTATAACACAGAGTTCAGAGGCCTGTAGTGGCCACATCTCTTCTCAGAGATAAGCTACCAGTGCCCTAGCTACTTTATTTCCATTCTGTCTGTAAACAAATTTCAGTTATTTGATATTAATGAAATGAAGTGTTATTTCCACTGCATATTTGTATTTATGGTTATATGGGTATTCTGTTGTGTTCCTGCATAAATTCAGATCATTTCCTTGCATTAAATGATTATCATAAAAGAGTAGCCCACATGTACTTCTGAAAGGGAAAGAGAGTATGCCTTGTGAAGTGCTCGATTGTAAATGTATCAAAGTTATTTCATTGGAAGGAACAAAAGTGAGTCTCTAAAATAAAAGTAATACTACTATTCTAGTAAATACACACACATAAGACAAAAATAATCGTTGATCATTAAGCGAAGTACTTCACATAGATGCCACGATCATTATAACAATTACAACACACTTCCAATGTGTTAAGCACTAAATCCACCGAAATAGTTCAATTTATTTAGTACATGTAAATACCAAAATAAAATGCAAACAATTAAAGAATATTCTCAAAACATCCATGATATATGCATGAGAATGTGTTGGCCACAAGGCTTCAAGTATTAAGTGAAAGTTCCAAGATACATGAGTACAATGAACACCACTAGCTCCAATACTGGAGTGTTAGAGCCACTACTTTCTCTCCAAAAGAACCATATTTATCTCTCTAATGTCTTATGGGAGAAGTCAAGGTAAAAATCCCTTATTTGAGTAATGGGGCTCCTTTTATAACTTGAGGCATGAATCTTCATATCCCCCATGACTCTGTGGAATTTCCTACATGACTTTTCAACTTCAAATGATATGTAGACTTCTACAACATTTGACTTCTAAATGACCATTTGAACTTCACATGGATTATTGAAAAAAATTATGTCTTTGGAATTCCACATGTATCCTTTTTGAATTCTCTATGGCTCTTTTTTCCTTACATGTCTCTTGGCTTTCACATACTACATTTATAAAAATAAATCATAATTTCCACACCATCATGTGACGATGGAAAGTAGATGACATGGATGACTTGGACAATACAGACTTGTGACATGGAATTTTGAGAGGAAATTTTTTCCACCCATGTCTCGTGATATTTCTCTGTACAAATTGGTTAAGAGCTCCTACCCTCCAAAGGGTCTCGAGACCATGTTGTCTTTATGGATCACTTTGGTCATCTAGATTCAATGTTATTTAACTTGTTGCATCATGTATTATTTGTTCCTGTATGCTTTCTTATGTTGCTCCCCCCAGAAGATCTCCTCTTACTTCCTTTTCATACTATTTTGAAAACACTTGCAAGTAATATCACTTTTGGAAACCAAGCATCAACCCGAAAATCTCCTATTCTAACATGTTTCATGCAAATTCTCCGACTGTGAGTCGATAGTGTGCTTGGAAAGAGGAAAGGAATTTTCTAGGCTAAGGGCGCATTATCAAGGGAAAAGGGTTGAGCGTTGAGGACTGAGGATGTGCTATGCACTCCACTAGGAAGAGGATACTTGATGGAGGTTACAGGGTGTAGTCAAGGCACAAGGAGACTCAATGATGCTTGTTAGTGCGCCACATGCTCAACTGGGGAGGCCTTAGTCACGAAGAAGGAATATGGTGACATGCTAGGGTTAAAGAGAGTCTTGAAGTTCACTATCGGTGTGTCATGCGCTTAGATGGGGGTGAAAGGTGCAGTGTCAAGGCTTGTGGAAGGCCTTGTGTTCTCTATTGGTGTGCCATGCCCTCAGCTGGAGGATAGACGTAAGGAAGGGAGAAGTTCAAGAAAGCAAGGAGGGTTTGTGGATTAGGAGTGCCTTGTGTGACTAGGAGTGGCACAATGTCCATCTAGAACAAGGGAGAGGTTCCAAATGAGCCTTGGGAGTGTGCTTTGTGATTTCCCTTGTCAACGAGAATTCTTGCAAGATGGAAAATTATCTAAGCTTGGAGGATGGAAGATGAGAAAATACCATGAGTTAGGAGTATAAATAAGTGTGTTATGTAGAGTTTATGATTGTGGACAAAAGTAATTTCCCTAGACCTATTGGACTGGTCTATAACAGTAGAAGACAAAGAATATAAAGTTTTTACTTAAAAAAATTGAAGAATGGGAAAAAATCCTACTTGGAATATGTCACAAGCATTGCTTTCCTCCTTGCTTGTGAGCTCTAATTCTAGCTCCAAATGCTATAATTAGAAACTTCACATACAAACAAAACAATCCAAGGATCTACAACATGTACGTAGCATAATTCAATTACTTCATTCAACGAATCAATGAGGCATTGAAATACATGAAGGTAAACATAATACAACACATATAGGAAAACATGATACTCTTTGTATTAATATAAATAGGAGAGAGTTTACAACCAAGAATGGTAGTTGATCTTGTAAGGATCTCCCCAAGTTAACTTGTCCTTCCTTGTCACAAAGAACAACTCAATGTCACCATAATGCATGATAATGATGTCTCCTTCTGGTTCAAGGAAAAAACATAAGGGCATAATAAATCTCCAAAATCCAACCTCGATTCTGTGGATGGCAGTAGATTTATAGGAGAGGTAGGGTAGTTTAGGATTTACCATAATGGGCTTGAGATCCACATATCAAGGGAGGATGAGCTCAAGGGATAAGAGGTGAAGTCTCTGAGGTAGGATTAGGTAGTATTTGAGCTCTTATCCATAGTAAATGGTTAAAACAACCCCTGGAAGCTCCTGGAAGAGGAAGCTTCAAAAAAAAAATTATTTTTCTCGAATTTCTAGAATCAGCACACCTGCAGAAGGGAGAAATCAACTCTGATGGAAAATCCTCCTCCAAAATCTACCCAAGTAATCGTTTAACTGGCGTAAACATGTGACGAAGAGTTACTATGATATGATTCAAATCAATAATTACAATTAAGGAAGTGGAACCGACAAAAGACCCGAACTTATACTCATGCAACAGAACCCTGAGGAGCCATCCAACCCATCCAAGTGACCAGCCCCTGAGACAAACTGAAATTTTGTTGCATTAAAGCCTCATTCTCTCCCTTTAAATGGGCATGCATACAACTGAGACCCTCAAGTCGCTCCCATAGCAAGGCAAAAATATGACTGCGGACTTTTCCAGGTAGTTATGTTCCAACGACTCCAAATTTCGTGCCACTTTTTCAGGGTCGAGACTCAGGCCAATACCCATAACTCCATGAAACTTCCATAAATGAATAATAACATTGAAACAACGATACAAATGAAAATATTGAACAAGTACTTGACTGGACCCGTACTAGCCATGATAGGCATTTCGTCAAACAAGTCACAAATACGCAATCTATAGGTTTAAACAATAGATCTAAGCATAGGGGTCTCACAATTATCTGACAATCAATAAGAAGCATTAATGCCTCATCACAATAAATGCATCACCATCTATTAAGCCATACATTCATCGTACATTCAATGATTAACAAAATCACGATGAGAGCCATACATTATCAATGTCATAAAACTCAATCATAACCAACATATAACCAATAGAAATATCAAGGATATAAAAACCATATAAAACCATATAAAGAAGTATATTTCCCCATAGAATACCAATTAGAAGAAGCTCTTAATAATGAGTCTAAAGGAAAACTAGGTTCGGTACTTCCACATTCCACCCAACCATAGATTGGTTGAACCAGATCTCTCTTCAGCCAATCACCCCCATGCCATATTCCAAGCATAAATGTGGGATCTCATAGAAAAAATCCATCAAAACCAAACCAGAGATTATAGAGGCTAAACCACATCAAACCTCAACCAGTGTTTCCACCTCATGGTTGAAAATCACTAACCATCACCATATTGGTCTCTACCCAAGCTATCGAGGGCTCCAAAGAATTTGTTCCAACCAAGGCTCCAGGACTAGTAACTCAACCCACCAAGGGTTGCAGCGTGTTTGTCCAAACAAGGATCTGAGACTAGTAACTCAACCCACCAAGGTCTGTAGAGTGTTTGTACAAACAAGGCTCTAAGACTAGTAACTCAACCCAAGTTGTTACATGGATCCAAAGTGTTTGTCCCGCCAAGGCTCCAGGAACTAATAGCTCAACCTGCATCCAAAGGAATATGAGAACCAACCAGAAAATAAAAGGGAAAAACTACCACAACACCATGGTTATCCAGGAAATGGTAAGGATAGGAAAAACCATTGTCAATCTAGGCAATCCTCCATGCCAATGACATATCATAACCAAATAACCACATGCATATGTCATTCATGCCGAAACTAATAATGAAATCATATACACAACTCGACATCTGTAATAAAAACCCATTGTAGCCATTGACCCTGATGTCCTCTTGCGCTTTCCTACTCTTCTTTTGCCTTATTTCTCCAAATCCCAAGTATGCCACACTCCTCTAAGAGTGCTCCAAGAAAACTCTAAGTGTCCAAGAGTATGAGAGAGAGACAATAGAATGAGAGCTCCAAAACTGAACTAATAAAAGTCTATGTATTAATCCTGAGAATCCTTTTTATTAATGAGGCCTCTTATTTCTTCAATTTTCCATTATTTTCCTTCATTTTCCTCCTCACATGCAACCTGTGACCTTTCACCTCCTTTTTCTCCTAATTTTCCATTATTTTCATAGGTAAATGCCACTTTTCCTTTCCAAATTCTTTTCCATTGAATTTTGCAATTTCCATAGCCATTACTAAACCAAATGAACACCCACACTAGGATGTTTTGCCCAAAATTTAGTTTGGAATATGTGTCCCATGACCATGGTTATTATGTTTCCTTTATTAACTTTATTACATGAAGTTTTAACCTGAGGCTGTTACAGACCCCTCCCTTATGAGAACACCATCTGCGGTGTTCAATGACACATATATTATCCAAAAATATCGATGATAACAAGACATACTTCCCATTGAGCTTTATAACTTAGCTCATTGCAATATTTACAATGATCAACCCACTAAGAAGCAACCAACATGACAATGTAACAACATAAAAACCATGGTGACATGACACCCATACTGTTAGGATATTCCGTAAGAATAACTTAGTTTAGTGTAGAGTTAGGTAAAGTGTGTTTTTTTACCATGTACATTTGTAACTTATAAACTGACGGTCACGATTTGTAGTGATCCGATGATTATCTCTCACCTCGGTATTAATGACACTTGATTCGTGGCTTGACACTCGATTGGTCCATGATCTCTATTTAAAGAGCATGGAGGGTCATTTGTCCTGTAACCGTTTATGAGAGAAAAATATGTAACTTTTGTTTTATATTAATAAATTTCCTGAAGTGGCCACGTTGGCTCAGGCCGTGGACTGTTTCCCTCTTTGAGGGTTTTAACCATGTGATTATACTGGTGTACTGATTTGTGATTTGTTTGTGAGCGGTAACCTTTGGTTCTCGATCTAAGGAACTTACCCTATAAATTCCTACATGGTATTAGAGCCGATATATTTACAAAGGCTCTCACAGAAGCGAAGTTTACCAAACTTCGATCCATGATTGGAGTTCAGGAAAGTTGTCATTAAGGGGGGATAGGCTCTAATGCCTCCTTCCTTCTCCTATTGTGTCACTTTTGTAAATCCTTCAATCCTATCCCAGTTTGTTCTTAAGGGGGGATGTTAGGATATTTTGACACATAGGAAATAGGATCCTTTTGTGTCACCTTTGTAAATCCTTCAATCCTATCCCAAGGTGTTCTTAAGGGGGGATGTTAGGATATTCCGACACATAGGAAATAGTTAAGAATAACTTAGTCTAGTGTAGAGTTAGGTAAAGTGTGTTTCTTTACCATGTACATTTGTAACTTATAATCCGAAGGTCATGATTTGTAGTGATCCGATGGTTATCTCTCACCTCGGTATTAACGACACTTGATCCGTGGCTTAACACCCGATTGGTCCATGATCTCTATTTAAAGAGCATGGAGGGTCATTTGTCCTGTAACCTTTTATGAGAGAAACATATGTAACTTTTCTTTTATATTAATAAATTTCTTGAAGTGGCTGCGTTGGCTCAGGCTGTGGACTGTTTCCCTCTTTGAGGGTTTTAACCACGTGATTATACTGGTGTACTGATTTGTGATCTGTTTGTGAGCGGTGACCTTTGATTCTTGATCTAAGGAACTTACACTGTAAATTCATACACATACCACTTATTGGATCTTTATAACACAACTCATGGTGGTATTTGCATCCATATACATATGTACATATATCAAAACATCATACCAAACTATGTACCAAAAACATATACCAAATACATTCGCTTAACCAATGGATAGAGAAGCATACATAGCCTGCATATGATCTGTCATCTCCCATGTAGCTTCATTAGCCCCAAAGTGCTTCCAGTGCACTTTAACCTGCTCGATTGCTCGGTTCTAGAGCATGGGAATATTTATCTGCAAAATGCACTATGTTTCTAGTTGAAATTATCCTTTTGGCTCCACCTGCAATGTAAACCATTCAATCGCATGATCAAAATATTTAACATAATTTTTAAGCAATGACACATGGAAAACATCTTGGAATTTCATTGTCGGAGGTACTGATAGTCGATAGGCTACTGGTCCAATCCCTTCAAGAATATTGAAAGGTACACAATAAGAAGGTGCTATCTTGGCACATGATCCAATCCTCAAGGAGTTCTTCTTGGGCTTGATACACAAGTAAAATTGTTCTCCAACATGAAACTCCTTAAAAAACTTGTTCCAATCTGCATAAATTTTCTTCCTTTCCTATGCTGCCTTTAGATTCTTATTGATTACCTGCATTTCCTGTTCTATCTCTGCCAACATATCTAGTCCTATCAATATCATGTTAATTGGATCACTCCAACTAATACGAGCATTAAAACTCCTCCAATAGAGTGCCTCAAACAGACTCATCATCAGTGGCTCCTAATACCCATTGTTGTAAGCGAACCCTACCAGTGGAAGCTACTCTTCCCACTTTCGTTGTTGATGCATCACATACATCCTCAACATGTCCTCCAATATCCTGTTGACCATATCTGTCTATCCATCTGTTCATGGATGATAAGTTGTGTTGAACTCCAAGTCTGTGCCCAAACCTACAAATAAATCTTTCCAAAACCTAAAAGTAAACTTAGAATCCATGTTTGATACAATCTTCTTTAGAACACCATGCAACTGTGAAAATTTCAATTCTAGAATTCTATTGCAGTTATATATTTATTTCTCCTACTTATTTTCACAATAACTTATTTAAAAAACCATTTCTAGTAAATTTCAAAATAAACACTACTGCAGTTATCACCAAGTACATATAGAGAAAAGAATAGAAAAATTCAAGCACAAGAATCAATCACAATGACACAATTATTTTTGGATAATTTTCTCCGGAAAAATCCAATGTGGGAAAACTGATGTAGCAGATGATGGTTTATATATTAATCTTTAGCATAAAATTATTTACAAGGAAAAACTAGCAGAAAAATTGAGAAACTTCTTCAAAAAATACCTAAGATAAATTCTCTCCAGACCTTTGGAGAATTTTTGACACCTGAGGGCCTCACTGACTTCATTGCGTCACCCCTATGTGTCTCTCTGCGTAGAGCCTGCGTGATACTACATCACTACTGCGTGAGCTCTTTGAGATGATCCTTTGTGCTACCTCTCTACCCTTCTGCTTCCTTCTTCCCTCGAGCCATGACACTATTGATGACCTCTTCTTCCTTTGCCCTGCAACTCTCCCTCTGAAATTGAATTATATTCCTTCATAATCGACTTCCCTTGGGTTATTGAGTGTATGCCCTACTTATCTTCTAAATGGCCCTCAAGTCTTCTTTTATAATCTTCTCATTGACAAATCAACAACCCAGATTAGAAGTCTAACACTAGCATATTTGACCCAATTTTCGATGGACAAAATGTCTCTATTGCGACACATAGGCATCCCAAGAGTGACACTTTGAGGTTGGGAAAAAATCCGCTTCTTGTACCATCGCATATGCGACAATTATAATAGCTGTCGGTAGAGTGACACTAGACACGACACGTGTCTTCATTTAGTCGATATTTTAATCGCATTGTTTAGTGTCACTATTCTGACATCATGTGGAGACGTCGATTGTACGACATTGATGCCTTCCCAGACTGTGTCGCAATACTGATGGCCTGTCATCGCACAGGTCGTCACACATCTGACTTTATTATTTTTCCAATGACAAAAACAACCATCGGAAGTGCCACGACAATCATCGCTATTTCGACAACTGGCATAACATTAGTGCGATGATTGGGCCATACTAGCGATGGAAACAACCGTCGGAATTGTGACGTGACTCCTAGAATTTTTTTTTGGGGGGAGAAGTAACCCTGAGATGATCATCCACTTTAATAAGGAACTCAGATTTGGATTATGGCATGGCAGCAATAGTTGATAAAGGAGAAATGAATATGTACGACCTCCCAAGCAAGCTAGGATGCAAGACAACTATCTCAGTTGTCTTGTATCCTAGCCTAGCTCGCTTGGGAGGTCATTGATCTTCGTTTCTCATTTATCAACTATTGGCATCATGCCAGAAGTGAAATTTGAGTTACTTCCTAAAGTGGATGATCATCTCAGGCTTACTTCTGCCCCTACGGAGGTATCTCCGGTAATAATTTGGTACCTTTTTTATAATGGAATCATAGTGGATTTTATGTTGGGCTTGATATATTGGCTAAGCTACTCCCATTTAGACTCTACACCTGGGATCTTAGTACTTTATACTGGATTTTTTCCGAACCAGGTGATTCCTTAAGGATAATTTGATATGTTTGAAGTTTGAACTAGCATTTTTTTCACCTTCAATTCACAGTACATAAACCTTTTACCCAAAAAATAAAAAATAAAAACGTAAAAATACTTCTCCAATCTGTAAAGTGGGCCAACTTCTTGTTACTCTAGATTCCTCATATTACTTAAAGAGTCTAGACATATATAAAAGGAAGATATACAAAAAAAATTAATAGAACTAAAATCACATCTATTAGAGTAGCACTGGTTGAGGAAAAATATAAGGATTTTAATGCAAAATATATGATATTGTTTTAATAGGCAAGAAATGAACTAGTCACATTTTAAATTATATAATTAAAATTTAATACAAAGGCTTCTATAACGTTCAAACTACTCCAAACATTCATAATTAATGTCCTAACATGAGCAACATTGCTAATAGTTTATTTTCCAGCAACAAGATAAAAGAACCCATAACAAGTCTAACATAAATAACATCCAAAATACTAAATTTCCATATCCTTGTATACAAAGAAACAAGAATAAAATATATGAATATAGATATGCTATGTCTAACCAAAATTTATATGCAATGTGTAGCATATCGATAAGGTTCTACTAAGATGATAGTTATGCAATATGTAGCATATAGACAAGGTTCTACTAACATGATAGTTTTGAAAGTAGAAAGTAAATAGTTCGATCACAGTGACACAAATACTTCATTCATGTGCATAGGGGCATTATGGTATTCTTCGAGGAATCGTAAAGAGGAACCCTATCTTACACAACATTATCAGCATGTTCCTATTCTTCTACTTGCACCTCCTCAGTAGCTTATGCTTCCAAAATATAAGATTTAACTTCTTCAAATATTTCCTCTGACAAAGAGGCTTCAACAAGTAATTTCCATGCATAGTCCTCAGAAGCCCTGTCAAAGTCTTGCTTCCTCTTCAAAACAATGTGGCAACTAATTTCACCCACATCAGGATTAAATTGAGTGTCTAATATCTCTTGGTTCCATTGTTGGAGTAGATCCTAGACGGATCTAAGGGTATCCGGATCTAGATCCAAATCTGATCCAAGGATCCATAGATCCATTCCCTTAAGACGAGTGATCTGGTAACATACTTAAAATGTCTAATTCTATCTTATCCCATGAATAAGGAATTAATGAAGAATATTTATGAAACTTGAATTAATGTATTGGAATGTGATGTGGACCACTGGGAGATGGGAGAATATACCTCATACAATCAAAATTCAAGATATCAAACTAAATATCATTATTGAAGGAGTTCAAAATCAAACGACTTTAGCTTCAGCTCTTATGCATGGAAGTTGCAAGGGAGAATGACTATGTGGCATCATAAGAGGGACATAATCAGGGCTCAATCCATGAAGTAGCATCTTTCCCCCCACACTAACCAACAAAGAGATGGAGCAGAAAATCCTTTCAGTCTAGGGAAACAACAGAAGATGAAAGAGTTGGAGGCAACTCAGTGTTTTTAAAGAATATCAAGTTGAAGGGGATATCATTGACTAGATAAAGGATCTGTAAGACGCCACCAAATTCTACCTTCAAGACTTCTGAGAGGATATCAAAACTCAATGATAAACAAGAGGTGCTATCTGAAAATAAAACCCATATACGAGAGATATTCAGGACCATTATCCAAGGAGCATCATGTCTGTAGCATGTCGTAGTAGCAAGAAAGAGGAAAAGGGAGATGTGAGAAAAATCATTCCCACAAAAGTTTCAGCATTTGAGTATAATATTCTCTCTAAACCTACGAAATGAAACACAAATCAAGGCCCATGGAAGACTTTTTAAATGCATGGCCTTAGAAGAATCCCTTTAAAAATATCCTAGTGCTTAAGACACCTGACCAGTGATTAAAGGACTTTTCAGCAGGGTGATATCAAAGATGAATTTGTAGCCCTTATAATATGGTGTTCTAGTCTCTAGAAATGAGTGAGGAAAGTAAGGTGACCATGCAATATTGTGTGGATGCGGTCCTGCAAAAGTTGACTAAATCCCAGACAAGACTTTGTAACCAACTGTTAACTTGGACAAGTTGTCCATATCACGCTCATATATAGCAAACAAAAATTCAACAAGTTAGATGGATTCCCATGTGAGCTTTGCAAGATTACCTAGGACTCTGCTGGCCCAAATCTTCTGTAGATATATAAGGAAACAATCAGAAGCTTAATCTCAAACAACAGTATTATCAAATTCATATTCAAGGCCAGTGACCTGGAGCTGATTACAAACAAAAGACCCATCAGACAATAAAATTTGTTATAATTAATTGCAAAGGCCCTTTGCTCTGAGAATTTAAAAATATATATTACAAATAATTACCAGACCTGACAAATTGGGCCCAATGTCTTGTTCAACTAGATTGACTTTGAAAAAACTTATGGAGTGAAGTGGCCCTATGTCCTATCCACGCTAAGGCTAGGCTTCAGTCCCTTCTTTCATTGGTCACTTTGGCCCGCCTTTCCATCAGTAGATGTAACTATGACGATATGGGCAAATTACAAGTTGTTTAAATCATCATACAATTTTCCATTAGTTCCTGGTTTCCATGACATGGTGTCAAAATATTTTAAGTATCTAATTACCAAAAAAAAAGAATGGTCCAAGGTCTAATCAAGTGAATTCCCCTTCCTGATCCAGAAGTAGGTCAATTATTTAAAGGGCACTTTCCAAATGACTCATTTCTTATACTCTTGAAGGATCAATAAGCTATTCCAGAATTTAATTTAAATATAGATGGTAGTGCATGGACTTATTTAAAGAGATTACGAATAAGCTATTTTCCTAATATATAGAACCATAATAAAAAAGTGGTGTATGCAAGACTATATGGAATAATGCATCTTAGTTGACATAAAATGTATCATTCTATCAGACTATATGGAAGCTTGAAAAGAAATAATGTCATTGAAGTAGGGAATTTTAGGATGAATGAATCAATGATAGTTAACCAAAGAATAACAGCCAAAATTAGACATCATAAATCAGTACTAACAAAAAATTCTATATTTCATTTGTTTAGAGTGGCCAAATCATTGTTGGGATGGATTTTCTAGACAGAAAAAACCCTTCTCATTGGGAATTTTTATTGCACATGAGTTATTCAGTGAATGCATTGATTGTCATGCATGATGACAACTAGCTAGGGAATACAATCATGCAAGGCAGCTTGTGCTCTAGAGAAATACTTACTTTCAAAACCAAATTAGCTGAACAATTTTCAGTTAGAATGAGGTTCTCTAGGAAATATATATACTCTCCAGATATCAGTGGTAAAGTATAAATATTGGTATTAATTATTAATTTTGGGAGAGGATGTCAACTAAGATGAATTATTCCATGTAGCTATCCAACAAGAACACTCATGTTATCATTCTTTTGGTGTAATATAAGTGATCATATTTGGATCAAGGACCTAAGTGATAGCTCAAATTTCAAAGTGTTCAAAAGTGTGTTGAACCTAAGAGACCGAATATATATCGTCTTCCTGATTCCGGCGCCGTGAACGGTTTGAAAAATTGACATTGTATGAAGAAGTTATCGCGATTTGAAAAGTCTAGTAAACTACAAATTTTGGCATTTGACCAAGTTTGACTGGTCAAGGGTACAGTCAACAAAAAGAATATTCATGGAATATTCCATAGAATATTCCTTCCGGGCCAGTCATATTTGGATAAGTGGCAGGGTTTTATTCGTTGTTTGTTGTGTGATTTGTTTTTGAGCCAATCAGGAGCCGCCATGTGGTAGGCCTGGAGGCTGCCACATGACCCAGGTTTGGTGGATTAAAATTTTGGTCGGACTCCACTGGAGTTGACCCCGTGACCTTTGAGCGCGCATGCCAAACCTTTATCGTCCGGGCTATCAATTGTTGCTTAACTATATTGGGTCAACGATTATACTTAAGGTTTAAAGAAATCCATTTTGGGGGAAGCAGAGGGGCCAGCCCCTCCCTATATGGCTGTGACCCCAAGTACAAGGGCTAAGCCTCTAACCGCCATCCGCCAACGGTTCAAAAATGCTACCACATGCCACCATTGCATTAACACTTATCCACATGGTTAGGATTACTCTGACATAAACTCCGGTGTTAACAACTGCAACCACAGTTTCAGTGGAGGTTCCGCTTATATTTATTGTAATTGGAGTTTCGGGGGTTGTCATGTGGCCACCCCCTCCCCTTAACCTTGAAATTTAATTTTATTGTTAAGGACTAGTGGTAAAAATTAGCGCGCCCTTAATTTTTGGGGTTTGGTCAAATTTAGTTTAGTTAATTGCAGTTCCTCCACAATTAGTGGAGCTTTTTAGGGGTCATTGGACAAAAATTGAATAGGATCTATCTTGAGAAATATTCGTCCATTCTGAGAGGGTGAATAGTAAATTTCGACTATCTCAGACATTTTAGACTCATTGGTGATGTTTTTAGATCCATCAGATGACTTTTGAGTATTGTTTTTCTTCAGAGAAGTTTTAGGGGCCACTAGGGCAACTAGGAGCCAACAACAGTTTGAGGCCTAGCCAGGGCAGCTAAAGGCCTTTCTCAGTAATCCAATAGTAAATTTTGGATGTTTCAGACATTATGGAACTAATGGTGAGGTGTTTAGAACCAATAAAAGACTTTTGAAAGCTGAGATGCTTCTAAGAAGTTCCAAAGGTCACTAGGGCCACCAAGTGCCAATAGGAGAATGAGGCCTATCCAGAACAACTAGTATCCATTCTCAGCAAAATAATAGTATATTCTGACTATTTTGAACCTTCTGAATCCATTGATGGATTTTGTAGAATATTTTGAGGACTTATGAAGGTGAAAGAGCCACAAAGAAGTTTTGGGAAGCCCGGGGCCATTAGTGGATGGAGGCCTAGATTGGGGAGCCAATGCTCATTTTGAGCAAATGATCAGCCTATTTTGGGTGTCTGATGTATGCTGGAGATAGTAGAAAAGGTTTTAGGAATAGAAAAGGATTTCTGAGGGAGTTAGTGACATAGAGAATCAAAGGGTAGCTCAAGAGCATCGACTCAAGGAAACAAGTCTAAGGGAGCCGAGGTTCATCTTTAGAAATATTTTAGCCATTCCATGGGTATGATGATGTTCTAAACCCAATGTTACAACCCAAATAACCATTGGAGTTGAGTTATTAACTTCTAAAATAAATTTCACATCATAATCCCAAAGAGCCAAGTCATTTGACAAAGGCTCAAGGAGACGTAGCCCACGATATTCGGGTGAAATCATTTATTAAATCTGTTTTTATGTGTTGATGCTTATTTTCTACATTATATGGTTGTTACACATGCTTAATATCAACAAAAACAAATGTTATGAAGAAATATTTCGGTAATAATCACATTATCATGAACAAAGTCGACGCGTTTTCAGATCAATAAGAGCCATGCTTTCCATAAAAATTATTTGGAAGAAAGAAGGTTGCATGTACTTTTCTTGGATTTTGTCAAGAAATATGAAACAATACAAGAAGTAATAAAAATCTTCTCCATTCTCATTGTACATCATGAACAGTTTTTCTAGTGGGTACATGATAGAAGATTCCCTTCACTGTTACTCATTGATAATATTAAAAGCAGTAATGACCATGAGAGCCAAAATATTTCCATAAATATAATTTTAAAGAAAACAGAAATCTTGTACATACGTTTCTTGTCTTTCAAAGAGATCTTATATGTATTTTTGTTGTCTTTTTTCATGTAAAAAAATAAATAAATTGTGTTAGGTTCCCGTGATTTGGAAGATTGACAGATCAAATGACAGAGTAACATCAAACCAATCTTTGGAACCCTAGGACCTAGCCTTCCTGGACTCAGAGAGGGCTCTTTCTAATGAAGCGAAGGATGTGAGCTTGTTCGCTTAGTTTGTTTAGATTTTAGGCTAGTTGTTAAGTGTGTTTGTTTGTTTTTTAGTTGTTTGGAGGAAAAACTGATTAAGTGGATCAAAATAGAACAAGAAAATGAGATCAACTGGGCTATGGGGTCAAAAGAAAGCCAAGGATGTCAAGAAAATGGGTAGAGTGTACTGCAGGGCCGATTTAGTATAGCGAATGGATATTTCAGGTGGTTTATGAAGTGAAATGAACATCAAGTTTGTGCAAGACAAAGAGATCTTAGGCATAAATAGTTTAAAAAACAAGCATTCATGTGGTAGGGCTAACCATTAATCACTATGAATCAAACTCAAATTGATAGATGCATAAAATAAACATTCAATTGATGTATAGAAGTATAAGACCCTCTAACTTTGGGAAAATCACCTTCAGTGGTTGAGAACACATGTAAGACAAACCAACAGCTCAAAATGTGGAAAGGAAAATCCTAAGCAACACATTCAAACTGATGAGAACTTTGAAATAAGTCTGCAAGTATATGCAAAGGGAAAGATCGAAACAAGACCTCTCTGATTTAAACTAGACATTCAATACTTCAAAGGAGATTTCATTAATGAGGTTTAAACAACTATGAGTAATCAGGGCATACCATGAATCAAAAAAGATAGCATGTCATATTAATCATTAAGGAAATAAGTAAAAATTTCCTAGTGGACCAAAGGGTAGTCAAGAATCCTTTGACATGACCAAGAAAGATGAAAACATAGAAGCTGTAATGAATCAATAAATTTGATGAGCCTCCATGGGCATACCTCAAACTATTCTTTACTGACCTACAACAAGCAAGAAGCATGGATACATATGTGAAAAAATAAGAAAACATAACTGAAAAGAAGTACAATACCATTTACCAAGCCATGGAATCCTGCACATATATCCTCTCCATCATCTAGGCAAGCAAGTCAAGCTATTCAATCCATAAAACAAGTCTGATCATCAAAACTCATAACATGTATTTCTTTAAGCTCAGTCAAGTTCTTAAGCTCTTCAAAGTCCAGCTTGTTTATCAACTCTTCAACCAATAATATTACAATGATTCTCCATGAGTTGTATAGGAGAATGAGAAGATATACTTCACAAAACTGACTAGAAGCTCATAGGCTAAAAACAAATATCTGATTTTGTCCTTGAGGCTTTGCAAAGCCCAAGGCACAAAATATCTTCAAAATATCTATAAAATGCTAAAAAATGAAAAAATATTGACTTTTCATTACTGGTAATGGCTAAAAAATGCCTAGCGCACATTTGGATAAGCCACTTCAGACA
Source organism: Pinus albicaulis (assembly GCA_034641835.2). Lineage (NCBI taxonomy): Eukaryota > Viridiplantae > Streptophyta > Pinopsida > Pinales > Pinaceae > Pinus > Pinus albicaulis. Next base: position 79,944,098 of record MU968411.1, read on the forward strand.
ATTGTCTTTTTGCCAAAATGCTACAGGAACGTAGCAACAGAAAATTTCCTGTCTTGCAGACCACTTTTGAGGGATTTCCCGATGTCTAAACGAGGGCCCGTGATGGCTCGTTGGAAAGCCCTAGATGTCTACTTTCTGGAACTACTTGATTTTTCCCAAACTGATGCTAGGAAGTCTTTCAAAAACTGAATTGAGTGTAAAAAACCAGAAAAGTATCCCTTGCTGATATGTGAGGTAGAAAGTCAAAAAATCACTGTTTTTCGCCTCTTTGGGGGACTATTTTTACGCCTTTTTTATCTCTCTAGATTCTCTTTTGACCCTTTCGTTTATAGTCTCTTAGAAAAAGGCTTAAATTTTGCCTTAGCCCCCAGGAGAATACCCATCCATGATATTATTTGTGACATTGAATTCGGTATTAGAGATTTGCCGGATTCGTCCAAAGACATTATTAGGCAAGATTGTGTGGCTATCTTAAGAAAAGCCAAGCCACCCAAGAGCAACTTGAGCAAGCCTGAGTTTGAAGCTCTAAAATCCTTAAACCATAATAAGGATATTGTTGTTCTTAAAGCTGAAAAAGGTGGTGCGGTTGTCATCCTTAACAAGGAGGATTATAGGATGAAGATGTTAGATCATTTGGAGAATAGTGGGAGTTATAGGAAACTTCCTAAAAATCCCTTAAAAATATCTCCAAAGTTGTCAATGATGCTATTAAGTCCAGTAGCTCCGTGGGCTCTTTGAATAAGAGGTTGATTGAGAGCAATCCTCTTACTCCAAGAATCTATGGTCTTCCTAAAATCCATAAGGATGGTGCCCCCATCCGTCCCATTGTTAATACCATTGGCGGTCCAACTTACCTTCTAGCCAAGTATTTAGCTCATAAACTGAAGCCTCTTGTAGGTCGTACAGACTCCTTTGTTAAAGATTCTGCTTCTTTCGTTAATGAGCTGAAGGGCATTAAATTGGATCCTGAGGACAGGTTTGTCAGTTTTGATGTCGTTTCTCTTTACACCAATATCCCCATAAAAGAGGCTATTGATGTCATTAATCGCATTACTGATCCTGATACTGCCCATTTAGTTGGGATTTGCTTAACCTCCACTTTCTTTAGTTTTGAAGGCGAATTCTATGAGCAAACTTGTGGTGTTGCTATGGGTTCCCCCCTTTCCCCGATTGTTGCTAATTTGTTTATGGAAGACTTTGAATCCAAAGCTCTTTCCTCGGCTCTTTTCCAACCAAAGCTTTGGAAGAGGTTTGTAGATGATACTTGTGTCGTGTGGCCACATGGCGAAGATAAGTTAGATATTTTCTTTCGCCACCTTAATGATCAATCACGCTCCATAAAATTCACCATGGAGCATGAAATAGATGGAAGCATTCCCTTCCTTGACGTTCTTATTTCTAAAAAAGATGATGGCTCTTTCTCCCATCAAGTTTTTCGGAAGAAAACTCATACTGAGCAGTACCTTCAAGCTAGTTCACACCATTTCCCTGCTCAAAAATTGGGTGTCCTAAAAACCTTGGCCACAAGGGCGTTGAGGATCTCTGATGAGTCTCACCTTGAAGGGGAAAAGTCTCATCTGTTAAGTGTCTTTCTTAGAAATGGTTATAGTAGATCGCAAGGCCTTCAAGCTTTTCTTAAAGCAGCAAAAGGCCCTCTATCTAAAAAGAATAAAGACCCTAGTCAATGGTCCCGCAGTGTACGTCTTCCATTCATTCAAGGAACCACTGATAAAATTGCGAGGGTCCTTAGGAAGCATAGGGTGTCTTCATTTTTCAAGCCCCTTAACACGATTCACAGCTCTCTCAAATCGGTTAAAGACCCGATTGACCCTAGGGATGGGAAAGGTGTCTACATCATTCCTTGTTCCTGTGGGATGCCTTACATTGGCGAAACTGGTCGTTCTATAAATCAAAGAATTTATGAACATGCTGCTGACATTAAGCATGGAATATCTCGCTCGTCTGCCCTAGTTGAACATGCAGAAAAGACTAACCATCATATTTGCATTGAAGAGGCGAAGGTCATTGCTAGGATTGACCATTTCCATCATCGTAAGTTAAGAGAGGCCTTAGAAATCGAAAAAATACCCCTTAATCTCAACAGAGATGATGGTTGGAACATCAGCAGGTGTTGGATACCTGCCTTATGTCCCTGATTTTTTTTTTTTTAATTAATTATTTTATTTTTATATTTATATTTATTTTATTTTTTTATTTTATTTTTATTTTCATTTTCATTTGTTTATTTATTTATTTTATTTTTATTTTTTCTTTTATTATATATTTTTATATTTTTATTTTTAATTTGATTTTATTTGATTTTATTTATTTATTTATCTTTTTTTTTTTATTATTATTTTTTTTAATTTTTTATTATTTATTTTTTTTTATTTTTGAAAGTTTGATGTTTTATTTATTATTTTTATCTTTTTATTTTATTTTATTCTATTATTTTATTTTATTTTTTTTATTTTGCTATATTTATGTTTATTTTTATTTTTTAACCTCTCACTTTAATTTAAAAAAAAATAAAAAATAAAAATTATAACTAATAAGTTTACTAAATAATTATAACTAATAAGTTTACTAATTTATTAACTAAACGAATAAATTTATTAATTGGTTTAATAGTAGGAGGGAACTAGCCGTTACTTATTAAAAACATTTTAAATTATTAAAAAGTCAAACTAGCCGTTTAGAAAACGGCTAGTTTAAACATCTCTACATCTATTTAAGCTTATTGATTTGATCTGATCTCTCACCTAGTCCTGATGATGAACCACACTGGTTGGTTCGAAACGCGTCGACAACATTCCATTATATGTGATTATTACCGAAAGAGATTTTACAATTTTATATTGATCACATAAGCATAGATTCTAAAATATTGAAAACCAAACCATAGTCAAAGCCAAATGCATTCATATTCACTGCCAAATATATTAATATATATCATATGATATATATATGGCAATACAACATTAAAAATCGCACATAATATATGCGATGAGTTAGTTTCAAACCGTTGGTGTATAGATAAGGTTTCAACATTGTAACCATATGATATACAACGTAACCTCCGCATATAAGTTTGATACAATGTATTAATGTGCTGCGGGAGTATAATGCGGTTCCAAATATATCATATGGTTTAATGCAATTCCAAATATATCAACAAACTACGATATGTGCCGGAGGGTTGGAGAAAAGGTCGAGCGGGGGTTTCGACCCGCCGACCTCCAAAAAAGTTATATATAACAACGTCTTCGCACAATCGGAGAGACCAATTATGCTATGTGGTGAGGCTTGATAAGCCAAGATCCGAATTTGTATATAAACTTGCAGGTACCGAAGCCCATAACCAGCGCGGTTTTTGTTGCGGAAAGGTGGTTTTCTTGCAGACAGAGGCAGTTTTGCAGAGGGCAGAGGTGGTTTTTGACTGTCCAGGGGGTCTGGAAGTCACGGTGTCCAAACATAGGCAAGTTTATACTCATTTTGACCAGAATTCCGAGCCGGTCATCATGGTGAGGTCTATTTCATCATTTGAGTTTCATTTTTTGAACTCATGTTTGTAAAGCATTTGAAGACATAATATAAAGGTCAGCACTACAAGCTAAAGGACCAGGAGACGTAGCTAGGAAGTTTGGTGAACTCCTTATTAAATTTTGTTGTGTTGATATGTTTAAAATGTGTCTTTAATGGCTTATGTTGTTTATGTTAATTGCAATCTTTTCGATCTATTGCATAATTTAACATAAGCAAGTTCACATATATGTCAGTAATTCCTTTTGCATAATTTCAGATCATTTTCTTTTGTAGACTCAAGTCTCTTGTTAGCTTTCTCTAACTTATCCTCCAAATGCTTGTTGGCCCTTTCAAGCCATGGTTCTCTATTATTTTCTATTTCTTGGGTGAGCAATTGAGTAAGAGGATAACATCGAACAAGGGTTGTCTCTTCTTCCTTCTTTCTCTCCAAAGCTTTCTTGAGTCCCATAGTCCTAGGCCTCTTTCTCATTGGCTGCTCTTCTTCTTCAGTATTATCAAATTCGCCCATAAGCTCTTCAAGCTTGGTTTGTGCTTTGGAGGCTTCCCTTTGGTATTTGAAAGCCCGGGCCTCAAAAACTGCCATTTGACCACTCATTTGTTTGTTTTGCATCTGTAGAACATGTATGAAGTCCTTTGAGCTTTCTAGATCAGCTTGTAGGTCATGAATTTGGTCTTCTCTATTTTGAAAAAGAGCCTGAAGAATTCTAGTTTCATTATCACTATCATCACTGTCTATCTGTATGATATCAAACTCCCTTTCCTTTTCATGACTACTCTCCTCTTTTTCTTTTCCCTTGCCTTGGATAGACTTCTTGGTCCTCTTCCTCTTTGGCAATTCAAAAATGCTCTTTTTAGGCAGTTTGTCTCTACTCGTTAGCGCTCTAGTGACATTGCTAGTCACTGTTGGAGTGGTATTCTTCTTTTCTGGTCTAGTGTTTCTAGGCTTAGCCACTTTTGGAGGAAGAGTCATAGCCCCTTGCCTAGGAGAGGCAACTAGCACATGCTCTTGGCTGTGTTGAGGAGAAGATAGAAAAGGTTTATCTACATGTACTTGCTCAACTTGGCCTTTACCTTGCTGCCTCCATCATCATCTGCTCCAGCTTCATCTTTGTCACTGTTTTCATCTGCTTGAAGATTTCTTTGTTTGTCTTCACCGCTACTATGCTCATGGTCACTGATTTGGTCTTTTTGCTCCATGCTACCCTCTTTGGAATGCTCACTGTTTGGTGTTTGATTGTCATCATCATTAATTTCTTGAGGGATGTCTTATTTCTCATCATAAGTGTCTTTTTGAGGACTTTCATGACCCTCATCATCATTTTTTTGGCTGCCACTTTGTTTGTCATCTTGGGGACTGCTATTCTCATCTCTGTCCCTACTTTCTTCATGACTGTTGTGTTCTTTTCCTTCACTGTTTTGTCCCTCATCACTAAAATGCTTACTTCTATGTTGGCTTCCATCATGTTCCTCTTCATGACTACTATGCTCAGCATCAATTTTTCCATGCTCATCATCATTTCCTTCTTCCCTACTATCATGCTTAGAGTCTTTACTTTGACCCTCATCATCACTAGTTTGCCTCTTGTCACTTTGCCCTTCTTCATTACTAGTTATCTTCTTCTCTTCTTCACTCTCAATTAAGGGGGATTTTTGTCTCTTAGGAGTGGATTTACTAGAAGAAGGAGAAACATGATGAGTAGATGGTGAGGAAGGTGCATGAGATGAAGAGGCAATGGAGAAATCAGGATGGACGATGAAAGAGTCCCAAGAAACTCCCTTTTTCTCAAGTTGATGGAGGATGATGATCTTGATAAGGGAATGATGAAATAGACAAGCTTGTTGTTGAGCTGAGGGCTTCTTTTGGATAGTAGAGGCCATCTTGTCAATGCTTCTATAGAGGAATAAAGGTAGGTTCAGCAATTGAGTTCTTGTGAAATGCATAAGAAGCCTGATGTGATAGGCATAAATCCGGGAAAACCTCCCTTCACATGTGAAATACTTCATGATGACTCTCATGAGAGGGGCATAGCTGGTCAACAAGTGAGAAAAAGAGAAAATGGCTTGGCAAGCATCCTGATGGTCTGGTTTTAGAAAGGGTTTGTAGTGATTTAGATCGAGGTATGTTTGTTTGAACCACTTTTCTCCGATAGGGGATCTTGGTAGCTTTGGAGATAGCCCTAGGAGAGAGTTTGAAATCCAGAACTGCTAGATGGACATGCTTCCCTTGCAGCCTTAAAGCAAAAAAATGTGTCAAAGGAAGGTGACTTTTTACTTCTTGGACTTTATGGAAAAATTCCAAGCACCCCACTTCATGAAAATTAAAGAGTACTGAAGGAGATTCATTCACTTCTTGAGTTGTAATAGGCTCATACCTATTGTGATACCCACTCCTGCTGTCCTTCTCTGGAGGCATTTTTTCTTTTGATACCCTTCATGGACTCACCAAGGAAAAATGTTTAAATGATCATTGAAAAAGGCCCTCAATCAAAACACCTTTTCCTCTTTGTAAAACTAAGTTTGTCCTTAGTTGGCAAGCGAGTTTTTGTTAAGTGAAAGCAAACTCCCTTCTTATGAACTGTGTTGTGAGCAAAAGGATTTTAATAAAATATATTTGTGGTTTATGAAGACAAGTCCCATTTCCTTTTTATACTAAAACTTTTCCTTCTTATTCACTGTTTCCCTGTGATTTTTTAGCAGACAAGCTACTTTGAAAACAACAATGTTTTCCCTTTTGAAATATCACTGACCCTTTGATGATCACTGTTTCTCTTAAAGGCAAACAAGTCTTTCTCTTTTATCACTGCTTCTCTTTGGTGTCTCAACAGGCAAGTATCCTTGAAAATGGCTATGTTTCTTATTTTGAAAATCACTTTTTGAGGGACCCCTTTTAAACTGACAAACTGACCTTCTTTAAACACTATTCCTTTGTCTTTTTAAACAGAAAGGTTACTCTTGACACTAAAAATGTTTGGCTTCCTTGTAAGACTGTGATTAGTCCTTGTGCAAACCTGATTCAATCATTTTTAAGCCAAGACTTTAGGCGAAGAAGAAAATAAATACCTGCTAGTTATGTCCTCTGATGTTGTTTAGATGACTTTCCTTGAGCAAAGTTTGGTCTTCAACCATCTTTAAGGGCCTTTTTGAGCATTGGCCCGGGAAGAAAACCGGCGTTCAAAGGTGGCTGACGGGTCGGGCAGGCTCTAAACGCGAAAACGTGCCACGTTCAAGCCTGTCGGGTCGGACCTGGGCGCCCGCTGAACGCTGGCACAGGCGTGCCACACAACGATACAGGCGCACCGCGCCCACATATTAAAAATTCTGTCGGATGCCTAATGGCATGCCGTGCAACTGTACAAGCACGCCGCGCAAAAAATCAAGCTCAAAAAATGATTCAAATTGCTCAATACTTGTTTTTTCCTCAGTGGCTCGGTTTGCAAAGTGAAAATGAACGTTGGCTCCATGTATTTTATACTCAATGCAGATTTTTAAAAACTCCTCCCCTCCTTTGTTATTTAAAATATGACATCACCTTTTTAAAGCCTTTGTAACCCTCCTTTTCAAAAAATGACTTTGTGCACAATGGTGAGGGGTTTCCTTTTTCATAAAGGAGGTCCTTTATATCAATTGTGTTTTTCTCTGTTGTTAGTCTACAAGAAGGTTACCACAAAAACACTATTGTAGCCATCTTAACACCACAATGCCAATTCACTGTTTTATGAAGTGAATAGGCTCTTTAACCATGTTGGTCTCAGTTAGTTTGTAAAGAGGTCACCATAAAACTCTGCTTGTTATGAAAGGGGCTAAAAAGAACTGTGTTTTTCATTGATTTGTCAACAAGGGAGATCATTATAAAAACCACTGTTGCAGCCTTTCCAAACCACAATGAAAATCCTCTATTTTTGTGTAGTAGGTCTTCAAATAATGAAAGTTTCACCCATTTTTACAATGTGCCCTCTGTCCTTTAACTGAGCTAGAAGTGACCTTTGGTGCTCTCCCTTCATTTCATCACTAGGAGGAAGTATTTTTTATAAATCATAAGGGATCTGTTTCAAAACAAGAATGCCCTTTTTCATATACATGATCTAGGCGGACTGTCTCTTTATATCAGTTGCAAAGGTCAATTTAAACCTAGCTTAGTTTACCACCTTACCATTTAGATGAGGCTGTTCTTAGTCAAAAATTCTTTCCTTGGATTACACTTTGAAGGAGGCTCTCATAAAAATGAGATCAAAGGTTTTTAGCACCATTATGTCACTGCTTGCTTTTGATGTAACATAGGCTTTCAACCCATAAAATTTCATTTTCTCCACCATTATTCCTCAACTATTCTTTCCAACATAAACTTTATCAAACACAACATTGAACCCTGCTATGCATCCTCTGTTCATCTTTGGAGGAGGTGGCGCAAAATAATCTCCTGTAGCTTCTTTTTTTAAAAACATGCTGACCCTCTGCTTATTAGTTAAGGAGGTCGCAACAATGTATCTTTTAACCCTCTACTTATCATTGAAGGAGGTTATCACTGTGTTTCTAACCCTCTGCTCTTTGAAGGAGGTTCTCTTTAACACAGGGTCTCAATCTACTTTCAATCATTGTGTCTTGCTCTTTATATTTGTTTGAAGAATGCATGGAGAGTGTTTGCTGATAGGTATCATTGAACTATTTTTCCCCTTGAATTTTCTTTCAGAGGTATATTGAGATTGCCTTTGATTGATGTTCACATCCCAGGTTAAAGGTAACATAAGAAGTAGTTGTCTTCTTATGTCCTACATGATGATGACCTTTGGAAAGATTATGCTGCACTGCTGATCAACATTACTCAGTCCTTGTTATTCATTTTGACTTGATGAGTGATCTCTGTTCTTCAGGCAGCTTTTGGATTTATAACATGTACTCTTGCTGCTCTCACTTTACAGCCCTTCATCTGATCATTGATGGAAAATATTTTCAACAAGGGGAACCTGCTTGAACTTGCATTTTTTTCCCTCCTTTGTATACTGATCATCATTTAATTACACCCCTGCAGAGATGTAAAAACATATGCTTTGGAACCTTGGAGAGCTCCTTTGGTGTTTCATGGAGATTATTCCTGATCCAAGCAGATTTCTTCAGATAGCGACAAACCTTCTCTTTTCCTAATTTGGATCTTTGTTGAACTTCTTCTGGAATGAGACAAAGTGACCTCTTAGTGGCGTGCGACCTATGGATAGAACAATGCTTGTTTTGAAAAATAGGAACTAATTCAAGGTTGACTGGTACTAGACAGAGGCTTTTTGGCCTAGGATATCTTAGCAAAGGAAAAAACTCCCTAAACACCACTATCTAACTTAGGGACGATTTTGACAGATTCTGAGTGTTTTCTTAGGCATGATCAGATTTTCAAATGACAAGATGACCAGGGATATAATTGCAGACACTTCGTCAACCTTTGGATAGTGAATGGCATGAGAAACAAGGGCAAATGAGAGCAAATAATTTATAGCTATGATAACTATAGACAGGGTTACTTTGCTGAAACCAGATAAGGAATTGAAAACTGGGATTTTTTCTCATCATAGGCTGACAGGAAGGGGTAGGAGGACAAAAATGGTTTTGTGGTGTTTTCTAGATGAAAGATTTGAAATTTTGGAGATCAACTTCTAGAAAACTCAGCTAAGGAAACTAATCATCGATAACAGGTAAAAATACTGATGACTAACAGTGGCTCCATTTGGGGAGGGCATCTCCTTTTTAGGAGGTGTCCAGAATTGTAGATCTATGGCTTGTGAAGACCAACACCTTATCCATTGGCACAAAATTCTTCCTTTCTTGATGCTATTTCTAAAAATTGATAGCGTGATTAGCATCAAAGTCATCTCTACCTACCCAGCTATAGTTTCTAAATTTTTTTCTTCTTTAGGTGCATTTGGACTAGCAACCCTTTGACATGATATTTTTGAAAAAAGAAAAACTATCTAATGCTACACTTATATCTTCTGGGAGTTCAGATTAAAATGAAGAACTCCTTTGTTTCTCTACCTATACTACGATCAACTGTCAAGATTAAGCTGTTTGACAGGATTTAATTCACTAGTCTAAAGCATGAAATTGAAAAATGATCAAATCAGGATTAGACGATCTGATTTGTCATGCGTTTGTGGCATAAAAACAATCTGCACACAAACATTATTTATATACAAGATGAAACTTAGAAAAATCAGGGCCAAGATATACAAATTGTTTTTCATCTCTGTTTTCCTCTTTGGTTCTATTTTGAGCGTGTTGAACCATCATTCTTTTCCTAATCTACTTTCTTTGACAAGTCAAGCTTACACAATTTGACTATCATCTCTCTCACTAAATTATCAACAATCAATTTTAAAACATGCTCAGTTATGATTAGGCTAGATAACTGAACAAGATATCTTTCAAGCACTAGTAGTGGCATTTAGACTTGCACACTTTCAGCATGACTATTTTTTGAACATGGGGCTTTTCATGGTGTTTTCAAACCACCCTCTTTTTCTACTTTTCTACTGTTTTTGTATTTTCTATTTTTTGATTTATTTATTCAAGCAACGGTATGTACAATGATTGAAAAATCTGAAACTAGAAAGTCCGAAAAAGTATAACACACATTCATGCATGAATCTCTAAACAACCCTGTGTCTTCTTGTTGTACTTATTTATACCTTTGATCTCCACTTCTCCTTTTGCTATAAATCTTTTTCAAATAATGCATATATTCTTTGTCATTTTTAAATCATATGATGAAATCATCAAGGTACATCTTGAAAAGGAAATTCAGAACCGAAAACATAGCTTTCCTGAGGGCATCTTCGATGTTCATTGGTTTTAGACAGATTGGTTTGAACATGAAGTTGCCACTAGTATATTTGAAGAAATCTTTGAGGTGATATTTTTCAAGTGGAATTATTCGATGGTATCCTAAAAAATTATCACTCAAAACCACATGATTAGAAACTTCTAGTTTTCTTATGATATGATCTGTTTTTTGAAGGGGATGAATGTTTTTTATGAGAGGTTTATTTATGTTTCTAAAATCTAAACATAACCTGTGTTTAGTTGTCTTCTTTTCGAGTGACCATGTTTGACCAGAGCTTTTGTGTTCTTTTTTGAAAGGATGATATCTAGAGAAGACAACATTTCTATGGTGTTTTGTATTCATTTTCTGGCATATGCTTGTATTGTGAAGAATCTTGTCTAGTCTTGTATTCCTTAATTTCTGATATAGAGAAAAAATCCTAGGTAATTTAAATAGCTCAAGTTTTTCACAACTGTTTTCATCAGCTTCCTTATCATCAAAACTAGTGAATATCTTTTTAGGATCTGTCGAAGCATTAGCAATGGTTAACATTTCATTTGGAGAAATGCAATCTTTAAAGGGTGAAGCGCTGAGATATGGCAAGAACATGAGGCTTTCTGGCTTCTGGTTTCCCATGGTTGTTGTGTTATGAAAATCCTTTAGTGGCTTTAAATCAAAAGGGAGTTTCAATTGTGTGTTTGATACTTGTATTGGGTTGAGATCACTTGCTTGAGAATTTAAAATGATTACTTCTTACGAAGTTTTATTTTCAGTTTCTGGTGAATCAAGTTTTATTTCATCAAAATGCAAGTGTATCTGGTCATGATAATTTTGAGTATCAAATTCATCATACAGAGGTTGGTCTGGCTGCGATACTGTGCTTGAACTGGTTTCAGTTTCACTTGTGTTTTCATCAGTGTCATCTTCCAGGTGTAAGATGAAGGAATCCATGTTTGAATGTATGGAATAAAGAGGTATGTTTTCCGGTTTCTCTTGACCACTGACCATATATTTCATGTGTGATTCACAGTATAATCTTATTGGTTGGTTGAAAATAGGAATACTAGCATAAGACATATCTAACTGAATGTTTCCTTGGAGTTTAGCCCCCAAGTTCTAGATAAAAGCATCCCATATTTCGGGGGAATGTCTACTACCACTATGTCCATAACCAAATGTTTAGCTGGGATTTGTGCCAGATTTACACACAGGTCTTTGATTAGGCCCAAAAATTTGAATCTGCTCGAATCAAAAGAGTACAAGTCTTTGTAAGGTTTGGTTATTTCTAAGCCTAATCTGTCCATTATCACTTTAGGCATGAGATTGTGAGAGGCACCAGAATCTAACATAACGTTATGTAGGATCTGGTAATGTACATTCAAGTTGATGTAAAAAGGAGGAGTGGTTCCTTCTTGATACTTTCCTTCTATTTTTTGTCCAAATAACAGTTCGGGAGTGTCATCAGATAAGTGCAAGGTATCAGTATCATTTCCTATGTTTAAGATTTTCATAACCTGATATTTGTAGGAATTTTGAGTTATTAGTTTAGTTAGGGGCATATTTATTTTGATTTTATCAATTTCCCCTTTGAAACTGAAAGGTAATTGAAATTTTGACATGTTTGCATCATCTTTTTTAGCCATTACCTTCTCTACTGATCTGTCCTTTTGATTTTGATGTGGAGATTTGTTCAAGATGGTATTTTCAGGAATTTTGGTGGAAGTGCTGGCACAATTTGGGTTGATGTTTGATTGGTTAGTTTTCTCTTTTTTTAGATTATCTTTCTTAGCCATAACATTACCATTGTATGCTGGTTTTTTAAGAATAGCTTTAGGAGTTTTCTTGACAGCAGAATCTGAATTGATCTTTTTTAAGTTTTCCTGGTTTTTCTTCGTTTTTTCTTGGTTTTTCTTACTTCTGAGGTCATATTGCCTATGGACTTCCATTATGGAATTTTTTAAACCAATTTCAGGGTCTTCAGAATCTTCATAGTCAGTTTCATCTTGGTATGAGGAGAAGAAACCTTGTTCTTCTTCCGTGAGATAAACCTCAGCCTCACTGTCAGAGCCTATCAGGTTTAGATGATTTTCCTCAGTATGTTCAATATATCTTTCTCCTTTGTCAAGATAATTATCTTAGAAAGGAGGCCTGATTTGTCGATCATTGTCTCTTGGTTTGATTTGGGGTGGGTCCCTTCTAAAGTTTTGATTCCGGTTTTTGGTTTGTGGGTTTGGCTGGTTGTCCCTAGGAGGTGTTCTATCATTGAGACTTATTCTTTCCATCATTCTTTCTATCATTATTTCCATTTTTATTTCCAGGTTGTCTATTTTGGCATCGAAAGAAGATGTAGAGGGAAAGGTTTCATCTCGGTATGTGACCTTCTTTTCTGATATCAGCCTAGCCCTCTTTTCAGCAAGGTTTGGTTCCGCACTAATAGCCCCCTTTTGATTTTCTTCTAGAGTTTTAGGTTCTCTTTCTCTTAGCTGATATGTCATATCCGAATCAAAACCTTTCAAAAATTTCCCTAGAGCTAAGCCGGGTGGAGGTTTCATGTTAGGAGGGAGAGCGTTATAGACACTGTTGAATCTGGTACAATAATCTTGAACACTTTCTCCTGTGTTCCTCTTAAGAGTATTATATTCAGAGAAGACTTGAAGTGGGTTTTTCTTGATTTCCCATTTGTTTATGAAGGTTTGGTATAATGACGGGAGATCATGTATGCTATGAGGAGCTAAGCCTTTAAACCATTTTTTAGCTTCGTCTCCTAGGCTTTGGGCGAACATCCTCATTTTGATGGTTTCTTCATCTAATTCTATGTAATCAAAAGCCACATTCATTCTATCTGCTTGTTTTTGGGCAGTAGTGGATTCAGCCCTGGTGAAGTGTGGGATCCTAGACTGATAGTCATTTGGAAAAGGTGCCAAAGGCTGAGGTAACACTAGGGGTGCATACCATGCTGCCATGATGGGTGGTACTGGTAAATTTACAAGTGGAGGATTTGGTATGTGAGATGAAGTGATTTGTAAGGTGGTGTTGTGAGTGGGAGTGTTAGAGGTGCTTGGACCGACAAACTGATTTTGAGTAGACTCGGGATGGAAAGAGCTAAAGTGGTGGAGGAGCTGAAAATCAGGTGGAGTAGTAGGAGATGCTTCTTCACTAGAACTCTACTGTAAGTCTAAGGGCTCAAGATTGGAATGGTCAATGCTAGGCTGTGACTTAGTTCTAAAAATATTTCTTGTATGGCGCCAGTCAAAATTTTGGTCTAGCAAGGATGTAATATTTTCAGGTACAAAGCTTGCTCTATGAAGGCTCCTATCGGTAGTCAAATTACTAGTCTTAGAATTTTTTCACAAAATCTTTTCTAGGTCATCAACTACGGTAGGAGGATTTGGGTCTGGATGAGATCTGGTATGAATTCTTGCCAGGTTTCAAATTCAAACTTTAGAGAAGCTGAAAGTTATGAATTTTTTCAACAACTTGTCTTCTCTAAGTTTTGTCAAACTAGCTCAGTGTATGGTTAAGACTTCTTAGAATTTTCAAGGCTGTTTGTAAAGCAGTCTTATAATAGTTTATGGAAGCTTAGAAAAGTTTTCAAAAAGGCCTACTGGAGGCTAGTGGAGTCGCCAAGTGGAAATATTTTGGTTTTTTGAGGATATATTGTCTATGGTCCACCACCAAAACTGATATGAACAGTCAATCTAAAAAAGAAATGTTTTTTTTAGGTTATTTTTGAGTTTTTAATGTGCAGTCTGATTTGTAAGAGTGTCCTAAATTTGTTTTCTGAACTTAGCTAAGGTGATGAAACAAAGAGAGTTTACTCTAATGGCTTAAACTTTATCAATTGATTTTATGATTTAATCTTGAAGGACTAATGAGTCAATAACAGTTTGCTAGACAATCATGAACTCAAAGAGTCTCACCATAATCGCCATTATGTCAGTGTGGCGATGAGGTGGCTGATAATCACTGGATATTCTTGAGCCAAGGGATGTATGAAGTTCTAAGGTATACTTAGTTTGTAACTAACTCAAAAGGGTCCCACCGTGATCGCCATTATGTTAGTGTGGCGATGAGGTGGCTCAATAGTATAGTGTGCTTAGTTCAAGAGGGGATTTCTGTGAGTATTGAAAGATGTTTCAGATTGATATGAACTCAGAAATTTCCCACCATATTCCCATTATGTTAGGTTCCCATGATTTGGCAGATTGACGGACCAAATGACGGAGTAACATCAAACAAATCTTTGGAGCCCTAGGACCTAGCCTTACTGGACTCAGAGAGGGCTCTCTCTAATGAAGCGAAGGATGTGAGCTTGTTCTCTTAGTTTGTTGAGATTTTAGGCTAGTTGTTAAGTGTGTTTGTTTGTTTTTTAGTTGTTTGGAGGAAAAACTGATCAAGTGGATCAAAATAGAACAAGAAAATGAGATCAACTGGGTTATGGGGTCAAAATCAAGCCAAGGATGTCAAGAAAATGGGTAGAGTGTACTGCAGGGCCGATTTAGTATAGCGAATGGATATTTCAGGTGGTTTATGAAGTGAAATGAACATAAATTTTGTGCAAGACAAAGAGATCTTAAGCATAGATAGTTTAAACAACAAGCATTCATATGGTAGGGCTAACCATTAGTCACTATGAATCAAACTCAAACTGATAGATGCATAAAATAAACATTCAAGTGATGCATAGAAGTATAAGACCCTCTAACTTTGGGAAAATCACCTTCAGTGGTTGAGAACACATGTAAGACAAACCAACAACTCAAAATGTGGAAAGGAAACTCCTAAGAAAAAAATTCAAACTGATGATAACTTTGAAATAAGTCTGCAAGTATAGGCAGAGGGCAAGATTGAAACAAGACCTCTCTGATTTAAACTAGACAGTCAATACTTCAAAGGAGATTTCATTAATGAGGTTTAAACATCTACGAGTAAGCAGGGCATACCATGAATCAAACAAGATATCATGTCATATTAATCATTAAGGAAATAAATAACAAGTTCCTAGTGGACCAAAGGGCAGTCAAGAATCCTTTGACATGACCAAGAAAGATGAAAACATAGAAGCTATAATGAATCAGGAAATTTGATGAGCCTCCACGGGCATACCTCAAACTATTCTTTACTGACCTACAACAAGCAAGAATCATGGATACATATGTGAAAAAATAAGAAAACATAACTTAAAAGAAGTACAATACCATTTACCAAGCCATGGAATCCTGAACATAGATCCTCTCCATCATCTAGGTAAGCAAGTCAAGCTATTCACTCCATAAAACAAGTCTGATCATCAAAACTCATAACATATATTTCTCTAAGCTCAATCAAGTTCTTAAGCTTTTCAAATTCCAGCTTGTTTATCAACTCTTCAACCAACAATATTACAATGATTCTCCATGATTATATAGGAGAATGAGAAGATAAGCTTCACAAAATTGACTAGAAGCTCATAGGCTAAAAGCAAATATCTGATTTTGTCCTTGAGGTTTTGGAAAGCCCAAGGCACAAAATATCTTCAAAATATCTATAAAATGCTAAAAAAGGAAAAAATATTGACTTTTCATTACTGACAATGGCTAAAAAAGGCCTAGCGCACATTTGGATAAGCCACTTCAGAAAACTGTCTTTTTGCCAAAATGCTACAGGAACGTAGCAGCAAAAAATTTCCTGTCTTGCAGACCACTTTTGAGGGACTTCCCGATGTCAAAACGAGGCCTGTGATAGCTCGTTGGAAATCCTTGGATGTCTACTTTGTGGAACTAATTTATTTTTCCCAAACTGATGCTGATAATTCTATCAAAAACTGAACTGAGTGAAAAAAACCAGAAAAGTAGCCCTTGCTGATATGTGAGGCATAAAGTAAAAAATCACTGTTTTTCGCCTCTTTGGGGGATCAAAACACATTCTTTGGATCTGAAATTTTCTGAGTATATTCCCTTGAATTTAATGCATCTAATGATACCACTCTCAAGAGCTGAGGATTCTCCAAACAAAAATGGCGGCGCCCATGAATTTCTGCAATTAAGCCCAAAAATGTCAAAAAACAAGATCATGTCAAAATTTGCTCAATTTTGGCGAGAAAACCCCTCATGGGTTCTTAGAAAATGTAAGGAAGTTGAGGCCAAGATTTCGAGCGCTGATGTGCCTTTCTCCACTTTTTCTATCGGGCACCTCTTCTGGGCAGCATTGAGCCTTTCTTGAGTAATTTTGAGCTTTTTCTGGGAAAATTAGTTCAACTTCTTGTAGTGCCTAGTCATTTTATTTTGTAGATTCAAGTCTCTGTTAGCTTTATCTAACTTATCCTCCAAATTATTGTTGGCCCTTTCAAGCCATGGTTCTATATTATTTTCTATTTCTTGGGTGAGCAATTGAGTAAGAGGATAAGATCGAACAAGGGCTGCCTATTCTTCCTTATTTTTCTCCAAAGTCTTCTTGAGTCCTATAGTCCTAGGCCCCTTTCTCATTGGCTGCTCTTCTTCTTCAGTATTATCAAATTCGCCCATAATCTCTTCAAGCTTGGTTTGTGCTTTGGGGGCTTCCCTTTGGTATTTGAAAACCCGGGCCTCAAAAACTTCCATTTGACCACTCATTTGTTTGTTTTGCATCTGTAGAACATGTATGAAGTCCTTTGAGCTTTATGGATCAGCTTGTAGGTCATGAATTTGGTCTTCTCTATTTCGCAAAAGAGACTCAAGGATTCTAGCTTCATTATCACTATCATCACTGTCTATTTGTATGATATCAAACTCCCTTTCCTTTTCATGACTACTCTCCTCTTTTTCTTTCCCCTTGCCTTGGATAGACTTCTTGGTCCTCTTCCTCTTTGGAAATTCAACAATTATCTTTTTAGGCAACTTTCCTCTACTCCTTAGCGCTCTTGTGGCATTGATAGTCACTGCTGGAGTGGTATTCTTCTTTGCTGATCTAGTGTTTCTAGGCTTCGCCACTTTTGGAGGAAGAGTCATGGCCCCTTGCCTAGGAGAGGCAGCTAGCACATGCTCTTGGTTGTGTGGAGGAGAAGATAGAGGAGGTTTATCTACTTGTGTTTGCTCAACTTGGTCTTCTACCTTGCTGCCTCCATCATCATCTACTCCAGCTTCATCTTTGTCACTGTTCTATTCTACTTGAATATTTCTTTGTTTGTCTTCACCACTGCTATGCTCATGGTCACTGATTTGGTCTTTTTTCTCCATGCTGCCCTCTTAGGAATGCTCACTGTTTGGTGTTTTATTGTCATCATCATTAATTGCTTGAGGGTTGTCTTGTTTCTCATCATAAGTGTCTTTTTTAGGACTTTCATGACCCTCATCATCACTGTTTTGGCTGCCACTTTGTTTGTCATCTTGAGGACTACTATGCTCATCTCTGTCCCTTCTTTCTTCATGACTGCAGTGTTCTTTTCCTTCACTATTTTATCCCTCACCACTAATATGCTTACTACTGTGTTGGCTGCCATCATGTTCCTCTTCATGAATGCTATGCTCAACATCAATTTGTTCATGCTCATCATCATTTCCTTCTTCCTCACTGTCATTATTAGAGTCTTTACTTTGACCCTCATCATCACTAGTTTGCCTCTTGTCACTTTGCCCTTCTTCATTACTAGTTTGCCTCTTGTCACTTTTCCCTTCTTCATGACTAGTTTGCCTCTTCTCTTCTTCACTCTCAATCATAGGGGATTTTGGTATTTTAGGAGTGGATTTACTAGAAGAAGGAGAAACATGATGAGTGGATGGTGAGGAAGGAGCATGGGATGAAGAGGCAATGGAAAAATCAGGATGGGAGATGAAAGAGTCCCAAGAAACTCCATTTTTCTCAAGTTGATGGAGGATGATGATCTTGATAAAGGAATGATGAAATAGACAAGCTTGTTGTTGAGTGGAGGGCTTCTTTTGGACTGTAGAGGCCATCTTGTCAATGCTTCTATAGATGAAAAAAGGTAGGTTCAGCAATTGAGTTCTTGTGAAATGCATAAGGAGCCTGATGTGATATGCATAAATCCGGGAAAACCTCCCTTCACATGTGAAATAATTCATGATGAATATCATGAGAGGGGCATAGCTGGTCAACAAGTGAGAAAAAGGGAAAATGGCTTGGCAAGCACCCTAATGGTCTGGTTTTAGAAAGGGTTTGTAGTGATTCAGATCTAGGTATGTTTGTTTGAACCACTTTCTCTGATATAGGGGATCTTGGTAGCTTTGGAGATAGCCCTAGGAGAGAGTTTGAAATCTAGACCTGTTAGATGGACATGCTTCCCTTGTAGCCTTAAAGCAAACAAATGTGTCAAAGGAAGGTGATTTTTTACTTCTTGGACTTTTTGGCAAAATTCCAAGTACCCTACTTCATGAAAATTAAAGAGTACTGAAGGAGATTAATTCACTTCTTAAGTTGTAATAGGCTCATACCTATTGTGATACCCACTCCTGTTGTCCTTCTTTGGAGGCATTTTTTCTTCTAATACCCTTCACGGACTCACCAAGGCAGACTTTTTAAATGATCACAAAAAAAGGCCCTCAATCAAAACACCTTTTCCTCTTTGTAAGACTAAGTTTGTCCTTAGTTGGCAAGCATGTTTTTGTTAAGTGAAAGAAAACTCCCTTCTTGTGAACTGTGTTATGAGCAAAAGGATTTTAATAAAATCTATTTGTGATTTATGAAGACAAGTCCCCTTTTCTTTTTATACTAAAGCTTTTCCTCCTTATTCACTGTTTCTCTGTGATTTTTGAGCAGACATGCTACTTTGAAAACAACAATGTTTTCCCTTTCGAAGTATCACTGACCCTTTGATGATCACTGTTTTATTAAGGCTAACAAAACAATCCTTTTCAATGGATGAAGATCATTTTGTTTTACCAAAACAATAGTCTCCCTGTCACTGATTTAAAGGCCTTCTAAACAAACTCTCTCCCTCTTTAATGATCACTGTTTCTATTAAAGGCAAACAAGTCTTTCTCTTTTATCACTGCTTCTCTTTGGTGTCTCAACAGGCAAGTATCCTTGAAAATGGCTATGTTTCTTCTTTTGAAAATCACTGTTTGAGGGACCCCTTTTAAACTAACAAACATACCTTCTTTAAATACTATTCCTTTTTCTTTTTAAACAGACAGGTTACTCTTGACACTAACAATGTTTGGCTTCCTTGTAAGACTGTGATTATTCCTTGTGCAAACCTGATTCAATCATTTTTAAGCCAAGAATTTAGGCGAAGAAGAAAATAAATACCTGTTAATTATTTCCTCTGATGTTGTTTAGATGACTTTCCTTTAGCAAAGTTCTGTCTTCAACTATTTTTGAGGGCCCTTTTGAGCATTGGCCCGGGCAGAAAACCGACGTTCAGATGTGGTTGATGGGCTGGGCGGGATCTGAACGGGAAAACGCGCTGCGTTCAAGCCTTTTGGGTTGGCCTTGGGCGCCTACTGAACGCCAGCACAGGTGTGCCGTGCAGCGATACAGGTACGCCATGCCCACGTATTAAAACTTCTATCGGATGCCTACAGGCGTGCCGCGCAGAAAATAAAGCTCAAAAAATGATTCAAATTGCTCAATATGTGTTTTTTCCTCAGTGGCTCAGTTTGCAAAGTGAAAATGAACATTGGCTCCATGCCTTTTATACTCAATGCGGATTTTTAAAAACTCCTCCCCTCCTTTGTTATTTAAAATATGACATCACCTTTTTAAAGCCTTTGTAGCCCTCCTTTTCAAAAAATGACTTTGTGCACAATGGTGAGGGGATGCCTTTTTCATAAAGGAGGTCCTTTATATCAATTTTGTTTTTCTCTGCTGTTAGTCTACAAGAAGGTTACCACAAAAACACTACTGTAGCCATCTTAACACCACAATGCCAATTCACTATTTTATGAAGTGAATAGGCTCTTTAACCGTGTTGGTCTCGGTTAGTTTGCAAATAGGTCACCATAAAACTCTTCTTGTTATGAAAGGGGATAAAAGGAACTATGTTTTTCATTGATTTGTCAACAAGGGAGATCATTATAAAAACCATTGTTGCAGCCTTTCCAAACCACAATGAAAATCCTCTGTTTTTGTGAAGTAGGTCTTCAAATAATGAAAGTTTCACCCATTTTTACAATGTGCCCTCCGTCCTTTAACTGAGCTGGAAGTGACCTTTGGCGTTCTCCCTTCATTTCATCACTGGGAGGAAGTATTTTTTATAAACCATAAGGGATCTGTTTCAAAACAAGAATGCCCTTTTTCATATACATGATCTAGGCAGACTGTCTCTTTATATCAGTTACAGAGGTCAATTTAAACCTAGCTCAGTTTACCACCTTACCATTTAGATGAGGTTGTTCTTAGTAAAAAATTCCATCCTTGGATTACACTTTGAATGAGTCTCTCATAAAAATGAGATTAGAGGTTTTTAGCACCATTATGTCACTGCTTGCTTTTTATGTAACATAGGCTTTCAACCTATAAAATTTCATTTGCTCCACCATTATTGCTCAACTAGTATTTCCAACAGAAACTTTATCAAACACAACATTGAACCGTGCTATGCATCCTCTGTTCATCTTTGGAGGAGGTGGTGCAAAATAATCTCCTGTAGCTGTTTTTTTTTTAAAACATGCCGACCCTCTGCTTATTAGTGAAGGAGGGTGCAACAATGTATCCTTTAACCCTCTACTTATCATTGAAGGAGGTTATCACTGTGTTTCTAACCCTATGCTCTTTGAAGGAGGTTCGCTTTAACACAGGGTCTCAATCTACTTTCAATCATTGTGTCTTGCTCTGTATATTTGTTTGAAGAATGCATGGAGAGTGTCTGCTAATAGTTATCATTGAAATGTCTTTTCCCTTGACTGTGTTTTCAGAGGTATATTGAGATTGCCTTTGACTGATGTTCACATCCCAGGTTCAAGGTAACATAAGAAGCAGCTGTCTTCTTATGTCCTACATGATGATGACCTTTGGAAAGATTATGTAGCACTGCTGATCAGCATTACTCAATCATTCTTATTCATTTTGACTTGATGAGTGATCTCTATTCTTTAGGCACCTTTGGATTTATAACATGTACTCTTGGTGCTCTCACTTTACATCTCTTCATCTAATCATTGATGAAAAATATTTTCAACAAGGGGAACCTACTTGAACTTGCCTTTTTTTCCCTCCTTTGTATACTAATCATCATTTACTTACACCCCTGCAGAGATGTAAAAACAGATGCTTTGGAACCTTGGAGAGCTCCTTTGGTGTTTCATGGAGATTATGCCTGATCCAAGCAGATTTCTTCAGATCACGACAAACCTTCTCTTTTCTTGATTTTGATCTTTGTTGAACTTCTTCTGGAATGAGACAAAGTGACCTCTTAGTGATGTGCGACCTATGGATAGAACAATGCTTGGTTTTTGCGGAATAGGGAACTAATTCAAAGGTTGAATGGTACTAGACAAATGCTTTTTTGGCCTAGGATATCTTAGCCAAGCAAAAAACTCCCTAAACACCACTATCTAACTTAGGGACAGTTTTGACGGTCGAGTGTTTTCTTAGGCATGATCAGATTTTCAAATGACAAGATGACCGGGGATAGAATTTCGGACACTTCTTCAACCTTTTGATAATGAATGGCATGAGAAACAAGAGCAAATGAGAGCAAAGCAGGATTTACGGCTAAGCTGACTATAAACATGGTTACTTTCATTTGAAACCGAGATAGGACTTGACAAGCTCAGGGTTTTTTTCTCATCATAGGGTGACGGGAAGGGGTAGGAGGAAAAAAATTGTTTTGGGGTGTTTTCTAGATGGCGATTTGAAAGTTTGGAGATCAGACTTCAGAAAAATTAGCTGGAAACTAATCATCAATAACATAGTAAAAAATGCGATGACTAACGAGGGGTGTTCCAACTTGATTGATAATGATTAGCAGCCCCCAATAGTGCATGTTATCACTCTAGTAATTATCAATTTGTGTGATTTTTTGTTTTTAGTCAAAGAATTATAAAGGTAACCAAAAAACTACTTCAAACTCTAGGGATCTAGCCTTCCTAGGGTTCGAGAGAGAGCTCTCTCTTTAAAGTTTAACTTTTTTTTAATTGGTGAATATTAGGCTAGTTAGAAAGTGCAGCTTTTGGTTTTGTTTTGGTAGATTTGGTGGGAAAATCACTTTGAAAGGAAGGATAGTGGGAAATCTATTTTTCCATTGGGCTAAGAGTCAAAATCAAGAAAATAGGATTTGGATCAAGGGAAAAAAGGTCAAATGTCTTCGGGGAAAGATAGATAACCCTTGAAGATCTTGGACAATTGGTTTTGTGAGGTGGTATGATTGGGATAAAGGGCACTTAAGAATCCTTAAATCCGGAAAAAGGGAAGTAGTAGGAAGAGGTTAAATGAGAGAGGAGAAATTAAGGGTTCCCCTACTGTTGGAAATCGAGAGAGAAAACATATAAATGATAACTAGTTAAAAACACGGTGCTTTTAACAAATCTTGTAGTAATATTCCTAGTTATACATTCAGATTTAGCATAAACATTAATGGATGCATGTAACAAAGAGAGAAAACAATGACAAGTTTAGAGAATAATTCACTCCAAATAGCTCATCACATGAATCACTGAAGTATGATGCCAATTTGGCTTAATCTAGCCTTTCTACTTGAATTTTGACACATAAAAGCTTTAAAGTCCAAGAAGAAATTACTATAACAATCCCATCAATTTTATTCCACACTAAATACTTCCAAAGATGAAGTATTTATACATAATGTTTTACAAAATATCCTAGAAGACTTCTAGGAATTATCTTAGGAAATAAAATATCTTTATCCTATTTTATCCAAAAGAAATAGAAACGAGTTTTGAGGATAAAGAAATTGGTACTGCCTTGGTGTCCTCGATGCTAGCTTTTAGATATTTTTTTGAAATTTGACTTTCCTTGTACGATACTCTTTCTCGGATACTCTTAATTCATTGATACTCTTTAGTGATACTCTTTAACCTTTAGTCGAAAAAATGTTTTTCTGCTTTGTAAATAAAATCTGTTTTATTTGTCATTACGAAAATGGTTTTTTGTCTTCTTTTCTTACGCTTGTTTTTATCCTTCACGAGTAAATACGTGAGAGCTTGCCAATCCTCATTTTTAGGAATTTGAATATTCTTTATTTTCATAAAGTTCTCATCAGATTTTGTAAATCTAGAAAAGGTGGGTTTGATGACAAACAAGTGTTTGATCTCATACCGCAAAGTAAAATAAATCTTCAAAAAGTTTAGTAACACTTTCTTGTGGGGATGCCTTGACCTATTGGTTTATTTACTGTTCCTTGGAAAATTCTCTTGTCTTCTTATCATAGTCATTTTGAGGCATTAACTCATCATTAATAACCATGATATCGGAAGTCCTTTTTGCCTCAGACTTGTGAACTTAACCATAAATCTAGTTATGGCGAGTATTCATACCTTCACATTTTTCTTCAAGTTGCCTCATCAAATTTCTCTTTGTTGTGACTTTCCTAATTTCTAGGATAGTTGCGGTTCTATCTGTTATTTTGAGCTCTTCCAACTCTGTCTATTTTTTTTCTGTTGAGAAATTTATTAGCCTTATAGCCTACTCTGGTTTGTCATCGAAATTAGTTTGAGTCTTTTGAATTTCTGCTTGGGTTGCTAGTAATAACTCTCTTTGCTAAAAAATTACCTGAATTGAAGGCCATACATCATGGATGGATTCAATAACATTATTCCATAGGTAATTTTTTTATGTATGATATTTTATCCTTCAAAGTTAATTCTTTTTGAAACTTTTTTTTAACTCTTCACTCAATCTACTGGCATTTTGTTCATGTATCTTAGCATTTACACGAGTTCATCGCACTTTGTAGCAGCGGTGGTTCTTTGGGTGCCAAATTTTCACCTAAAGTTGAAGGCACTTCTTTGCATTGATAACTTTGGAATGAGCTGTAGGAATCAACAGTTCTTTCTTTCGTCTCCTTTTCTTGGACAAGTTTGTCCATTTGTATTTACATTTCCTTAACTTGGGCTGTCAATTGAAGAATTAAATTCATCATTTCATCCTTTTCACTTTGTTCTTGTATGACCTCTTTTGTGAGGATGCTCACTTTGAGGGAGTTTGAGTTGTTTCCTCAAGAGCTGCTATATCCTCATTTTTCTTTTTCACCAATGCTTCTCTGCTTTGATATTTGTAGGATCATATCCCACCTATACCACTAGTTCTTCTAAGGCTTTTATCCTTAGATCTTTGGCATACTAATGAAGCTTTGTCCATATTCATTTGATCTTGCATGTTAGAGATGGTATTTTGAATCTTATGTGCACTCATATATTTTGTTATAAGCATGTGGAATACAACATTTTAGAGCTTTTCTGTGAAACTCTATTTGATCTAATTAATGGATATAGTACTGCAGCTACTTCTAGATCAGCTTTCTTATAGTTAGCAACTATTTTTGGAGCTAGTATTGTGGGCTGCAATACTAAAATAATCAATTTTTTACTTGAGTAATCAAATCTTGATAGGAATCTATTTTGATTACCTAGCTTTTGTTTCAAGAGCTGAGAGTAGATTTCAGTTTTGATTTCCTCATTCTTTAGTTTAATCTTCTTATATTTCTCCTTAATATCCAAATCCTTTTCCTCGAGTGAATGTGAGGAATAAGCTTCCATACTTTGTTGTCTTTCCATCATTTGTGTATCTTCATTATTGATTTTTTCTTCATTACGATTTGGCTCATTGATAATTACTGAGTAGCTACATTTGTCTGCGGAAAATGCGTGTTGGTATTTAAAGGCTCTGTTTCTTCAACATCTATTGTCACTTTTCCTTTACATCGTTGTATCTAATTTAGGGTTGTTTGTTATAAATTATCTTGAACTTTGCTTTTGTTGTAGTTCCACCACATATGCTCCTTCTTCCCTTATTATTTTGGTGGACTTCTACTGGTTTATTTGTGAGTCTCTAAGGTATGACTAGTATTACCTTTTCTTACTGCATCTATTAAGGTGTTTTGAGTCCATTCAAGTTGATTGGCAAACTTTTCTATTTTTGGTTTAGCTTCATGAATAAAGGGTGTTAACTTGCATTTAACCCTTAGTTGTCTCAAGATCCCTTGTGGATCATAGTTTCAAGGAAACTCTCTTCAAATTTATATTCCGATGGCGGTTGTAGCTTCTTTCTCTGCATCCCCTGTGATTGCATATGAATGGCCTAATTTGATTCTTAAGTTTGAATTGGGTTTTCTTCTTAGTTTGCCATGAAATTGATTGAATTAGAGTTTAGGATCTGCCTAATATACTCCAAGTAAAAGATCCTCATTGGAGGATGTTTGGGTAACTTGTAAGGTAACAAGTTTGTTCCAAAAACTCTTATTTGAGTATATTTCTCATACAAATACCGGTCACCAACTTTACTCTGCTAACGATAACTGCAATATCTTCTTCATTTCTTCACTTATTCTAGGTTGCTCTGTCTTGGTCAACATGGTGATCACTAGATGTAAAAATAACTACGAAAACTTTGAATAATTGAAATTTGTACATTATTTCACGAGCATGGATGTCCAAAATATGGAAGATAGAGGATTTCCTTCTATGTCTAGTTTTTGAAGTGAAATTGGAAAACTATCGATTGGAAGTATAGGAACAAATGGAAAAGGTAGGAGGTATATCTAAACACTCCCTCAAGTTGTAAATTGGTAAATTGGTAATGAATACTATCGGTAATGAAACCAACGTAATCAAATATTATTGAAGGTGGTTGACTGGAGAAAAGGTGGAAAAAAAATTCCCAAGATAGACTCATCGGTGTGTTCATCGGTGAAATGTCCATGGATGAAGGAAAGCATGGAAATCACATGTCTTGAACATTAAGGGAATTCAACGAGTAGAATATGCGAGGGGTTTAACTTGGGAATTTCTACATGCATAGGCATAAAAGTTTGAAAAATCATGAACCTTTTAGGAAAATCTAGGCCAATATATAGCTTGGTGAGGGGCCTCTATAAACAAAGGGATTTGCTTGGTGGTCGGTAGAAGCTACAACATTTGGTTAATTGACTCTAAAGTGATGGTAAAATGCACCTCCTTATTGGCATTTACAATGGCCCTTTGCTCGGGGAATATAGTGCTGTTGACACAATCTAATAATCTCTGACAAGGGGTGAGTCAATGGGACAACATATTTGGGCAAATGGGATTCCCAAATATGAACTTCTTCATGATCATCTAAAGAATTCTCATAGCACCGATTATGGATATCTAGCGAGTTGAATTCAACTATGGAATCTACTATTTTGTAATCGGTATCGGCTAGGGGAATGTGTTCAATATCAACAGCTGGAGGTTGTAATGGATTGACAATAATAGCAGTGTTTGCGAGTCATGGCGGGGAGTAGTTTTAGGTGCTTTAGAACCTTGAGCTTGCTTGGACTCTGTTTTTTAGGCATTTTGATTTTCTTCTGCAAGTTTAGACAATTGGCATAGGAAATTTACTTTTAGCGAGAGGCTTAATTGGGAAAATTTGGTAAAGTATAGGCTTTTCTTTGGGTTTTCTATTCAATTAGGCCTATCAAAGAGGTTTAGAGGCTTGAGAGTTGGTTTAAAACAGAAAAGAAGGGTTTCTTGAGTATTTGTAATGGGAAAGAGCTGAAACTCTTTTAAAAAGGATCACGGAGAGGATTTAGGGTACATGCGAGGGTTTTCGGCTTATTTGAAGGCTTGAAATAGACTAATAAGCGTGAAAAAACTCATAAATTTCCTTGAAATAGTGCGCAACGAGGTTTTTTAGGGGAAAAATTTGCCGGGAGTTTGGCTTTGTTTTCAAGACTTTTTGGTAGCTTATTCAATCAATTTATTTAACTTTAAATGTGTTTTCTTTCCTTAAAAAGGTTTTTCAACTTGATTGCGGGTTCGAATTCTAGAAAAATACACTGTTATAATGCGGTTATCGCGCTTTGGAATGATTTTTGAGGTTTTTTGAACAAGTTGGAAAATTACGTGAATTGTTTGGAGCGATGTACGGCTCCTCGAGCGGTCTTCAAAGGTTTTCATGGCAAATATTGCGGGTCTCGGGCATGAAAATGGCAGGGAAAAAGGCTTGATAATGGTGTTTTACGGTCGGGAAAGGCAATGCGATAGGTTAAACACGCAAGATAGATGGATAATTTGCATTTCCAAAGGTTTTATTAAACGGTTTAGTTGTATTAGGTGGCATTTAATGCAAGTCGCATCGGGGAAGGAGGAGCGATTTCGGGATTTCAAATGGATTAAAACCCAGGTGGTTATCATGCAACGATTGGGTGGTGAGTGGTTTTAGACTCAACCCACATGATCTAGTAAGGAAAGGACAAGTGGAGGAGGGAGGTTAATGGGAAACTACCCATTTCGTGCATCTTTGGCCTAGGGATGAACGCGCATCTTTTCCACGCGACTTGGGATGTCAATCATCGGATCTTAGAGTTGAACATGAATGGTCCATATTAATTTGGGAGTTGCGTTTGAAATGGGAGGTGGGGTGGGCTAATTATATGCGGTGGAAAAGGACTTTAAGCTTTATCAAGTGTATTTTTAAATAAATTTTAAGCCTTTAGGTTTTATTAAAAATGGGCGGAGGGGGTTTTGTAATGTATTTTTTTTATTTAAAACATTTATAAAAATGTTTCAATAATACATACACGGGCGCGATTATATTTATACCATTTTTTAAACCTATTGAATAGTTTAAAAACTATAGGGGTGGGAGTATTTCGGTAGAGATAGGTTTAGACCAAAGGGTTTATAGGCGGGGTTTTTATTTTATGCACGTGGGGATAATAAACTATGGCCTAAACTTTAAAATAGTGGGTTTTTGGGGGTTATTTAGATATAGGGGGAATTAATATCTACGGGAGGGTAAATTAGGGATTTACTACAATAAGTTAGATGTTAATATGAATAAAGGCATAGAAAAGGAAACAAAACACATATTATCTCTAAGTAAAGTATAAAAATAAAGCATCGCTCATCTTTTATATTACTTCACTAATACTTAGGATAAATGTAATTTTGAGGGTTTTATGAATGATTTTTGAAGGGAATGAAATTAATTATTTTAGGGTTACAATTTTACTAAGTAAGAATGTGTCTTTACTTAGGAAAAAAATGGGTTTTGAGGTATGAATGAAGAGTAAATGTTGACGAATGAGGGTTTAAGGTAGGAATTCAATATTTTTAACTTATCAATCATCGAAGCCTTGGGTCTGGTCCCAACAAAAGTCGAGAAATGCTCGAGCCTTTTTGATTGAAATTTTAGAATACTGAATACCTATAGGGGAGGGGAAATTAGTGATTTTTTCCTGATGATGTCTTATCACATTCTTACTTCCTGCTTTCTACCTACCCAACTTTATTTCTAACATTTTTTTCTTCATTTAGTAGGTGCATTTAGGCTTGCAACCTTAAAACATTTTTCTTTCAAAGGATAAAACTATCTAGACCTACCTTATTTCATCCAAGGGCTCATATTAAACTATTGAGATCCTCATTATTCTCTTCATATCTATTGATTTGTCAAGTTTAAACTATTTGAAAAATCTTTATTCTATATCTAAAACATGAAAAGTTTAAGATTAAAGCATGTTTAACTAATCATGGATTATGGCATTTATTGACACTCTGCATATAAATCATTATTCTTGCAGTAAAAAGTAAAAGTAGTGGAATTTGGACTTGCTCAATTTTAGGTCTTATTTTTTTTTTCTTTTGGGGTCCATATTTTTCTAAGTTCTTTGATCTTTCTTTTAGGAATTTTTACCCTCTTTTTGTCTTTCTATTATTTTTCATTTTTTCAAAATATGGAAAACAACTTGCAGAAATCAAGGTATGTACATATTTATAAGACTATCAAAGTCAATTCAAAATTTATGAACCCTATTATTATAGGACCCTAACAGTGGCTCCACATGGGGATGACATTTCCTGGTGAAATATCAAGAACTTAGAGACTAGTAGCCTTTGGAATTTGACTGTGATGACCCTGTAAATGTCTTCTGATATGTACAATTTATTCATACTTATGATATTTACCTCTCAAAGCTTAGGGCCTTCTCTCCAGACTTCAAATTTGCGATGGAAACATCCAATCCAATCTAAAATCTGTAATTTATATGTACAATGGTCAAAGTAAATAAAAAATTAAGTATTTTTCAACACACGAGAGTAGAAGTGCTTCAACATTCCACCATTTACTGGTCCTTCTTGTAGATCTGTTCCATCCTTTTCTTTCGAAAAGAAAGCATTATTACCTCTATATCCATAAATCTCATAAGTTCCTTTCCACAGAAAATAAAATTCTCGATGTTTACCTTTGTCTTCTCTTATGGAATCCCACTTTAACACTATATCTCTTATGTAGAAATCATCCTTTTTAGTATTTTTATCAAAAAATTTCTTGATCTTATCCTGAATGACTGGAGACTTGATAAAAAATTCTTCTCTTGTTTATTGCAAGTGAATAATTTGATGTATCCTTCTTTGAATGTCATTTGTTTCAATTTGTAACTCTTGGATAATTTTCATCACTGGTACACCTCAGCAGGATGGAAAAAAAACATCCATTCCATAGACAAGTTGGTAAGGGGAGGTACCAATGGACTGCCCATAAGGCATTGACTAACTTCTTATTCCAAGTCTTTTTATTGTCTTCAAGGAACTTTTTGATGATATTTACAAGGCTCTTCTTTGAGGATTTAGCTAGGCCATTACCTTGGGGGTAATATGCAGTAGAATGACGTAAGGTAATATGGTATTTGTGGCAAGAGTCAATCATTTTCTTGGATTTGAATGCTTCTGCATTGTCAGTAATTATCTTTTGGGGACATCCAAATCTTGAAAGAATGTTGTTTTCTAGGAATGAAATAATGACTGTATTTGTGGCTTGTCTGGAGGGTATGGCTTCAATCCACTTGGTAAAATAATCAGTAGCTGTCAAAATCCACTTATGTTGGCCTGAAAAAGGAGGGTGAATTTCACCAATGAAGTCTAAACCCCATTGTTGAAATGGCATTTCAGTTGAAATAGGCTTTAATGGGAGGGGTAATAATTTCTTCTTGCCTTCAAAAATTTAGCACTTATGACAGGAGATTACATACTTTTTGACATCAACAAATAGAGTAGGCCAGTAAAAGCCAGCTCTTAGGATACTGTCTACAGTAGTTTTCCAATATAAATGTCCTCCACAGTCATGTGCATGAAACTCTTCAAGTATTTTTTCAGCTTCTTCTTTTAATAAACAATTTAATAAAATCCCACTATGATCTCTCCAAAAAAGTACATTGTCTAAAATACAAAATCTTACTGCCTTTAGTTCTAAGAATCTGGCTTTGGTTTTTGATAATCTAGGAGGAGATTGTAATTTTAGGAGTATAAATATGATATCTGTATACCAAGGTGAATCTAAGAAGGCTTCAGTGATCATTAGAGTCACCATATCTTCCTGATCATCTACTTGGACAATAAAATTTATGTCTAGGGAATTACAGTTAGATTCAGCCATAATTCTGGCTAATCCTTGACCTTTGATGAGTTTTTTGGGTTTTATTTCTATGTCATATTCTAAGATATTGGCAATACACTTACCTATTCTTCCATCCCGACCATCCTGAGTAAGAATGTCTTTTACTACAGAATTTGGGACATAGGCAATAATGTGAGAGTAGAGAATATCAACTCTGAAGTCTTTAATGGCCTTTACCAAAGCTAAGGCTTGTTTCTCCATAATTTTTTACTTCAAGGGGAATCGCTAAGTGTCTTACTGAAAACAGTTATGGGTTTTTCAAATCCTTGGTCATTTCTCTACAGTAAAACTATAGTAACGGTGTGTTCCATAGTAAATGAAAAAATTATGAAATATTTGTTAAAGTCAGGACTTATTAGGACTGGAGTTTTGGTTAAAGCTTATTTGATGGACTTGAATGATTGTTTAGCCTCAATATTGCATTTAAGAACTGAATATTTTTTGAGCATGTTATTTAGTTCTCTAATTATCTCAGCTAAATTAGATATGAAACTTCTTAAAAAATTAATCTCTCCTAAAAAGGCTTGTAATTCTTTGATGTTTCTTGGTGGAATGATGTTAAGAATTTCTTCTATCCTAGCAGGATCTATTTTGATTCCTTATTTATAAATTATGTGTCCAAGTAACTTGCCTTCTTCTAATCCAGATAAAATTCTCTTAGGGTTTAAAGAGATGCCAAATTTCTTGCATTTAATAAAAACTTGTCTTAGATGATCCAAGTGTTCATTATCAGTTTTGGAAAACATAGTAATGTCATCTAAGTAAACTACTAAGAAATCATGTATTTCCTTTGCAAAAGCTACGTCCATATCCCTTTGAAAGGTTTCTCTCACATTCGTTAGAACAAAAGGCATTTTTACATACATAAAAGTTCCCCAAGGATTATTAAATGTTGTTTTGGCTTGATCTTCTTTTTGGACTAAAATCTGGTTGTATCCTGGAAAACCATCTAAAAGAGACACCTTAGAAAAACCAACTATCCTTTGTAATATATGATCCATTTTAGGTAAAGGGTAATTATCTTTCAAGGACACTTTGTTTAGATTCCTAAAGTCGACACATAATATAATCTCTCCTATTTTCTTTCTTGTTGGAACTAGGTTAGAAACCCAATTAGAATATCTGATTGGTGCAATTATATGTGCATCATACATTTATTTCACTTCTTTTTCTACCAAAGGTAATAAAACAGGGTTAATTCTTCTGAACTTTTTTTTAAATGGATTTTGTTCTTATTTTATTGGAATTTTATGTTGGATTATGCTAGTATCATAGGATTTGAGATCCTCGTAACTCCAAGAAAAAACAACTTGATATTCCTTTAAAAGAGTAATGTATTTTTCCTTCTCTTTTTGAGGTAATGTTTTGGAAAGTTTGATTATTTTGGGTTTTAAATCTATTCCAATATTTTATTCTTCTATATCAGATCTAACTAGCTCCATTTTAGGTTTTCTAGCTACATCATTTGAGTCAAAAAATATCTTCTAAGGAAGTTAAACCTTTAGGTAAGAAATTATTCTTAAGATTCAATATGTCTGATTCATCATCAATAATTTCTTCAATCTCTACTTTATCTAAGATATCTATATCTTCTTGACCAAATCTATTTGGTTTATCAAACTTTATTCTATTTACATATAATTTATTCAAATCTATCTCACAATCTAAATCTTGATCTATAGTACAATCTGTGTCTATCATACAGTTCTGAAATTCACCTTCATTGTTCATAAACTTGCAAATCTGTTCATCCTGAGAAAAAAATTGCCAATACTTAAGATTTTCTGGAATTTTTGGCCTATGTTTGACTTCAACAGTATATATGTGATTAGGTTGGAATGGTAAATTGCATGTACTAGTAAAGGTTTCTAGACAGTGAGCTTGTATATTTTGTTTTCTAGGTATAGCAGCAAACATATATTCCAATAAATCATCAGTTAAATCTATCACAGTTTCTCTGTATCTGCTTAGTCTTTGATTGTAAAGAGAATAAACTCCATTTACTTGTTTTATGATCAACTTTAAATCTCCCATGATTAATATTCTTTTCCCTCCTGAGTTCCTAATGATTTGGAGTCCTACAATGAGGGCTTCATACTCAGCCATATTATTGGTACATTTGAAATTGAGCCTGAAAGCATGACCTTATAAATGATTGTTCTCCATGTTGGTTACCAAAACTCCTGCTCCTGCTCCTAAGTTATTTACTGAACCATCAAAGTCTAAATGCCATAGAGATTCATGAAAAATGTTATCATTGTTTGGTGCTTTCTTTTTCTCTATTAGTTTAGTTTGGATTTCATTAGTTTGAGAGATACATAAGATAAAAGAATCAAGGTTAGTTGGTGTATAGTAAATTAGATAATTTATAGATCTTTCAGCACTACTGACCATGTACTTCATCAATGTTTCCCTATATAATTTTTTAGGCTCACCAAAAACTAATATAGTAGCATAAAAAATGTCCAATTATAGAGATCCCTGTAACTTTGCTCCCCATGAGCGAGAAAGTAACATTCCATATTTAGCTGGGATATCAACTGCTACAATGTCCATTAATATACTCTTACTAGGATATTGAACTAGAGTTACACACAAATCTTTGATTAAACCAAGCCATTTAACTTTACTTGAATCAAATGAGAACAAATCCTTGTAGGGACTTGTGATTTCTAGATTGGCAGTTTCCACTATGGCTTTAGCATCAGATTATGGGAAGCTCCTGAATCTACCATGACATTATGTAAAATTTGATCATGAATGGTAAGACTGATATAAATGGAGGGATTGCTTCGTCTACATGTTTTCCATTCACATATAGGCTAAAAATCAACTTTGGCTGATCATCATTTAGATTTATGGAATCTTTTCCATCATTCACGTTTAATGTTTCAGTTATGGTTGATTTATACAAGCCACATTTTACCAATTCTTTCAGAGGAATTGGTATTTTTATCTTTGCAATTTCAGACTGTATGTTCAATGTAGGTTGAGATTTACTAATTTGAATCAATTCTTCCTTGGTAACTGTAGTTTGGGTTGGTTTGTCTTGTTTTTCTACATTTATTTTTTCATTTTCAAGTGTTTTGACATTCTTTGTTTGTGTTTCTTGTGCTTTACTTCTCCTAACTTTATTTTCAGGGATTGTTTGTGAAGAAGTAGATGTTCTTTCAGACTTAGAATTATCAGCAGATGTTTTTGAAGTAACAGGTTTTGGATCCACTGATTTAGGATTAGCAGAAGGTTTTTTAGGATCTATATTTTTTGTTTTAACAGAATTAGAAGCTTTAGAAACAATATATTTCTGTGAATATTTCATAGCTTGAGAAAATTCATCAGTAATATCAACAATTTTAGGACTTGATGCATTTTTAGGACTAGAAATGTTTTGGGAAGAACTAAAGTTTTTCTTATTTTCCCTTGGGAGAATTTACAGAACTTTTGTTTTAGGAGATTCTACTATTTTCTTATTTTGAGTTTGGGAAGTTTTATTGGGATAAGACTCATTGTTTTTCTTATTTATAAGGTTATATTGACTGTTTATTTCATTTATAGCATCGTCATAACCTTGTTTGTAATCAAAGGAATCACTTGAATCTAATTTGAGTTGTTGGAGTTCAAATAATTCTTGATCTTTCTGAGTGAGAAAAATAGTATTATTATCATCTATTCCCATTAGATTTATTGCATCCTCATCATCATCATTATTTTGAGAACTTTCAACGTAGTTCTCTTGGAATGGGGGCCTTATTTTTTGGTCTGGGGCTATTCCTTTTTCTTTTCCAGAATTTATGTTTTTTCTGAAAGTGGGATTTTTGATTTTTTGTTGATTATCCCACTGAGGTATCCTCTCTATTTTTTCTAATCTATCCATCATCATGTCTAAATTTTTAGCTAATATGTCTATTTTTGAGTTTGAATTGGAACTTTCTTCTTTAATGGTCACTCTTCTTTCATTTCTTAGTCTAGCTTTTCTGGCTAAAATCTTTACTTATACACTAACAACGTCTGTTTTCATTCTCTCTAAGGTTTATGCATTTCTTCCCCTCGATTGATAAGCCATGTCCATGTCAAATCCATCAGGGAATTTGAGTAAGACATTATCAAGGTTGGGTTTAATATTTGCAGGGATGGAATTGTAAACATTGGTATACCTAGTGCAGTAATCCTGGACGGACTCATTTGGAGCTCTTCTCATGGCATCAAATTCAGACAATATCTGGAGTGGATTCTTTTTCTTTTCCCATTTATTTGAAAAAAATCTATGAAAAACAACTAAATCAATTACACTACCAGTAGCAAGACCTCTAAACCATTTATTAACTTCTGCAGTCAATGTTTGTGCAAATAACCTCATTTTAACATCAGAATCATCAATCTCATGGAGTTCAAATAAGTCTGTGATTTTATTTATATGTTGCTAAGTTGTATAGTGGGTTGTGGCATCAAACTGTGGAATCTTACTCTGATAGTCTTGAGGCATGTCATGAAGCTGTTGGGGTAAGACTAAGGGATCATACGTAGCAGCCATAGCTTGAAGCTTAGTTTGGCTAGGAGGTAAAGTAGAACTGCTAGGGGCTATGTTGTAAATGATAGTTGATGAACTAAAATTTGTAGTTGAAGTGATGCGAAATGAATCTGGAATGTATATGGAACTACTAGGGAATGAGGATGATGTGTTTAGGAAATCAAAAGGTGAACTAATGGATATAGTGGATGAAGTGAGTGGTGGAAATAATACTCTAGGCTGTAAAGGTAGTCTAGGCATAAATGGATCTGTAGATGAATTGGTAGTGGAATTTATATATGATGTAACATCATACAGAGATGAATCTCTAGATGGTATTATTGTGGTATGTAACTAAGAAATTGGAGGTTTTTTTGCATAGGTCAAAAATTGAGCTAATTCAATAGCTTCAACAATATCTTTGAGAATAATAACATTAAGTTCTTCAATTTTAGTCTCACCTTGAACTTCCTGTGATTTAGAATATATTGTAATACTTTTCTATTTTGTATTCAAGAATGAAATAAAAATAGGGTCTAAAATAACATTTTTCAAATCACTTTCAAGTTTTCTTCTAAATAAAGAATGCTCAAAATTCAGATCAAAATAGATATCTTGCAGACTTACTAACTCTTGTGGTAATGAATTAACTCTTTTTAATAATGCTTCAACCTCTAAATTTTCCATTTGTTTTTTCCTTTTACCAATTTGTTCTAGGTTTTCTACTATAACTGTAGGCTTAGGATCTGGGTTAGACCTGGTATAATAAACTTTCCTAGAAGCCAGAATTACTGTTTTCAATATACACAACTTATAAAAGCAATCTTAAAGTAAAATGATTAATAAAAAGGTTTTCTTTAAGACTAGTTCTGTGACCGAGGATAGGTTAGTTCCCCAGTATGGTCACTAGTAATGTTATCACTTTAGTAATTCTAAAGTTGTGTGATTATGGTTTTTATTCAAAGAATTCTAAAGGTAACCACAAACCAAATTCAAAATCTAGGATCTAGCATTCCTAGGGTTCAGAGAGGGTTCTCTCTTTAAATTTTAACTTTGTTTTAATTTGTGAATATTAGGCTAGTTATGAAAGTGAAGCTTTGGTTTGGTTTTGGGAGATTTGGTGGGAAAAATCACTTGAAAGGAAGGATAGTGGGAAATCTATTTTTCTATTGGGCTATGGGGTCAAAATCAAGCAAACAAGACTAGGATCAAGGGAAAAAGGTCAAACGTTTTTAGGGCAAGATACATAACCCTTGGAGATCTTGGAAAGTTTTTTTTATGGGGTGGTATGATCGGGGTAAAGGGCATTTAATAATCCTTAAATCCGGAAAAGGAAGTAGTAGGAAGAGGTCAAACGAGAGAGGGAGCAACTAAGAGTTCTCTACACTGGAAATCAGAGGAAAACATATAAGTGATAACTAGTTAAAAACAGGGTGCTTTTAACAAATCATGTAGCAATACTCCTAGTTATACATTCAGAT
This sequence comes from Pinus albicaulis, assembly GCA_034641835.2. Classification (NCBI taxonomy): domain Eukaryota; kingdom Viridiplantae; phylum Streptophyta; class Pinopsida; order Pinales; family Pinaceae; genus Pinus; species Pinus albicaulis. Next base: position 79,980,951 of record MU968411.1, read on the forward strand.
TTAGCATAAACATAAATGGATGCATGTAACAAAGAAAGAAAACAATGACAAGTGAGGAAATACTTCACTCCAAATAGTTCATCACAGGAATCTTGAAGTATGATGCTAACTTGTTTTGATCCAGCCTTGCTACTCGAATTTTGACACACAAAAGCTTTGAAGTCCAAGAAGAAATGACTATAACAATATCCAACAATTTTGTTGCACCAAAATACTTCTAAAGATGAAGTATTTATACATAATTTTTTACAAAATATCCAAGAAAAATTCTAGGAATTATCTTTTGAAAATAAAATATCTTTACAACAATAATAGAGACAGCTTCTTAACAAATCAGCAAGGCGTCCTATTTTATCCAAAATAAATAGAAACAGTTTTGAGGATAAGATGCAGGTGGTTGCCTGGGTGTCCTCCTTGCTGGCTGTTAGATGTTTTTTGGAATCTAATGCCTTGTCTGATAATATTTCTCAGATACTCTTTATTCACTGATACTCTTTGACCCTCAGTAAAACTATTTACTGCTGTAAAATTTGTTTTGACTGTAAATTTGAAAACTTTTTTTTTCTTCCTTTCATCTGTTTTTTTTATCCTTCACAGTAAATCTGTGAGTTCTTGCCAATCCTCATTTTTAGGAATTTGTATGTTATTTAATTTCCTAAAGTTCTCATCAGCTTCAATATATCTAGAAAAGGTTGGCTTGATGACAAATAAGTGTTTGATCTCATGTTGCAAGTAGAATAATTCTTCAAAACTCTTGAGTAACACTTTTCCTATTGGGATGCCTTGACCTGTTGGTTTATTTACCTATTATTTTGTAAAGTATCTTATCTTCTTATCATATTCATTTTGAGGCATCAATTTATCATTAATGACCATGGTATTAGGAAGTCATTTTTGTCTTAGAGTTGTGAACTTAACCATAAATCTGGTTATGGAAATATTCATACTTTCACACTTTTCTTCCAGTTGTTTGATCAAATTTTTCTTTGTTGTGACTTTCCTAATTTCTAGGATAGTTGCAGTTTTGTCTGTGATTTTGAGTTCTTCCAACTCCTGTCTATTTTTGTTATTAAGGAAATTGATTAGCCTTACTTCTTTCTCTATTTTTTCAGCCAAATCAGTTTGAGTTTTTTCAATTTCTTCTTGGGCTGCTAGTAATAATTCTCTTTGCTAAAAAATTACCTGAATTGAAGGCCATACATCATGAATGGCTTCAATGACATTACTCCAAAGGTAATTTTTGATGTATGATATCTGATCCTTCAAAGTTAACTCCTTTTGCAAATTTTTTAACTCTTCACTCAGTCTACTGGCATTTTGCTCATGTGTCTTTGCATTTATCTGAGCTAATTTATTTGACTTCTCAAGATTTTAAACCATCTTTGTCAACCTGTTAATCTCATTTGTCATTAAAGACATCTCTTACATTGTATTGACTATCTTGCTGGCCTCATCAGTAGGCTATACTGTTGTTGTAGATGATTCAATTGTTGATGTTGTGAAGAAGCCATTGGTAGTACAGTAGCCAGTGGTTCTTTTGGTGCCAACTTTTCTCCTAAAGTTGAAGGCACTTCTGCAGTGATAACTGGAATGATTGTAGGAATCACTGGTTCTTTCACTTTTTCCTTTTCTTGCACAAGTTTGTCCATCTATATTTCCATTTCCTTAACCTGGGCTGTCAACTGAAGAATTAAATTCATCATTTCATCTTTTTCATTATGTTCCTTTATGACTTCTTTTATCTGGGGATGCTCACTTTGAGGAAGTTTGAGTTGTTTCCTCAAGGCTGCTATATCTTCATTTTTCTTCTTTACTAATAATTCTACTGCTTTGATATTAGTAGGATCGTATCCTACTTGTAAAACTAGTTCTTCTAAGGGTTTTATCCTTATATCCTTGGCATACAATGAGGCTTTGTCCAACTTCATCTGATCTTGCACGTTAGAGATGGTATTTTGGAGCTTTTGAGCACTCATGGCTTTATTTGTGACAGTAGAATAGAGCATCTCTGAAGTCTGCCTGTGGAACTCTATTTGATCAAGAGCATGGATTTTATCTGTCTGGACCTCCAAATCAACTTTCTTATAATCAGCCATTGTCTTAGGATTTTTGAATGTGGGCTGAAACACTGACATGATTACCTTTTGATTAGAATAATCAAATGCAGAAAGGAGTTTGTTTTGTATACTAGGAGTTTGTTTGAGATATTGAGAATAAACGGTATTCTTTATCTCTTCATTCTTCAATTTAATCTTCTTATATTTATCTTTAATATCCAAATCCTTTTCCTCAGCTGCCTGTGAGGACGAAGCTTCATGCTTTACTATCTTTCCATTAACTGTGTGTCTTCATTATTAAGTTGTCCTTCATTCTGATTTTTAGTAGTTGGCTCATTGATAATTACAATAGTAACATTGTTCTCTGGAAAATCTATATTGGTATTTAAAGGCTCTGTTTCTTCCACATCTATTGTCACTTTTCCTCTACCTGCTGAATCTAATTTTGGCCTCTTGTTATAGATAATCTTGAACTTGGTTTCAGTTGTAGTTTCTGCCACATAGGCTCCTTCTTCTCTTATTCTTTTGGTGGACATATCTAGTTGATTTGCAGTCTCTAAGGTATGACTAGTATTACCTTTGTTAACTGCATCTATTAAAGTGTTTTCAGTCCATTCAATCTGATTGGAAAAATTTTCTATTTCTATTTTAGCTTCATGAATAAAGGGTGTTAACTTGAATTTAACCATTAGCTTTCTCAAGATCCCTTGTGGATCATAGTTCCAAGGGAAACTCTCTTCAAATTTATATTCCAATAACTGATTAGCTACCTCTTTCCTGCATCCCTGTGATTACATATGAATTGCCCTATCTGATTCTTAAGTTTGAATTATGTCTTCTTCTTAGTTGCCATGAAATTTATTGAATCATAGTTTAGGATCTGCTTGATATACTCCAAGGCAAAGATCCTCATTGAAGGATGTTTGGGTAACTTGTAAGGTAACATGTTTGACCAAAAAAATCTGATTTCAGTATATTTCTCATACAAATACCAGTCAACAACCTTACTCTACTCTGATAACTGCAATATCTTTTTCATTTCTTCATTTATTCTTGTCTTCTCTATCTTGTTCAACATTGTGATCACTGGATGTAAAAATAACTCTGAAAATTCTGAATAACTGAAATCTATACATTCTTTCTGAAGCATGGATGTCCAAAAGATTACTGATATAGGATTTCCCTCTATGTCAATTTTTTTGAAAGTAACTGAAAAATTATCTGATTGGAAGTATAAAAACATATGGAAAATCTAGGAGGTATATCTGAATACTCCGTCAATTTGAAAATTGGTCAATTGATAATTAATACTATTAGCAATGAAACCAGGATAATCAAAGATTACTGATGGTGGTTGACCTGGAGAAAGGGTGGATAAGAATCCCTAGATGGACTCATCAGTGTGTTCATCAGTAAAATATCTAAGGATGATGGAAAGCATGGAAATAACATGTCTTGAACCTTCAGGGAATTTAGTAGTACAATATGGAGGATTTAGCTTAGGAATTTCTACATGTAGAGGCATAAATGTCTGAAAGATCTTGAACCTCTTGGGAAAATCTAGGCCAATATATAACTTGGTGAGGGCCTTTATAGACAAAGGGACTGCTTGGGGGTTAGGCTAAAGCTGTAACATCTGGTTAATTGATTCTGCAGTGATGGTAAAAATCACATCTTTATTGGCATTTATAATGGCTCTTTGCTCAGGAACATAATACTGCTCACACAATCTAATGACCTCCTGACAGGGGTGAGTTAATGGGACAACATATTTGGGTAAATGGGATTCCCAAATATGGAATTCTTATTAATCATTTAATGAGTTTTCAAAACACCAGTTGTGGATATCTAGCAAGTTAAATTCAAGAATGGGATATGCTATCTTGTAATCAGTATCAGCTAGGGGAATGTGTTCAATATCAATAACTGGGGGTTGTAATGGATTGAAAACAATATCAGTACTTGAAATCATGGCAGGGGTAGGTTTAGGTGCTTTAGAAGCTTCAGGCTTGCTTGCAATCTATTTTTTAGGCATTTCGATCTACTTCTACAAGTTTAGATAGTTTGCAGAAGCAATTTACTTTTAGCAGAGGCTTAATGGGAAAAATAGGAAAAGTACAATCTCTTATTTAGGTTTTCTGTCAAATTAGGCTTATCAAAGAGGTTAAGAGGCATTAGAAATGGTTTAAAACAGAAAAAAAGGGTTTCCTGAGTCTGTGACTGAGAAATAGGGCTGAAAAATTCTTTTGAAAAGATCACAGAGGCTTAGGGTACTTGCAAAGGTTTTCTAGTTTATTTCAGATCTTGAAAAAGATCATTTCAACTGTAAAAACTCACAATTTCTTGAAAAATTGAACGCAACCAAGAAAAAGGGTTTCTGTGAAAATTTTTCCAGAGTCTGGCCTATTTTTGGGACCTTTTGGCAGTTTATTAATAATTTTTTTAACTTTAGATGTGCTTTCTTTCTTTCAGAATGGTTTTCAACTTGATTGCAACTTCAAATTCTAGAAAAATACCTGTTGTAATGCAAGTATCGAGTTTCAGAATGATTTTTGAGGTTTTTAAACAAGTTGGAAACTTCTGTGAATTATTTGGAGCAATGTGCAGCTCCTTATTAGTCTTCAAAGGTTGTAGGGAAAATTATGCAGGCTTCGGATGCAGAAATGGCAGAAAAAGGCTTGAAAAGGGTTTTTTAACAGTCGACAAAGTGTCATAATAGGTTCAATGCACAAGAAGGATATGAAATGAATGTATTTATGTTTTAATATGCATTTTGGTTGTATTAATATGACATTGAATGCAGGTCACATCGGCAGGAAGGGAAGTTTCGGGATTCAACGGATCTAAAACCGATAGTTATCTCACGGTGATTTGGTTGTAAGCGGTATTGGGCTTAACCCACACGATCCAGTAACGAAAGGTCATGTGGAGGAGGGAGATAACTATGAAACCACCCATTTCATGCAGCTTCAGAGTTTGGATGGTCTCGCATCTTTTCCACGTGATATTGGCTGTCAACCGTCGGATCTGAAGTTTATGTGCGAACGGTCAAGATTAGTTTGGGAGTTGCGTCGGAATGGGAGGTGGGGCCGGGCTTTTATATATGTTGCAATGGGTTTTGAATTTATATAAATAAACATTTTTAATACATTTAAACCTTAGTTTCATGGTATGGCGGAGGGGTAGATATAACATGTATTTAAATTACAACATTTTTATGAAATGTTTTAATAAAAACATATGCGGATGCGGGCTTTACTTTATTATATAGTTTTCACCTTTTGACAGTTTGTAAAAACTATAGGGGGTGGGATTATTTCAATAGAGATAGGCTTAGACCAAGGGGTTTGTAGGGTGGGGTTTTTATTTTACGCACATGGGTATATTTAACCTTCATCTAAAGTTTAAAATAGTGGGTTTTTGGGAGTTTATTTTAATACAAGGGTATTAATAACATACAGGAGGGTATTTTTAGGGATTTAATAAAAATAGGTTAAAATTTAATATAAAAAGTGTAGTGAAATGGAAATAAAACACATGTTATCTCTAAGTAAAGTGTAAAAATAAAGCATTGCTCATATTTTATATTACTTCACTAATACTTAGGAGAAATGTAATTTTGAGGGTTTTATGAATGATTTTGAAGGCAATGAAATTAATTATTTTAGGGTTTTAAATTTCACCAAGTAAAAATGTGTCTTTACTTAGGAAAAAGGGGTTTTGATGTATGAATGAAGGGTAAACGCTGAGAAATGTGGATTTAATGTACAACACAATATTTTTAACTTATTAGTCATTGAGCCTTGGGTCCAGTCCCAACAAAAGTCAGAGAAATGCTTTGAGCCTTTTTGACTGATAGTTTAGAATACTGAATACCTATAAGGGATGGGAAATTAGTGATTTTTCCCAATGATTTGTTATTTACATGATTGCTCAACTTCTTTCTACCTACGTAACTTTATTTCTAACATTTTTTTTCCTTTTCTAGGTGCATTGAGGCTTGCAACCTTAAAATATTTTTCTTTCAAAGCATAAAACTATCTAAGTCTACCTTATTTGATCTGAGGGATTAGATTAAAATGTCTAGCTCCTCATTATTCTCTACCTATCTACTAATTTGTCATGTTTAAACTATTTGACAAATCTTTATTCTCTATCTAAAACGTGAAATTGAAAACATCAAAAGTTAAGATTAAATTGTTTAACTGATCATGGATTATGGCATTTATTGACACTCTGCACATAATCATTTTTCTTGCAGTAAAATGTAAAAGTAGTGACATTTGGACTTGCTCACTTTCAGGTCTTATATCTTTTTTCTTTTGGGGTCTATATTTTTCTAAGTTCTTTGATCTTTCTTTTAGGACTTTTTACCCTATTTTTGGCTTCTTATTATTTTTCACTTTTTCCAAATATGGGAAAATGACTTCTAGAAATCAATCTACGTTTACAAGACTATATAAGTTAATTCAAAATTTATGAACCCTATTATTATAGGACCCTAACACCAGCTATGACCCAATTCATTCAAGAATGGTTGACTTCGAAAACTCTGCTAAAACTTCACAACTTCTTTGGCCTTTCAAATTCCTACCAAATATTCATATTGAGGTTATATTATATGGATTTTACCTTAAGTAAAGTTACTAGGGGTGGAGAAAAAGTAAATATTTTTTTGTCCAAGTCACAACAAAAGGCATTCGATGGACTAAAACATTACCTTTTTCTTCACTATTTCTCACCCTTGTAGACCTACAGTCGCCATTTGAGATTGATACAAATGACTTCAAATATACTATTGTTGATCTGAATATGGGAAAAATAGTTTTTCTGTGCTACCTCCCTCATCAGTTAAATAAAAATTTGTTTAGGATCATCTCAGGCTAAGCAATTGTGAAGGGGTTTATGTGTCAAGTTTTAACTGTCTTGGATCCAAAGGTTATGAGTTAATTATCTTTTAAAAACTCAAGTACATAAAATAAAATTTAGATAAATAACACATAACAAACTCCTTACACAATATATGATAACAGAGTTCACCCCTCCTGGGCTACATCTCCATGGACTTGCTTGAACTGGTTAGGCCCTATTAGGATTAATGGCTAACTCTCTGATTACATGCTCCTGCAGTGATGCGATGGATTTCAAACCTACTCCATTTGTTTTAGAGGACCCAAAAACCTCAAAATAGGTTATTCAATCTTTGAAAATGGTCTCTAGTTGCTCTAGGCATGACCTCCTCCCCTGGTGGCCCTCGGCTTCTTTAATCTTCAAAGTGGCAATTTTTTTTTTCGGAAGTAATCCAATGCCTCTACAAACTATTCCACCATGTTCAGAGCATAAAAATAATTTAGGAATGACTCTTATTGAGCCAAAACTAGTTGAAATTAGCAAAAGTTATGCTTCCTTCAATTTTTTCCTAGGAATCTCCACTAAAACTAGAGAAACTCCAGTTAAGGGCGCCAAATTTGGTGGAACTTCCAAAACCTCCAACAAATTAAAATTATTTTTAATTAAATTCAACTAGAGTTTAAATGGGGATTATCGCTAAACGAGATTTAACAAAATTCGAATTTGAATGAGGATTAACGTGCTTTTAAACTAGGATTAGGGGTAATTAACCCACATTAAAACTTAATCCGTGCATTAGCAGTTAACTCCGTTCCACCTGGTCAAAGCACAAAGTCAAATGTTGAGGGGGTTGGCCCCCTCCTTACCCACATCATTCAAAAACAACGTATTTAGATATATGTGATGTACATATATTATTAACACTTGATGTCATGGCCAGTGGTATAGAGGGCGCGTTGCAGGCGGAAGGTCGTTGGGTCGAGCCCTAAACCTCGTGCAGCCTGTACAGAAAGTTTTGCTCCCAAAAACATTGTATATACCTTTGATAATATATGAATTTGGACTATGGTATATGCACCCCAATATTATATCTATCTGACCTTTGAAACATTAAATTTGAACTTTGGACTTAGGTCTTATATCAAGATTTCGACCTACACCATTAATTCGACCATAGCATAATAACTGAAATTCTACCTTGGTAATTTATTCCATAATTCGAACTATCCAACCTTGGATAAAATTAAAATGCTGCCTTCAACCTCGGTCCACCATAGGGGGCACGTAGCGGCCCCTAGATGCACCACGTGTCAGCCTCTAGTTAAACTGTCCCCAACCATAAAAAAAAATGAAATTCAACCTTAGGAGAATATATAAAAAAAAAAAAATTCACCTTCAAAACTCCCAAAAGAATCCTGCAGTGACACTTGCCATACTCTCATTAGGAAAAATTGGAGGAAACCTAAATTTTTGACCTTTGATCCAGTTTGACAATTTTTTTTAAATCGTTTGTTTGGCATGGCTATCAACAGGCTTTAACTTCCTCATATAGACTCTATTTTTAGTGAAACGAATTGCGCTAAATTCCAGGCGACGAGAAGAATTTAGTTGTTTTGCTTTGGTGTGATTCTGAGCACTTGAAGTTTTGGCAAATTTTTGCCCCTAATCCATATTACGATCAATTTTTGTATTCCCCATTCAAAAAGTGCATTCAATGGCCTATAATAATGAGACGGTCTCTAATAATATCCAGATATTCCCCACATATGATAAGGAGATGATTATCCACACTGATCATTAGCTTCTTTAATTTACACAAACACAGGGGAATTTACAGAATGATTTCCATAACAATTGATCCACATATCTACCACAATTCCATTTGAGCATTAAATACAAGAAGGATAGTCCGAAATCTCATCACATATTACCTTAGTTAGCCCCTGGTTATGGCACTGGCCATTTTTATTAACTCTTATGGGTATGAGACCTCTCGATGACCACAACGATAAAAAAATGATTTAAAATTTTTTTCCACACTACTTATATATGGTGGGAAAGAAAGTTCCATAATTCCATCTCTATGATGCATTGTTGTGCTACATGGAACACCTTTTTGTTCCTTCTAATGAGCATGCCAAGTTGATTTAAGAGGCACATTACAATCCACTAGAAGGACACTTTGGTGTTTAGAAGATAGTAGCAGTACTTCATATTTTTTTTATTGGTCGAACCTTCCAAAAGATGTTTGCAAGTATACCAAGTACTACACGGTTTTCACCATTTCCAAAAAAAACCATGAAGAAGCAAGGTCTCTACACCACTTTTCCTACTCCTATCCAACCTGAGGAATCCATCTTGATGGAATATATGTATGTCACTCCTTGTACCCAGCATTGTAGTGACTATGTAATCGTGGTTGTTGATATATTTTCTAAAATACAGATCCTTACTACCTCCAAAAATAACATCATGGTAGGATCCATTGTCAATCTCTTCTTCAAATGGGTGTGGGTACATTTTGAAATCCCATTGACCATCATATTAGATTGGGTAGAAGGTTCCTAATCACATTTTAATCGAGCCTCTAGACAATGTCAGAGGCCTAACTCAACAAATCAAATTCCTTCCACCCTAGACTAATGACTAGACAAAAGTCGTAAATAGGATGATCGTGTACATTTTTCCCATGTGCAACACCAAGAATCCATGTGCATGGGATGAGAGTCTCCCCTATGTTTATCATATATATAAAAAATCTCCCCATAACTGAACTAGCCGCAACGCCTTACAACTAATCATTGGAATTCAACCATTACGTCACATTGATATCGTATTGCCCCTTACAAATTCAGAGGCAATATCTACACATTTTCAATCCAAAGCTGACAAAGCTAGAAATTTTATTAAATTAATTTAGCACATCTTCTAGCAGGTCCATGATATATTTCAGGAACACAAAATTAAGTATAAATAACGTTGTGATCCACATTGGGGGACACACAAATTTGAAGTGGGAGATAAGGTTTTGGTTGCATGTGTAGAAGGATCACCTTGAAGGGGCCCACCATAAGATTTTGGCACTCTGTTATGGTCCTTACACCATCACCAAGGATATGGGTGACAATATTTTTGAGATAAGTATCCCCCCATTCCTTATACTATACCCAATGTTCAATGTGAAACACCGTCCACCATGTTTTCCACCATTACTAGAGACATTAGAAATGGTTGAGTAGTTGATACTAAAAAAGATCACCTCAAATTTTATTACATAGGTCACAAACTAATCAAACCATGAACATAAAAATTAAGATAATTAACCAAAAGACGGTACAACTATATCAGTTTGTCAAAGAAGACCAACTCCTTCACTAAGGTAAGTGTCTCACCTGGAGCCAAGTTTAGTATAATTTCCCCCAACTCATGGAGGCGCACAATGTGGAGACCATTTATTCCTAAAGGGTACAAATGATCTATGTGTATATCATCAACCACCCACATATTCCACTATATCATAATACAATTTTATTATTTTGGTAGTTTTCTATCTTTTGCATTATTTAGGTCTCTAACTTCTAGACCCATTTAGAGGCCCTAAACATTGTTTTTTAGGGAAATGGGTCGAAAGGAGGAACAAATTTTCTTTATCAGTCAAAAAATGTACTCCTCAGAAAGACCTTTCCTCCAGGTTTCCATGCATTCCAACAAAGATCGAATCTGGAAGTTATGACCCTAATAAATTGACATTCCAACTTATTGGGGCTCATAAGACATTGGCACTTCATCTCCTAGGGTTAGGGTTTTGGATGGTTATGGATTATAATTTCTTATTCATGATAAAAAGGCCTCTTATCCTCACTGTAAAAAATTTCAGGAAGGCCCATAGCCATCACATTTATTTTTAGGGATAAACTACCACTGTTCGAGCTAGTTTGCATTTATTCTTCATGTATATAGTTTTAAAAATTTATATTTATTAATTGAATTCATGTTTCAATGTCTCTCTATGTTTTGGCTTCAAATAATTATTTCATATCATTCCATTCAAAACTTCATATTAGAAAGGCACCTACAAAGCACATACCAAACCCTCTCTAAGTGGTTATTCGCATTAGAGTTGAGGATGGGTATTCGTAGGATCTTTTACAAACTAAGTCATAGAGACCTTAACATATTCAAGGAAATAAAATAATAAAATGTGTTTATTGTAAAATATTATGTGGCTTAAGAGGCTTAAAATATTCCTCAAACAAATGGATGGTTCCTTTCTAGGCTATCTTTGTAAGAATTTGAAATGGTATATGTCCAATGAATATGTTTCGTGCATTATGTAGAAATTATATAGAAACTCTATATTAATGGATTCAATATGATCATGTAATGCACTTAAAAAAGGTACTAAATCATTCTACTATATTTACGAAATATAATATATGACCGCTCAATCACATGCAAGTAAGAGAAAGAAATAATCAATCACACAACACAAGATGTATATGGGGAAAGCTCCTGCTCAAAACCCCTCTATCATATATTGTACATAGTCAAGAATCATGAAACAATACAATTATTTCTCACACTAAGAAATTCCAACACTCTACTGATTGTTTCACCTTGATCCTGCTCAAAACTGACTAGTAATTCTTAGGCAAAATTGACCAACTCTTAGCCAACTCTCAATCCTTGCTTAGCCCAGCATTTCTCACGCAATCCCTAGTAAATTAGTCCCTATTAAATAGGATACTCAACCTTCCTTGATTGTGCAATCCATCATGAGCCTTCCTCTGCTTTATAATTACGCTCGGGAAATTCGCTAATAATATAATTGATAGTTAACTTCCCTTTAACCTCTGTCTCAATTGGGTCGTCATCAGAATTGACATGCATGCAACTAATAATAGTGAATCGTCATTTATCTTATTTATCACTACTTGTGAATTAAATCTAATTTAGTTCACTTGACCTATCACTAGTTCATCACTTAGTTAAAACTAGTTAAACTAATTTTAACTCAATTAACTTGAGTTAATTGATTACACGTTCACAATACTAATACATTAACTTCAATTGGACCCCCAAAATAATACAATCACTCTACATGCCTCACCTTTGACCCTCATCTTGAACTTATTGAGATAACTCAGTCTTTCTCACATTGTTAACTGATACAAGTTGTTATGAGATGAAATTAAAATTTATTTTCCAATTTATTTAAGCCATAAATAAATTAGATGCCCACATTTAGCACTAGTGTGTAATTGAATTCCTAACTCTCCTGTGACTGGAATCCCACACCACTTGTGTGGTCAATTTTTGTCCTTTCTGGATGCCAATTTCATTGTTTCTTGTTCCAAATTTCAACATATTAAAAATGGGTTTTCACATTTAAGCATGGTTAATATGGTAGATAATATTTTTAATCCATAATTGAACCTTCTTAAGATCAAGAAACATGAAAAAAACCTAGACATACCAACACAATAACTCACTATAATGTATTAACCGTAGTAGTTGGGTATGGGTTCCATTAAGATGTTTCACACACCACAATTAAGGAATGAACCATAGTCATGATATAAGAAAAACATCCTTATGTCCTAGCATTAATTATTGGAGGGAAGAAACAACTTTGGTCACTAAAGATATGAGAGCTTCGATGGTTTATGGGGCCTTAACAATCATAAAAGATTGGAAAAAAGTGTATTAGGATCTTATTGAGCTTCACAATGTAACGATATTTTAACAAGTACTTGATCCATCCTGTGGAAACTTTGAAAGGGGTCCTTGAAATTTGTGTAGGATATAGGCCCTTTGACTAGGTTTGGAGTATTTTAGATGTATTTTGAGTGATAAACATAGTTTCTCCCAAACATTGTTAACCCGGAAAATAAATGTTAGTTTTACTCAAATATACGACATATCATATGGATATAATGTACCTAACCCCACTTTTAGACCACGTTACACAAGTATAACTTAATAAACCGCATATCGTAAATTCATTTCATTTCTTAACTTTGTAAACTGCACTTTTTACCATTTATGTAAAAGTTATCCAAAAATCATAACAAAATAAAGTAAAATGAAAAATTTTATAAGTAATGGTTCAAATTAATATGATAAAGTAATAATATTTTATTATTATGACCATGTCAATAATGACCATTATTTTTCATACGAATTCAAGAGTCCTCCCCCACATCACATAACACCCATTGAAAGTAGGTATGTGTTCTAGATTTTTTACGGTAAATCAACACACATTATATTTACCATCAAGAGATATTGGAAAAAAAATATCCACTTTCATCTATAAGGATAGGTTTCGAGCCATGCACATAAAAAAAATTATCCCGTCTATGGAACATGTTAAGGACCCCATTTTTTCCATGAGTCTCCTCCATAGATGAGTAACTTTTCTTTCCATTGGGGATCCTTTAATTCTTTAACAAGATTCTTATTTTTTTTCCTCTTTCCATACATTTCCTTCGAATGGAATAGGCTTATAGATAAAGATTTATATTGAAGTCTAGGGTTTTATAGTTTTGTTTCATTATTTTTTAATAGATCTAGGAATTTTTCATCTCTACTTCCCATTTTCTAAAATGAATCAAGGGGAAAACAATAAACTAAAGCCATATTTAACCTTCTCAACCTCAAGCACCATTAAAAATAGAAAGAAACATTGACAAAATAATTCTTGATGGAATTCTTCACATACGAGTTGAATAAGAATGAAATTATGATGTCTTAGGCATCATGGGTGGCTCTTGGATGTATAAACATGGATGAGGGAGTTAAAAAAAAAAAACATCTAGCCCTAGATATTTTTTCTCTGAATTTGGATCCTTGGATTACTCATCTAACATGGAAATCTAACATAATTTTGTTAGCATTCACTTACAATGGTTCCATGGGTGTGTTCTATACATTTTTTGTGCAAAGTTATAGCCACGGTCATAGGAATATAGAAGTGGGAATTGTAGCCTAAATGATGTTTTTTAATACAAATTTCCTTAAAAAACACCTGAAATCCATAAAAAAAAATCATTTCTTGGGAATACTTTGACTATGGGTAGTTTACAAAGGGATATACTTTTTCTAGTAACAATGATGGGGATTCACATCTGGACAATGGATAGGGAAGTATATAAGGATGTTGTTTACTTAGAAAAGAATATTTGAATCAAGCATAATTATATATGTATTGGAACACTATAAAAACATTCTATTGGATCTTTGGAGTGTACGTTAGATATGATTACTAGTAATTAGCTTTGGGAATCAATGATGGCCCAAAGGGATAAGACCAAGGTTTAAAAAAATATGAATTTCCTTTCAGATGAATGTGAATATTCTAGGATTTAAGAGATATGAAAGAAGACTAGATCCATGACACATGAACTTTGTATCAAGTATTTGAACCCCAAGAGGTACTACGGATGACACTAGGAAATTTTGTAGAGAGCTACTGGGCTTAGGAGCCCTTACTATGATTAGGAGATGGATATGGGCCCTAATGCGAACGACTTATTTTTAAGGCATTGGTAATAAAATAGGTTCTAATGTTGAAGCATTTTGAAGGTTTTCATATCTATGAATTTATGTAATAAAAAGGAGTGTGTGTTGTAAATTTGGAATACCTTTGTGAGATGATCGCTTTTTTTCCTGTATTAAATGAGTTGACTATCTTGTCTTTACATTTATATTTACATACCAAGTGATTCTTGTTACTCAAACAAATGCATTTACTTTTCCAACTCTCTATCATTATCTCCATTTTCAACCATTATTTTAAATATGATCCATATATTCATTAATAATAAAATCACGCATACTTATAGATATTTTATAAATGTGCTAAATATATACACCTTCTTCATTAAAAGAAAATATTATTTTAAAACTATTTACCATCGTTTATTTATATACCTATCATAATTATAAAATACATAAAATATTTATTTATTGTGTATCTTTTTATTGTAATATTTATATATTAAAAAAATTATATGGGGTACAAGTATGAATAGGGACTTCAACGCTAAATAAAATGATTGATTATGTTAATACCTTCAAAGGTAGGCTTAGCATTTGATCTTTTTAATTTAAGACTTCGTGAACTTTGTTATTTTAAAATAAAAAATTATTACAACCAAAAGCCAATTAGTGTCTACAACGAAACAAATATTCTAGAGAAAAATAATAACATATGAATTATATTCTAGATGAAAAGTTGCAAACCATTC
Organism: Pinus albicaulis; assembly: GCA_034641835.2. Lineage (NCBI taxonomy): Eukaryota > Viridiplantae > Streptophyta > Pinopsida > Pinales > Pinaceae > Pinus > Pinus albicaulis. Next base: position 79,996,111 of record MU968411.1, read on the forward strand.
TTAGAATAATGTAATTTTCTTAAAGTTATTTCAATTTTCCATAAATAAAGGATACATATTCTATATTTCATCATATATCTAGTGATGTGTGTATGCACCTATAAGTATATCTTATAATTTTTTTTTTTTCAAAATCATCATTAAAATGAATGCGTCTTGACATGGCAACATTACTTTTCAGTGGTATATAAGTTGTGTTAATGTCATTAAAGGTGTAATATGCAATGGTTGTGCTTAGTACTTATTTTTTAATGTTAAATTTAATCTCTAGATTAATTTAATTGTTTATAAAGTTAAAAATTTCTAAAATTATGTATATATAAAACATGCTACATAGTAATCATAAATCTCAATTTAAAATAATGTTACCTATAATATCATATTTATATCTCCTAAAATTAAATTATTATTATTATGTATAAAATTATATTAAAAAATAAAATATACAAATTTTGAAATGCAACATCAATATTTTTCATATAAAAAACATGAAAATAAATAATTCAAACATTGTCTAAATAAATGAATCATAAATAAATTATATTTAAAAAGAAATCTAAATGGTTTGTGCAAATAAACCAATTTAAAAAAATATTGTAGTTTTTAATTTTTTATTTATTTTATTATCCAATTATTAATTAATTTTTCAAAATTTTCAAATTAAAAATGAAATAATATAATATATGAATGACTATATTTATTGTGTGGTACATTTTTATTAGTAAAACAACATAGAAAAAATAAATATTAAAAAAGTGAAGTGTAAAAATAAATTACTAAGAATAAATAAGATTTCATAGGTGTAGTCTTTATTAAATGTTGTGATACATGGTTTAGCACTTCATATAATGACAATTAATTTTAATAAATATTTAGATTTGATAGGTGTACTCTATTAAATATTATTAGGTTACATATACAATTATTTTTTTGATTTTATACTTTTTTAAATAATTTTTTTCTTTGACAATTCAATTTTAAACAACTAATATCATGTAAATGAACCAATTAAAAAATAAAAATTCAAAATTAAAATATTTCAAAACTTATTTTTATTTACAAAATATTTAGTTTAATATTTATTTTTTTGAAAACTTTAATAAATTTTTGAGAGTGCAAGCTTCTGTGATCCATAACATATTAGATATAAATCTTCCGGGAAAATCACATGAGAATTTTAGGAACGACGCATTTCGAACTACCAACTATAGTTCATCATCAGGATAATGAAGATTGGCTGATCTGACAAACCCAATTTATACCAGAAGGAGAGAAGCAACGGTCAAAACACAAGAAAATTTAAAGAACGGTTAAAATTAAAAATATAAACCAAAAAATAAACAGTCAAAAATAAAAATAGAAATAAAAACAGAAAACATAACAAACCCAACCCTAAAAACGCTAGTCAAAACTAACCTAATCTTTTTAGTTTTGACTAGCGTTTTTAGGGTTGGGTTTGCTATGTTTTCTGTGTTTATTTTTATTTTTATTTTTGACCGTTTATTTTTTGGTTTATATTTTTTTTTTTTTTTGTAAATTCGGTAGGACCTTCTATTTTCTATTTATAATTATAGGATAGGCTAAATTGTATAAAGTTCTTATGATGGCTTCAACCTGCCCGCGGGAAACAAGGTCTGTTGGCCATCTAAGTGCATGAAAAGCTTCCCAAAATTGAAATTGTCTCTTTCTTCTATATGCCGCTTGAACTAAATGTCCTACAACTGCAATATGTTCAAGATGATAACAGAAACTAAGTTCAGAAACTATCAAAAATTGCATACAACAACTTCCTATAAAATCTATCCATCAGAAGAAGAAACTGGGGCTGGGTCCTTTACATTGGACCCAGGCATGTCTACTTGCTGCATCTGCTGAAGCAGCTTCTCGATGCGTCCTATCTTGTCATCCATTCTCTGGATTCGGTCAGTTGCTTGATATTGTGTGATCTTAATATGATGTTGTTGACATTGAATATCCTCCAGCAGATCTTTGACTTGAGGTTCAATTTTTAACTGTTCTGCTTTAGCCTGGACAGGCTGAAAACTTTGCATTGCTTTTGCAAGAAGACATTTCACAAGCCAGTATGTATGGATGGTCTGGTTAAGTAAGGTAAGACGACCACGGGTGTTTCCAGGATCCTGGATGAAATCAAGAATTTCTGCTTCAACTTCATTATCTTCAGGTTCAATCTGAAGATCTCTTTCCCAACCACATATTTGTTGGCAGACTGGGGAAGAATTACCCATGATGTAATTGGCTACCAGGTTCTCCAAATGTTCCTGGTTAGTTTTTCTGCCTCGCTTCTTAGGAACTTGCTCTGGCTGAACCTTCTGCTTGCTTTTGGCAATATCAGATCGTAAGCGGCATTTCCCCATAATTATAGTGTTCCTATACAGTGAATCAAACATACAGGATAGAACATACAGCAGATTAGAAAGTCTGGTCAAAAGAGGCGGGGTTGCAGACTTCTTGTGTCTGTCGCAAGAACCATAATTAAAGCTTTCAGGGCGCAACATAATGAACAGGCTCTGCATCAGCCACGATTCAGCATGAGCTAGAGATATACAATGGACGGGGCTTCGACGCCTTTGAGACCAACTGCGGAATTTTGCACTATGAAATACTTTGGGACAAGAGCAACAGAGGACCTTCAAGTGTAGAACCTGCGTCCAGGTATGGGTACAGTGGTTACTGATGGTGGAGACAAATGACCCGGTTAATCTCTGGATGGAACTTGGCAAGCAAGTTGACATCTTACTACACCCAACATTCGGTTGGAGTCTAACCCTACAACTGTCCCACTTAAGCTGAAGCAGAATTGGGCAACAACTCATCTCACACCCATCATCCCTAACACTGTGATTATCAATGGGTATGACCCTTCGATGGACGAAAACAATAGGATTTAAACACGGGTCCCTAAAACAAGGTTAGATAGAATGGGGCGGAGGAATAAACCACCAGAGAACCAAAAAAATAACCCAACTAGACTTGGAATGCTTGAAGATGATCATATAACTAGTGATGAATGCCATGAAATTGAGATAGAGGACAGATACATACCCTGCAAGCTTATCAAAGTTGACGGGTTGAGCGCACCTCCTCTTCGGCTCCTAAGCTTTTGCATGCACAGAGCTTTGCATGAGCAATTGGGGTGAGGGAGGGCGGTTACTGACCTTAATCGAAACTTGCCCTTTGTGCGCTGACAGAACAGGCTGGCTCGAGTACAAGATTATCATTCCAATGCAAGTCCGTTCTTTAACTTTTCTTGGGTTTTGACCGTTGCTTCTCTCCTTCTGGTATAAATTGGGTTTGTCAGATCAACCAATCTTCATGATCCTGATGATGAACTACAGTTGGTAGTTCGAAATGCGTCGTTCCTAAAATTCTCATGTGATTTTCCTGGAAGATTTATATCTAACTTTAATAAACTTTATAAAATATATGTAAAATTTTTAAAACAAAAAAAATATAAAAAAAATTCAACAATTATAACAAGAATTTGACGTGAGAAATACCAAAGATATATATAACCCCTTAGGAATTGAGGTAATGAGAGAAGACAACAACACATTGATGAATAAACATACACAAACTTATTAAAGGATTCAACATATATTAGTGTATAACATTGTCTAATTCATTCAAATAGCATCTTAAGATTTATCCCAATAAATATACATAAGGAGTGAATAACACCCTATATTAACCTATTGTCGAATTTTTAAAGTAATTAACCACAATGAGAGCTCATATTATATTTAGCTAGTTTATGATTAAGCAACCAGAAGGAGATTAGGTAGCATATGAGGGTTTTATTAGATACCTAAAATGATAAGAAACCTAAAAGTGATTGGATACTTTCCAAAAGTCATTAGACAACTAAAAGGAAGTATTGATGTAGTTATTGAACACGCTAATTTTTTTAATATTGATTTTGTAGGTTAATACAATGTGATTCTTGACATGATATAAAACTCACTATTGTATAAGTATTTAGTATACAATAAGGAATTGTTTTCTAGATGGAAAAAGAAGTAGCGTACTATTATTAGCATAATAGGAAGACAAAAAACAAATGAGTGAAATTGGTAATCTTCAGGTGGGGAGACTAGGTTGCCCACATGGCTAGATCAAGTTTTTGAATTAAAAAATTAATTAATCTAAGTCTTACATAATGACGCTTATTTAGGGAGATCAAACAACCTACTGGAAAATATGAACTAATTCATAATTGCAAATAAAATTCTAACTATTACTCTTTCTCCATTATTTTATAAGTTTCCTGCTCAATGGAGAAATGATTAATTTCCAAAACTAGCATTTTCTTAAAGAATTCGAATTTCACCATCCCAAGGGGATTTGTGAAAATGTTAACATCATTTTCACAAGTATTACAATATTTAATCAAAATTTCCTTAGAGTATACCTTCTCTCTAATGAAATTAAGTTAGGAATCAACATGCTTTGTCCTTGCAGGAAAGATTGGATTATTTTACTACTTGATTGAGCTCTAGTTTTCACACTTGATCATTGTAGCCTTATTTTTTTCTTTCCCAACATTTTGAACAATTCGTCTCAAACAAACAACTTCACAAGTTGTTGCACACAAAGCTTTGCACTCTTCCTTTGTAGATGACAAAGATACAATACGTTGCTTCTTGCTGCTCTATGAAACTATCCCGAATCCAATACTAAATGCATAACCTATAGTAGATATTTTATCATCTGGATTACCAACCCAATCTTAATATTAGCAAGTTGTGCACTCAACATCAAACGAATCAGTATATTTAAGACCAAAATCAATTATTCCTTTAAGATACCTGAGCACTCCTTGTGCTTATCTCCAATGGATTTCTAAAGGTCTCTCCATAAATTGACTTAACACACTAACATAATATTCTTGTTTGGGTCTCACTGTAGTAAGATAATTCAAGCTTCCCACAAGTTGTTTATACAATGTAACATTTACCTCCTTTCAGCCATCACCAAAATGAAGTTTCAATTTTTGCTGTATTAGAACAAAAGAAACTTTGCATTGATCAATGTTTAACCTTTTGAGAATTTCTCTCACATGCTTACCTTTAGTAAGAAAAGTATGACCAGAATATCTCCATACTTCAAGACCTACACAGTAATGTAACTCATCAATATCTTTCATTTCAAATAATTGTGACATCTGCTCCTTAATTTCATCAATTATTTTGACTAAATTTCCTCTAATAATTAAGTCATGAACATATCAAGAAATCATTACTACATGCCCCTTTGCATCAAACTTGGTATACAGATTGGGATCGCTTTGACTCCTCATAAAGCCTTGCTGAAGAAAGAAGGAATCTATATTTTCATACCATGACCTAGGCGTCTGCTTTAGCCCATGTAAAGCTTTGTTTAATCTAAAAAATAAATTTTCCTTCCTTTTTTTTCACAATCCCTTTAGGTTGTGTCAAATCCACCTCCGACTTTAAGTCACCATTCAAAAAAGAATAGTTTACATGTAAATGGTGCAAATTCCAATGGTACTTTGTAGGTAATGTAATTAAAAATCTAATATTAGTCAATTTATCTATTGGTACAAATGTTTATGCATAATCAATTCCATCCTTTTGTGAGTACCCTATTTCCACTAATCTAGCTTTACATTTATCTTTACTACCATATGCTTTAAACTTCGGTTTGTACAACCATTTAAATCCTATGGGCTCTTTTCCTTCAGGCAGTTCAATCATTTCCCAGGTTTTACTTTTAATTATAGATTCATATTCCTCCTCTATTGCTTTTCTCCACTCTTCATGTTAATTAGTTTCATTAAAACTCCTGGGTTATATTATATTCAAAATGCTAGTCATGAGAGCATAATACAAATATACTTAAGGTAGTCGACTATGCCGAGTAGATCTCTTTCCCACTTCACCATTTTCATCTATGTTCTTTGAAAGTACTTCTCCACTTCCGATTGGGCTCTGAATGCTAGTGATTCTTCCCAAATCTTTTGTTCATCACTGTCTTCTTATTTTTCTTCTACCTTATTGTCTTCAACTTGAGGAAGACTGTGTCATCTTTCATAGTTGTTATCCATGTTTCCTTCATATGCTTTCTCATAGAAAATTACATCTATACTTGCAAACATTGTATGAGTAGATGGATCAAACATTTTATATGCTTTAAATTCTGAAAAATATCCTACAAAAAAATATTTGATACCTTTAGCATTAGTTTTCTATGTTCTCTTTTGGAATATGTGCAAATTCATTACACCCATATATTGTTAAAGGATGAAGTGCCAGTTTAAAACCATACAAGGCTTTGAATGCGGTCTTCAAATCTAGATACCTTATTGGACTTCAATTCTTTAAATAAACAACAATATTAATGTCTTCTACCTAAAAATCATTAGAAAGGTTATTACCTTTGATTATACTTCATGCACACTCCACTAATTTCTTGTTTTTCCTTTCCGCAACATATTTTTTCAGTGGAGTGTAGGCTACTATGAATTGTTGCACTATTCCATGATCCTTGCAGTACTTGAAGAAATTCCCCTATTTGTATTCTCCCCCTTGATCTGAATGAAGGATCTTTATAAACTTACCTCTCTGCTTCTCTTCGATGTTTTTTGATTTTTGAAAATACTAAAAAACATCACTCTTTTTCCTAAGGAAGCACACCCGAGTGTACGTGGTGCAATTATCAATGACCAAAAGAAAATAATAGGCTCCTCCTAGGGATCTGGTCTGCATGGGTTCAAAAATAGTAGAATTCACAAGTTATAATACATGTACTATTCTCCTATCATAATTAGATGGGAATTCATCTCTGTGATTTTTTCCTAATGCACAACCTTCACAAGCAACATATTCATTCTTTAACATAGGGAGTCCTTCAACCATACTTCATTTCTGTAGCAACAATAAATAATGATAATTGATGTGACCATACCTCAGATGTCCAATACTATCTTTTGACATAATTGTAGAATTTAATTTTGGATGAATTTTGTTGGTAGCATCAAGCTTGTAGATGCCTCCAACTCTAACTCATTAAATGACAAGTCTGTAGTGATCCAACAAATATTTAATTATGAAATGTGTTTTAAAGAATTCAACCTTCAGGTTCTTAATTGTAATTGTAGACACAAACATCAAATTTTTCTTGATCCCAGACACATACATAACATTACAAATGCGTCTTAGATTTCCTTTTGGCAATGTTATAGGAATATCCCCATATCACTTCATCTAGTGTGGGAGATTGTCTCCAAGATATATATTAACACCATTGCATTCCTCCTTGAAACTCTCATACCATATCATATTACATGTCATATGAATCGAAGCTCCATAATCCACAAACTATGTATTACCACCATCCATTTCAGCAGACAACATAACATTAGGCACAAATATATCGACATTTTTTATATCAGAATTACGGGCTTCTCTTGCAAAATGTCCTAATTGTCTTGTATGTTTATGTCTAGATTCATCATTTTTATTCTCATAATAGTCTCTGGCAAGATGCCCACTTCTACCACAATAACAGAATTGTATTCCAGATGACATACCTTGAATTGATTTTAGAAATGACCATTTCTGAGACGAGATTCCACCTTTTTTTTTTCTCCTCCTTATGTCCCTTTGAAGAATATCTTTTTCTCCAGAAGTGAAAAATCTGGATTCCAAGGCTTCAAGTTCTTGTGCCTCTCTTCTTCGTGGAAGAGTATACCTGTCAATTCCTCAAAGTTTGGCCCTTTCTCCCTTGTCGCAAGACCTATAATAAACATCTGGTAGTCCTATGACATTCCATTTAAATTGATTGTCACAAGATCAGTAACAGGTACTCATTCTCCAATATCTCCCAAATTATCTTTCAAATCTTTAATTATGGAAATAAAGGCACTAACAGATCCATTCTCTTCCGTTTTAATATACATGATCTTACTCTTCAAGAACATGACTCGATTTGTATTCTTAATTTCATACAACCCCTTCAATGCATTAGAGGTCTGATAATCACGAATATCTTTAACATACATCCTTAATAATACCTTTTATTTGTTCTCTCACTTCTCCCGGTCTTGAATTTATGCAGCTATCGAGCCTCCATCAAGTTTTGCTTCTTCTTCCTTCATGATTGTCCAAGCCACATAACCTTACAACAATATTTTCAGCTTGAATTTCGAGTTGACATAGTTCGTGCCCTCCAATTTAATTTCTTCATTCATGCATGTCTCTTCTAGCGGATTTGCCATCTTCTCCCAATGATTTTGAAGAGAACTTCCAAAGCCTTCAAATAAATTTAAATGGAGGATAAAAAAAATAATAAAGGTTCAACCACTCCAAAAATAAGCACCGGGTTTAAAATATATAGGAGACCTTTTTTTCTTTAAAGTATAAAAAAAACCTTCTTACCAAAAAACATAATAAAGGTTCAACCACTACAAAAATAAAGCCCTCGGTTTAAAATATATAAGAGACCTTTTCTTCTTAAAAGTATAAAAAAAATCTCTTCTTACCAAAAAAAATACAATCTTTGGTGCTCTCCCTTGAAAAAATATATGTGAAACCACCCTCTTTAAAAAAAATACCGTATGTTTTTTTTTTTTTAATTTGCGCATGTGCTCATGGGATTTTTAAAACAAGCCTTATGAGCTCCAACCCTGCCGCCGTGGGCACGTTTTTCTATGGAGAGGTGCACCATAATTTTCAGAGGAGGAGAGAGGTATTGCAATGGAGGAATTTTTATTTTAGAATGTGCCCCTCTTTCAATGCAGGACATTCCCTGATAGAGGGAGAGTTAATCAGACAAAAAAAAAATGGCTCCACCGTCCTTTGACATGGCAGATTCAATGACACGGATCGTCACCTGAGAGCTAGTCGATCTGATCCGACAGAGTCTGCAGGAGCGCGTGAAGGATGGCGTGGTGGACATCTTATCAGATGGCACGACTGTCCAGTGTTGATCCGATCCAATAAAGTCTGCAGGAGCGCGTGGGAGAAGCTCACTGCGCTTCCTTCACCAACAGGCTTCGTCCTCTGGGCCCTCGCATAAGTAAAACTCTTTTGAAGAATATGTTGCAGATTTGACCCACTGTCGGATCCAGCAACAAGACTGCATTGGACCGCAAAATTCCGGAGAAATTTGGTCACAAATGTTACAAAAAAATGATGAAGAATGACAACCTTTTAACTTCAGATGAAGATCTATTCTACGATTCCCACAGCGGGAAGCTTCTGAAGGATGGCGCAGTGGAATTCTTCTCAGATGGCGCGGTGCCACCAAATAAACAACCCCGACCTCTATGCAGATCGATCCACTTTTCCAGAACTTTGTTGGATACGTCGATAAACGACCAGGTCCCTGAATCGTGCACACTGCCCTATGGTTCCATGGTAGCTCCAGTTCTGGCACCGTGGGCGATGTGCAAATGCTCAAGTGCAAATTATCGCGGCATGAACTTTGACAAGCACCCCGGTCACACTGTATTCACAATTGATTTAACGACAGTTTGACAAACTTTTACAAGGTAGAATAGGCACGCCTCCTATACGCATAACAACTCTTCCACCGAGATACAGACTTCACCCAGAAATGAAATGAAATTTAAACGTCCACGACACTAAACATATTTTATGGGACAATGAATTTCTTTTTTTTTCTTTTTTTATTTCAGTTCTTTTCTTATTCAAATTGATGATGAGCTAGCTCAACCTTCCACCAATCTCATGGGTGAAAAGACAATGCCAAGAAACCCATGCTACCATATTCCTATAGTTTTCTTCTGATGATGTCATCACATTCCAAAATGATTTTTTGACAATGCCAAGAAACCCATGCTACCATATTCCTATAGTTTTTTTCTGATGTCTTTCAATGCATCACATTCCAAAATGATTTTTTTTTCTGATTCCACTGCCCCAAACGTGTAAAATGTACACACTCATTCTTCCCAAGCTTATTTAGGCCTTTTCCACCATACCGAAGATGATGCAAGTTGGTTCTTAATTGAGAAATAATAATGCACCTGAAACTCTGAGCGCACTCCACTTGTATCTTAAGCGTACAAATCAAACCTATTGACTTTTAAAATGCCGAATACCAAAATAGAAATTCTGTTTCAACTCAAACATAGGAACTGGATTCCTTTCTTGTTTCATATAGGGCGCTGCCATATATTAATTTTATATCATATATCAGATACCAGCCACTGGTTTGAAACAAAACAAAAAAAAACATTTCCGTCTATTTGGTATTTGAAAACGCAGGTCCTTATTCGCAGATATGATTATCTGAATAAACGAACAACTTAAAACGCTGTTTTAAACCAGCTTCAGGCATATAAAAGTTTCAGCATGTAATAATTAAAAAAAAATATCACTATCTATCGACCGACTAGCCAATTCAAGGCTATAACACACAATTACAAAATGCGCCTTTTAATCTGTAGAATTCCTTCTCCATTTCATCGAGAATGCAGACCATTGATTATTGTTCGTTTTTTTTGGAACATATGACAGTGAAATGCTTTTAAAAAAAATGCTACCGGTCTCTCCCTATTACCCTTTGACCGCCATTTAAAATAAAATACATATACCAACCATATTTCCGTTGGATTTTTATTTTCACACCACATATTCGCCCCCCTCCAGCTCATTAATACAGGTTCGATATATGTGTATATCGATTGACTGATATTTCGGTCCAACACAACTATTTGCCACAATCGGCGGTCAAAACAAAGATATAACATATATATATAACAATTTATCAGATTTCATGCGATCTGAACCAAGATTGCCCACGAGGAACTGGCGTTGATACGCTCCAAGGTATTAACTGTCAAAGATCTTCAGTTTACAAATAATTGCCACCAGAATCGCCCTTTCTTTAACTCCTGTTATAATAGTTACCGAATATGTCTGGTGGTAAGGATTTGTTTTGATGCTGTTGTGGATTCCACGGTGTCAAGGCGAGATTTATGGACCCGATTGCATACATGATAAAAATAACTTCTACTACGCACAGTCCAATTAAAACTAAAACTCACACGAGCTTCTCACTCTCTGAACTATCGCTCCATGGCCAGTTCTTCTACGCAGAATCCCCTCGCTGGTTACAATTTCTCTATATATTTTCCACTAATTACTCTAACAAATAGATAAGGTAATCTTCCATAAATTAATTCTAACAGAAATATTTTGATGCGCCTAACAAATCTTATCACTAAATGGAGCGATTTCACTTATTATAATAACAAACTGATTATGAAATCGACTCTCATAGTAATACTAAAATCAACCGTAAATAAAATTCACTTTGTCAAGCCACAACATGTGGACAATTTTCCACATTGCTGGCCAGTTCCGATGCTCCTGCATCAGACTCCCGGAGAAGAAAAGATTGGTTCTTTAAATTTTCAGGATTTATGCCGTATTTCTGCAATTCAGTTGATGCCAACCAACTAGAATCTTCCATTGGCTGCTCTTTCCACTTGACCAGATACTGAAAATATGTCTGTCCTCGAGTTTTCTTGAATATCCTTTGATCTAAAATCGCTTCAACTTCTTTCTTGAATGTTTTTGGTACCTGTTCTTCCCAATCCACAGTTTGAACTTCATCACCTGTAGCTTCAGTCTACAACTCTGTTTCGGCCTCTCTGAATGGATACAAGTCTGCAATATTAAAAATGGGGGATATTCCGATCCCTTCCGGCAACTCAATCTCATATGCATTGGCTGAAAATTTCCTTTTGATTTTACAGGGTCCTATCTTCTTCAGTTTCAGCTTATTATAAGTTTTTGTAGGAAATCTCTCTTTCCTCAAATATGCCATGACCAAATCTCCTACCTGAAACTCTTTTTCTCTCCTTCTCAAATCTGCTCTCTGCTTGTATCTTTTGCTGCTTTCCTGTAGTTTACCTTTAACCTCTTTCTGTAACTTCTGCATTTGTTCAACAAAATCTTCAGCACTTGCACTTCTAGCTTCTTGTTTCCCCAAGTCTCTTAGCTCATATACTCCTCTCGGATGCATTCCAAAGACAATCTGAAATGGACTCATTCCAGTGCTTCGGTTTGGTGTGTCATTGTAAGCAAATTCAGCTTGAGCTAATGCTAGATCCCACTGTCTGGGATTCTTATGTACCAAACTTCTTAGTATATTCCCCAAACTTCTGTTTACAACTTCAGTTTGACCATCCGTTTGAGGATGGTAAGCTGAACTAAAACTGAGTTTAGTTCCCAGTTTCTTCCAAAGTGTCCTCCAGAAATGCCCTACAAATTTAGTGCCTCGATCTGATACAATACTTACAGGCAAACCATGCAATCTTACAATCTCTGAAAAGAATAAATTTGCTATATGTGTGGCATCATTAGTCTTCTTACAAGCAATAAAATGAGCCATTTTAGAAAATCTGTCTACAACAACATAAATAGAATCGTTTCCTCTCTGAGTTTTTGGTAAACCCAGAACAAAATCCATACTCACTGCATCCCATGGTCGATCTGGTATGGGCAATGGCTGATATAGACCGGTATTTTGACTCCTTCCTTTGGCATACTGACATACCCTGCATTTCTCAACAAAATTTTTAACATCAGTTTGCATTTTAGGCCAATAATAAAAAGCATTCACCTGAGCGAAAGTTTTGTCTTGTCCAAAATGACCAGACAATCCTCCACTGTGCTTTTCTTTATTGATGTTCTCTCTCATGGAACATTTAGGAATGCATAATTTGTTGCTTTTAAATAACAGGCCTCCTTGAATAAGGTAGTCCATCCATTGACTTCTGTTATGGTTCACCGGATTCTGCACTGTTGTGTAGATGTCTTTAAAATCCTCATCATCCTTGTAAATTTCTATCATTTCATCAAAACCTACAACACCCACTTTAAATTCTTGCAAAAGAAAACTTACCCTGCTTAATGCATCCGCCACTTTATTAGACTTACCACTTTTATGCTTTATTACAAAATTGAACTTTGCAGAAATTCCACCCACTTGGCGTGCTTCTGATTTAGCTTTGGCTGATTATTAATAAACTGCAAAGCATGGTTGTCTGAATATAAGATGAACTCCTTCGGCAACAAGTAATGCCTCCACTTTTTCAATGCCTGCACAATAGCATAAAATTCTTTATCATAAGAAGAATATTTTTTCTTTGCATCATTTAACTTCTCGCTAAAATATGCTATTGGCCTTTGCTCTTGGCTTAGCACCGCACCAACTGCTTCTCCACTTGCATCAGTTTCCACTTGAAAGACTTTGTCGAAATTTGGTAATGTTAGAATAGGCTTTTCTGTTATCTTCTTTTTCAGCAAATTAAAATTCCTGTCAGCTGCTTCTGTCCATCTAAATGGCTGATTGACCTCCTTGATTGTCTCAAGGATTGGTGCACAAACTTGACTAAATCCCTTTATAAATTTTCGGTAGAAACTAGAAAGTCCATGGAAACTTCTTACCTCGAATACACTCCTGGGAGTAGGCCAATTTCTGATTGCTTGTACCTTCTCCGGATCCATTTTCAAACCATCTCTGGAAATCAAAAATCCCAAATATACCAGCTCCTCTTTCATAAAACTACATTTCTTTAGATTGATTAGTAGTTTCTCTTTCTGCAGAGTTTTCAAAACTAACTTCAAGTGTTCCAAATGCTCCTCTTTACTTTTGCTGAAAACTAGAATATCATCAAGGTAAACAACAACAAATTTACCTGTATATTCTTTCAGAACCTCATTCATTAGTCTCATGAATGTGTTGGGCGCATTAGTGAGCCCAAAAGGCATCACTAACCACTCATACAGTCCACTGTTGGTTTTGAAAGTTGTTTTCCACTCATCGCCTTCCCGAATTCTGATCTGATGATACCCGCTTTTCAGATCTATCTTAGTAAAATACCTGGATCCACTTAAACAATCCATTAAATCATCCATCCTGGGCAAAGGAAATCTATACCTGACTGTTATCTTGTTGATAGCTCTGGAATCGGTGCACATGCGCCATTCTCCTCCCTTTTTCGGACTAAGCACCGTTGGCACAGCACACAGACTCAGACTTTCTCGAATCAGCCCCTTGTCCATCAGCTCTTGAACCTGTCTTGCAACTTCTGCATTTTCCTGAGGAGTTAATCTATATGCAGCTTTATTAGGTAGACTTGCTCTTGGTATTAAGTCGATATGGTGACTTATACTTCTAATCGGTGGTAATTCATTTGGCAATTCATCCACAATGATATCCATGTAACTATTTAACACAGATTGAATTTCTTCAGGCAAATCATTTAAATTTGTGGAGGTTAAAATTACCTTTGGCCTTCCCACGATAGCGAAATGCACCTCTTCGCTTTTATCCACCTCTTGTAGCAATTCTTTGCCACTTATCAGCATAATATTATTTTCAGGCAGCTCTTTATCAGCATCATTCTTCACTGGCAGCAACGTATGTTTAACTCCATCCTTTTCTATGGTGTATGTATTTCTTCTTCCATCATGAATCCCCTTTCGTTCAAATTGCCATGGTCTCCCCAATAACACGTGACATACATCCATGGGCATTATGTCACATAAAATCACATCTCTGTATGTACCAATCTGCATTTCCACATTACACTGTTCTGTCACGATGACTTGATGACCCTTCTGAAGCCAAGATACTTTGTAAGGTGCAGGATGCGCTTTCCTTATTAACCCGAGCTTTTCCACCATCTCTGTAGACACAAGATTGTCAGTACTCCCACTATCAATTATAACCTTAAAGCACTTACCCTTTGATTTGCATGTAGTCCTGAACAAGTTCTTTCTCTGCACAGGTTCTCCAATCTCTTTTTCTGACCTCAACAAAGTTCTTCTGAGCAGCAATGATTCACCTTCTTCCGGTGGTTCTTCCTTCTCTACAAGTCGAGGTGGTTCCGGCTCTGCCTCAGCCACATTTGCACCCCTCTGGCTTGCTGATCTGTTTTGAGGACAGTCCCGCGACATATGTCCCCATTCTCCACAGGTATAACACCTAACATCTCTTCCTCTCCCTCTTCCTCTGGGCGTGAATTTCCCTCTACTAGATTCACCCATCTGTGGTGATCTGCTGCTTGAACTTCCTGCTTCAAACTGATGCTGTGTTCCTCTGGATCTGGCTGATCCTCTACCTCTTGCTGAGCTCTTTCCTCTGTTTCTTTGACTCTGTTTCCGCAGTATTTTCTCCTCTGCTTTCAAACTTGCTTGATAGGCATCTTCAACATTTTTCAAACTTAACAGGCTAATCTCATCTTGGATCTCATACCTTAGCCCATTAACATATCTGGCTACTTTCTCCAAATCATCTTCTACATGCCCTGTTCTGATGCTTAACCTGTAGAATTCTTCGGTATATTCTTTAACAGACATTCCTTTCTGCTTCAGATTTTGCATCTGCTTAAAAAGATTCAAATGATAGTCTTTAGGCAAAAACTTGGCTTTCAGTTTGCTTACCATTTTATCCCACTGCTTGATCTTAGATTTCCCTTTTCTCGTTCTTGATGTCTGTAACTCGTCCCACCAGATGGCTGCATGACCTTTCAATCTAGTGACTGCAAATTTTACCCTTTTATTTTCTTCAATCTCTTCATAATCGAAGTACTGATCTATGGATCTGATCTAATCCATGAGCTCCTCGGCATTTAGACTCCCTTCATACATAGGAATCTCCACTTTGGGTTTGCTTCCAATCTTTGCCAGCATCTTCATGAATTTAACATTTTCATTCTCTTCTTCTACTTCCACATCTTCCTCAGATTCTTCTGAAGAACTTGCAGCTCCCTCATCAGGCACTCTTCTCTGGGCTGTTTCCATTGTCTCCATTCGTTCACGCAGTCTTCACACTTCTTCTATCAAGACTGCATTTGCTTCTGGTCTCCCTCGACCAATTCCTCTCCTTGGCGGCATCTTTGCTGCAAACACCTGTCTCTTTGGCTCCGATACCAAAATAATGCACCTGAAACTCTGAGCACACTCCACTTGTATCTTAAGCATACAAATCAATCCTATTGACTTCTAAAATGCCGAATACCAAAATAGAAATTTTGTTTCAACTCAAACATAGGAACTGGATTCCTTTCTTGTTTTCATATAGGGCGCAGCCATATATTTATTTTATATCATATATCAGATAACAGCCACTAGTTTGAAACAAAGCAAAAAAACATTTCCGTCCATTTTGTATTTGAAAACGCAAGTCCTTATTCGCAGATATGATTATCTGAATAAAAGAACAACTTAAAACGTTGTTTTAAAACAGCTTCAGGCATATAAAGGTTTCAGTATGTAATCATTAAAAAAAAATATCACTATCTATCGACCGACTAGCCAATTCAAGGCTATAACACACAATTACAAAATGCGCCTTTAATCTGTAGAATTCCTTCTTCATTTCATCGAGAATGTAGACCATAGATTACTGTTTTTAAAAACATATGACAGTGAAATGTTTTTTTTAAAAAAACGTTGCCGGTCTCTCTCTATTCCCCTTTGACCGCAATTTTAAAATAAATACATATACCAACCATATTTCAGTTGGATTTTTATTTTCACACCACATATTCGCCTCCCCCCCAACTCATTAATACAGGTTCGATATATGTGTATATCGATTGACCGATATTCTGGTCCAACACAACTATATTTGCCACAATCAGCGGTCAAAACAAATATATAACATATATATATAACAATTTATCAGATTTCATGCGATCTGAACGAAGATTTCCCACGAGGAATTGGCGTTGATACGCTCCAAGGTATTAACTGTCAGAGATCTTCAGTTTACAAATAATTGCCACCATAATCGCCCCTTCTTTAACTCCTGTTATAATAGTTACCGAATATGTCTAGTGGTAAGGATTTGTTTTGATGTTGTTGTGGATTCCACGGTGCCAAGGCGAGATTTATGGACCCAATTGCATACATGATAAAAATAACTTCTACTACGTACAGTCCAATTAAAACTCACATGAACTTCTCACTCTCTGAACTATCGCTCCATGGCCAGTTCTTCTACGCAAAATCCCCTCGCTGGTTACAATTTCTCTATATATTTTCCACTAATTACTCTAACAAATAGATAAGGTAATCTTCCATAAATTAATTCTAACAGAAATATTTTGATGCGCCTAACAAATCTTATCACTAAATGGAGTGATTTCACTTATTATAATAACAAACTGATTATGAAATCGACTCTCATAGTAATACTAAAATCAACAGTAAATGAAATTCACTTTGTCAAGCCACAACATGTGGACAATTTTCCACATTGCTGGCCAGTTCCGATGCTCCTGCATCACGACCCGACCGAACACATTCCTTGGGCACCCTCACATGACCTGTAATATTCCAAATTTTACATATGTTTATTGGAATATTAGATTTCTTACTAATTTTACATAACTAAGTAAATAAATGGGTGGAGGGACCCATAACCCCTTAAGATGAATAAATCCACTCCTAAGAGTGTGAACATGGTTAATTAGCTATTCAACCTACATCATGGAATAGTGGAGAATCTTATTAATGAATTAAAAGTGGAGATCAAATATCATTAATAAGAAAAACATGGAGAGGTGAAGGAGTCAAATAAGATCTAGGAGGACTCAAAGTAAGATCATAGAGAAATAAATGATGAGATGACAGAGGAAGTGGTGCACTAGTGCACACATGATGGAGAGGGTGAACATTAAATGCAGAGATCATGGAGATCATGGAGAGACAGCGCAGTCAACATGGAGACCTATGTCCACATGTGCAACGTAGTCATGAGGTGGGCCAAGGCATGGGAAGACTCACAATTTATATAATGAATATGAAGACAACATTGGAGGCAGAATTTGTGTTATTGATTATTGATCTTTTTAGATCTAGATTTGTCATTTGACATTTTTATGCATGCTTATGTTGTTTAGCTAAGTCTGCAATGCTTTTTAGCACAGGGTGTTTCCGAGCGGAAATCCCACCCTTACCCACGTGGGACTTCGAGTGCCTACACTAGGAAGGTTATTCTGAGTTTACATTCATCATTAGGCATTGGTGCCACATTGTTCCTACTTTCTATGGCCCATACATATTTAGAAATAATGCATTTCTACATCAAGGTTTGAGAGGAGGAGGTTGTCCTTCAGTATTTCAGCTAAGGAACCAATGGAGGGTTCATCATTTCACTTTGAGCTTCAATATCAGCCTTCTATCACTTCAGAACTGTATCAGGCATTAGGCCAAACATATCACACCTCCATGCAATAGCAGTCCCTTCAAGGTTTGTGCAGTCCATTCCTATAGATCTAAAGGAGGAGGGGAGTTTCTAGTACTTCAGATGGAAATCCTATGTGGGATATTCCCCTCACTTTGTCCTTATTATTTCCATCATTGTTGAGCTAAGTAGACATATTTTGCAGTAGGAATCAACCTCTCCCTCCTAGACAACGCAATTTTTCCAGTTTTTGTGTATGCAGTAGTTGTAATCTTGAGAGGAGGAAGAAGAAGCTAGATCTCAAGCTTCTAGCTTGGAGATCTGAAGGAGGGATTAGCCCTCAAAGCATAGATCTGATCTGCAACATATTGAAGCCATATTACATCATTTTATGCTTCAGATCTAGATAACCCAGCAGTTAAGGGATCAAACCCTAGGAGGGTGAATTTCTGATCTTCTTATATCTGGATTTCCTTTCTGGGTTATCTTGGGTTTCCATCATAGTACCCAGATCTTCAATCTTGGCATCATTAGAGCTCTAGAGCACCATAGATCTACATTTTCCTTTCATCCATTAGCTTTAATATCACCATCAGTTGAAGGGACAATGTAGTATAAGCTTCCAGCAGCTCCAGTTACACAGTGCTTGCATTGGCATGGTTTCAGGTTCATTCTAGGCCATTTCTTTGGCTTGAGTGCTTCTATGTTATGCACTGTTGTATCTATTATTCATCTACATAATAAAATGGATCACCTAATCTGTATATATTTGTGTTGTTCGTAATATTATGTGTACATAATCTGTTGTTTCAAATATTGTGTTTGCGTATTACTACATTCTCCCTTTTTGGATATTACAGTGGTATTAAAGCATGATTTTTGGCTCAGCTTGTGGACATTCTTGGCAACATAAGGAAAGAAGATAGTAGAGAACTATAAATAATAGAGGGATTAAGTTTTTTTTCAACTCTCTTTATAACCATGAAGGATCTCTCCAAGGAGATCAATGAAATGAAGAGAGAAATGCAGAGAGAAAGCTCAAGAAGGTTTCAAAATGAAGATGGTCCTAGTACTAGGCTTATCAACAACAAATAAGACCGGAGAAGCATAGAGCTCCTCAAAGATATACTATGTCCACTTTCTTTGAAGAGGAAGGTGAATGGTATGGAGATACAAGAAATATGGAGCCTAAAACTCATGAGACTCTAAGTCTATATCTTGAAGAGTACAAAGCATGGTCTAGAGCATTCAAGGAGAATCTAACTCTCCAACAGTTTTTCCAACTCAAGGAATAACGAAGATCCTATAACAGTAATAGAAGAAAGAGGCACAATAGATTCTATTTGCCTACATTTGTTGGATCTTCCTCAAGAACTACAAAGACTTGGAGGAAAGAGTTAGATTCATTCTTCAGGCTACATCTTGTAGCTGAGAAAGAGGTTTTTCAGATTGTAGCTCTTCACCTTCAAGGTGAGGCAAATGAATGGTGGTTTGGTCACATGGAGCTTGCAAAAGTGACTAAATATTTAGAATTATTTAAAAATATAAGGAAGGAGTTTGATAGAAGAAAACCAAAGACATTTCTCAAAAATGCATTTCCTAAGAAGCCAAGGGAGAACGTCATTCTTGTCACTCTGGACAAAGAGTCACTACATTCACCACCAGCTGCAGAAGTACTTGTATCAGGAGAAGAGGCACTTTCATCTTTGCAAGGTAGTCATAAGCTCTTGACAATAGAGTCCCATGCATGATTCAGGAGATTCATGAGGAAGAGGAAGCAGATTCGAGCACTAGTACATTGATAGAAGAGCATCCATCACTCTTACCAGTAGTTGGAGAGAACATTGCACTGGATGAAGGAACTCTTGTGATATTGCAAGATGTTCCCAAAAATCAGTTGGTCCAAGGTTTGCAATCATTTCCATCCCATATTGTTGCAGTACCTGTTATTGAAGCCTGTGGGGACATGCCATCAGGGCCATTTCAAAATCAAGGATTACAGCAACATGTTGATTTGAAGCAGCTACCTATCACTACACAGAGGACCCTTGATCTAATAAAAGAAAAGATGCAGAGATATCCCAGTTTTTTATTGTTGAGATAAACTCAACCCTTTGAGTTGAAGTGTGGAGTTTCAGAAGATGGGATGAGTATGATCCTATGTACAATCCCTAGCTATGAGTTTATCATTGTGCCTTTCCATGAGATAGTAGATGTAGCACTGTTAATGAGCAACAATGATGAGAACAGGACCCATTAATTGTTGGAGAATTCCAATGGTAGCTTCACTCATGAAGCATTGGAGAGTCAGATGATAGATGGTAGAAATCTTGAGATGGGCAATATTTTTCCTTTTCAAGATGACACTTTCTCAATGAGCATCTCATAGCTCAAAGAGAAACTTATACCTACAGCATATTCAGAACCTTATGGGTTTTGGAGGGCCAATGATGAGAGGATCTCATGGAGAGATATCATGGGAGGTGCACTTCAACATATCATGGAGTGAAAAGATCTTCAACAATTTGAGGAGGTTGGTGTCCTACAATGGGAGGATACCAAGTTTATGAAAAATTAGATCCATCACCCACATTGGGATGAATGGTTTTTGATGTGGAGCAAGGAGTTGCAAAGCCAATTGTAGAGCTATGATACAGGCCAGAAAGAAGCTTGGCTGTGCTGGTTGCTCTTGGGTGAGTATGGTTACCACCAAACAACACATATTTTCATGATCCATGCCTTACACAACACTGATGTAATGAAGGAGGAGGCATGGTTGTGTTGGCTTCTCTTGGGTGAGTATGGTTACTACCCAATGGTTCATATTTCTTTGACTCATGCCTTGCATATAAATGAAATAATGCAGCATAAGAAGGCATGTTTACTTTGGTTGTTGTTGAGAGAGTTTGGCCATCACATGACATCTCCCATGTTTATGTGTTTTGTGTTGTTTGGAATATCACATAACACTCTCATGATGTGTAATGAAGGATTTTGTTTGTATTGGGCTAATATGACATTCCACGTGTCAATCATTATGTTATTGCTCCATGATTCACATGATGATGTGAAGAGGCACCAAGAGGTCTTGTTGCTATGGTTACTCTTGGGAGATTTTGGCTTGACATACTCCCCTACTTTGCATGGTAGTATTGGAGGATGGCAGCAAGAATCATTCCTCTTATGGCTCTTATTCGGAGTGTATGGACACCATACTTGGTATGATGATGATGTGGTGGGGAAGCGGGATTCTTTGATGTGTTGGCTTCTCTTGAGATAATATGGCCAACCCACTTGGTATAAGGATGGTATGGTGTGGCAGCAAGAAGATTTGCTGCAATGGCTTCTATTGGGAGAATATGGTTTGGCATCTTGTATTTCTATCCATTTGTCTCTACTTCGTACTTTGCACAATGTTGGGATGATTCTTAGATCCAACAAGGCCAACAGGGCTAAAGATGAAAGCATGGAGAGATATAGTCTACTTCATGAAGCATGGGATGGAGAAATGTTTTGTGAATTGGGGTTATCCTTTTGTGGGGAGAACCACTTCAATTCATGTATCTAAGGTATTGATGATGATGTTGGATAGCATGTGGTTGTCACTTGGAACTTCATTGAAGAAGAGGGAAATCTAACTACAAAGTTGGAGGTCACTCTAGACATTCTAGAGAGACAACTTTTGAGATGGGCATGCATAACATATTTCAGAAAATGGGGAGGCCTTCCTTGTGAAGATGCCATTTGGAAGGAGATAGATGGTTGGGGCATCTACTTCTACAGTTGCTTGGGGACAAGAAACATTTTGGTAGGGAGCACTGTACTATTCCAAATTTTACATATTTTTATTGGAATATTAGAGTTCTTACTCATTTTTCTTAACTAAGTAAATAAATGGGTGGAGGGACCCATAACCCCTTAAGATGAATAAATCCACTCCTAAGAGTGTGAACATGGTTAATTAGCTAGTCAACCTACATCATGGAATAGTGGAGAATGTTATTAATAAATTAAGAGTGGAGATCAAATATCATTAATAAGAAAAACATGGAGAGGTGAAGGAGTCAAATAAGATCTAGGAGGACCCAAAGTAACATCATAGAGCAATAAATGATGAGATGATGGAGGAAGTGGTGCACTATTTCACACATGATGGAGAGGGTGAACATTAAATGTAGAGATCATGGAGATCATGGAGAGACAGCGGAGTCAACATGGAGACCCATGTCCACATGTGCAGTGCAGTTATGAGGTGGTCCAAGGCATGGGAAGGCTCACAATCTATATAATGAAGATGAAGGCAACATTGGAGGAAGGATTTTTGTTATTTATTATTGATCTATTTAGATCTATATTTGTCATTTGACATTTCTATGCACGCATATGTTGTTTAGCTAAGTCTACAGTGTTGTTTAGCACAAGGTGTTTCCGAGCAGAAATCCCACCCTTACCCATGGGGGACTTCGAGTGCCTACTCTGGGAAGGCTATTATGAGCTTTCATTCATCATCAAGAATGTATGCCACATTTTTCCTACTTTCTACAGCCCATACATCTTCAGAAATAATGCATTTCTACATCAGGGTTTGAGAGGAGGAGGTTGTCCTTCAGTATTTCAGCTGAGGAACTAGTGGAGGGTTCATCCTTTCACTTTGAGCTTCAATATCAGCCTTCCAACACTTCAGATCTATATCAGGAATCAGGCCAAACATATCACACCCCCATGCAGCAGCAGTCCCTTCAAGGATTGCGTAGTCCATTCCTTTAGATCCAAAGGAGGAGGGAAGTTTCCAGTACTTCAGCTGGAAATCCTGTGAGGGATATTCCCCTCACTTTTTCTTTATTATTTCCATCATTCTTGAGATGAGTAGACATATTTTGCAGTAGGCATCAGCCTCTCCCTCCTAGACAGCATCATTTTTCCAGCTGTTGTGTATGCATCATTTGTCATCTTGAGAGGAGGAAGAAGAAGCTAGATCTCAAGCTTCTAGCTTGGAGATTTGAAGGAGGGATCAACCCTCAAAGCATAGATCTGATCTAAAGCATATTGCAGCCTTCTTACATCATTTTATGCTTTAGATCTGCATAACCCAACAGTCAAGAGATCAAACCCTAGGAGGGTGAATTTCTAATCTTCTTAGATCTAGATTTCCTTTCTGGGTTATCTTAGGTTTCCATCATAGCGCCCAGATCTGCAATCTTGGCATCATCAGAGCTCCATAGCTCCATAGATATTCATTTTCCTTTCATCTAGTAGCTGTAAGATCACCATCAGCTGAAGGGATAACTTCATATACAACTTCCATCAACTCCAGTTACGCAGTGCCTGCTTTGGCATGGTTTTAGGGTCATTCTAGGCCATTTCTTTGGCTTGAGTGCTTCTATTTTATGCACTGTTGTATCTATTATTCATCTCCACATAATAAAATGACTCACCTATTATTTCTATATCTGTGTTGTTCATAATCTTATGTGTACATAATATGTTGTTTCAAATATTGTGTTTGTCTATTACTACATTCTCCCTTTTGGGATATTACATGACCTGACCTGACCCGACCCGCTCGAACATGTTTCCTTGGGTGCCCTCATAGTACAGCATGACCCGACCTGACCCGACCCAAACGCGTTTCCTTAGGCACCATCACACGACCCGACCCGACCCGACCCACCCAAACATCGAAGGCATGAGGGAGAAAATGATAAACGGGTCACACGAATGTGCACAAGGCACACATGTGGTCACAACTTAGCATTTTTGATATGACCTCCCTCACACGATCTGACCCGAACATTTTCATGTGGCACCCTCACACGACATGACCCGACCTACCTAAATGAAGGGCGCACAAGGGAGAAAATGGAAAACAGATCGAACAAACGTGCACAAGCAACATGGGTGGTCACAACTTAGCATTTTTTATACGACCACCCTCACATGACCTGACCCGGACTGACCCACCCGAACGCGTTTCCTTGGGCGGCCTCACATGACACGACCTGACCGGACCAAACCCGACCCGACCCGCCCAAACATGTTTCCTTGTGTTAGGGTCTTATAATAATAGGATTCATAATTTTTTAATTGACTTTTATTAAGTCTTGTAATATGTACATACCTTACTTTCTGCAAGTTGTTTTCCAATATTTGAAAATAATAAAAAATGAAAAGAGGGTAAAAGTTTTAAAAGAAATATAAAAGGACTTAAAAGAAAAGGATCAAAAAAGAATAAAAAATAAACCCCAAACACAAAAAAGAGATAAGAATAAGACATGAAAGTGATGAAAGTCAAAATGCCACTACTTTTTACTTTTACTGCAAATAAATGATTATGTGCAGCTTTTTCAAAATGCCATAATCCATGATGAGTTAAATAGTTTAATCTTAACTTTTTCATGCTTTGAATTTCATGTTTATAGATAAAGAATAAAGATCTGTCAAACAATTTAACCTTGACAAATCAGTAGATAGATAGAGAATAAATGAGGAGCTCAATAGTTTAATCTAAGCCCTCGGATGAAATAAGGTTAGATTTAAGTAGTTTATGCTTTAAAAGAAAAATGGATTTAGGATTTTAAGCTCAAATGCACCCATGCAAATAATGAAAAAATGATAGAATAAATGATGGGTAGGTAGAAAGCAGTTGTACAAGGCATGTAATAAAACTTCATCTGGAAAAATTAATAATTTCCCTCCCCTCAAAGTATTCAGTATTCAAAACCTTTAGTTAAAAAGGCTCAGAGCATTTCTCTGACTTTTGTTGGGACCGGACCTAAGGTTTAATGACTGATTGGTTAAAGTACTAGATTCCCTTCATAAAAGCCCATTTCCTCAACATATTCACCCTTTTCAAAAAATATAATCCATTTTCCTAAGTAAAACACCTTTTTTTCTTAGAAAAAGTAAAATCCCATCTCAATTAATTTCATTTCATCCAAAAACACTCAAAAAGGGCCATAAAATACAATTTATCCTAAGTTTAAGTGTAATTTTTTAATGGTACAATCATTGTGCTTTAAAAAGTTTATGTTACACTTTACTTATTTTATTTTATGTATTTTCATTCATCCTCATTCATTTCATATTAATTTTTAACATATTGTATTAAATCCTTTAAAAAAAAACCCTTCCCGTATATATATAATTAATTCCTTTATTTAAAAATATCCAAAAAACCCACTTATTAACTTTTAACCTATGATTATATTACCCCACGTGTTATATTATCCCTCCCATATCCCCATAGGTTAAAAAAATATCATATTATAAAATTCGCCCCAATGGTTATAAAACACATGTAAATATCTTATTTTGTTGTGTAAATACATATCCACTTATCCTTGGATTATACGTTTGAAACTATGTTTTGAACATATTATTTGAACCCTACCCCATAAGACTTACCAGCCCCACGCCCTACATACCAAGCAACTACCTCATCTAATCTCCACCGTTCGCACACATATCTCCGGATCCGACGATCCAAAGGCGATATCGCAAATCTAAAAGCGCAAACGATAATCATTTTCATATTTGTGAAATGGGCAGTTTTGTCCCCTTATCTCTCCTCCACGTGGCACTTTATTATTGGATCACATTCAATCCAAAGAAACTACTTACCACCCTGAACCCATGCGATAAACCACTTTTGGTTTTCTCCTTCATGCGCCAAAACCACCCTCCGCTCTGATATGATCGACATTCAATGCTTATCCGCTTTAAACCTAAAACTTTATAAAACTTTCTATTCACGCAGTTAAACCCTTTTCTGCATTATCTGTGTGTTTTATCCATCTCCGACTGAGGAAAAAAAGCGCCATAGCCTTGCTTTCACACTCAAAGAACCAGAAAGCCATGGAATTTGCTGCCAAGAACACTGGAAGTGTCCAATCAACTTCCAAAAGACTTATACAATCATCATAGAACCTCTCTGACACCTCAGAAACCATTTAAAAATCAAATACCTACACAAACAGGCATTCTTCGAAGAAAAACAAACTTCCTATCAGTTGAAAAAGAGTTTTTCTGAGAAATTAAGCCTAGAAAAGCTATTTGCCCATAGAAATACACCTATTTTACCTACAAAGAATGAATTCACTGCTAAAATCTGATAAAACCCCAGTTTCCGATACTATATCTGGTTTTAAATAAAAATTGAAGTAATTTTAACCTTTTATAGATTTCAAAGACTCTGTGACTAACTAAAGAAACCCTTTGCAAATAATCCTAATCTTTTTGTGCCTAATTTGAATCATTTTTTATTCCAGTTGTCCAAAGAAGCATAGAAACCCTTGTATACCATTTCCTGAACCTGAAAGAGTCTAAAGATTATTTTTTAACCAAATTGAAAGGTCTAAACCCAAAAAAAACCCAACAATGCCTTCCAAAACCACTATTGTTGTAAATCCTATACAACCTCTTGTTGTAGATGTGGAGCACACACCCCTAGCTAATGCGGATTACAAAATAGTTGATCCAGTGATAAAATTTAATCTTCTAGACCTCCACTGTTGGAGTCTTGAAAAATCATTAGATCAGGGAGATGAAGTCCAGATTTGGGAGTCAAATCTACCCAAGTATGATGTCCCATATACACATCAATGTCCATAAGTCATTAGGTTGTGTCAATACTATTATTTACCTGAATAAAGAGCCATGGTTAATGCTAATAAAGAAATATTGTTTACCATTACAGCAGAGTCAATTAACCTAATGCTTCAGCTCAAACCAGATCCCAATGTAGTTCCCTTATCCATAGAAGAACTCACAAAGCTTTACATTAATCTGGATTTTCCTAAAAGGTTTTAGATTTTCCAAAATTTCATGCCTACCTATGTTGAAATCCCAAAACTAAACCCACCTTATTCTACTTCCAATTTTCCTGAAGGTTCAAGGCATGTCATCTCTATGTTATCCTTCATCCTAGGTTATTTTACTGATGAGCATATAGATGAGTCAATTCTAGGTTTCCAATCCCCTTTTATACCAGGTCAACCTCCTTTTGTTATCTACAATTATGTTGAATACATAGTTGATAATATCCATGATCAGATTGTGAAATTTCCCACTGAAGGAGTCTTCAAATATTCATCCTTCCTATTTCATATGTTCCTTTATTTTTAAGCAGATAAGTTCCCTATAAACCTCCAGAAATTGGATGTAGAAGGGAATCCTATATCAGTCATCTTTTGGACATCTTTGATTAGAAAAGTGTCCACAAAGTTCAGTTATGAAGATTTTACAGATTCCTTTATTCATCCATTGGCTAATATGCTTACAAATAAGGTACAACCAAGAATCAATGATGAGATAAAGAAAATATTACAGCTGCCAGAACAAAGTAAAACTGGAGATTGGTACCTTTACAAAAATCATACAGAGATCAGAGTTTTTGGGTCAAATATTTTACCTTATAAACTACCTAAGTATGTGCCAATAAGATTGTTTTCCTTGGAGTACATCAGGCAAATCCTAAATTCAGATTCTGTCAACTTCTTAGCTGCCAAGAAGAAGACTCAATTCAAGTTGACGAATCAGGTAGGACCATTCATTTGCAATCATAGAGATGTAGGAAAAAAGGAAGAAAAACAGTTGCTGGAATACAAATTTGAATTCAGTTTCTTATGGAATTATGATCCCCAAGGAATTCTAATTAAAATGAGGGTAAAATGTAAATTGACCCCTTATATGCATGATAAAAGGCCAGAGATTGAACATTTTTCTAATCAAGCAGAGTGGCTAGAAAATACCTTGGTAGAAGCAGTTAAACAGGGTGATACTAGTCACACCTTGGAAACTGTGAATCAATAAGATAAAGCTACCAAAAAATTCAGAGAAGAAGGTACCTACACTGATCAAACAACTACAGAGACAAATAAAGAAAAATAAAAAGATGTGGAAGATACATATGTTCTAGAGACGAACACAAATGTTGCTACATTCATTATAAATGAACAGGAAAAGGAAAATTCATACACACAGGTAATTGAGAAATAGAAAAATATGGAAGCATCATCCTCACAGTCAGTAGACAATAAAGATATTAACATCAGGGATAAATATAAGAAAATAAAAGCCAAGAATGAAGAAATTAAGAATGATATTTATTCTTAATATTTACCACAAACTCCAGGAATCCAGAATAGACTTCTGTCAGCTTTTGATTATTCAAACAATAATTTGATTATGTCAATACTTCAACCAACAGTAAATAAACCCAAAACAGCTATAGATTACAAAAAACTTGACCTTGAGGTACCTTCTGATAGCATCCATCCATTAGATCAAATTGACTTTCACAAACAAACTTCAGAGATGATTTATTCTACTATGACTAACAAGGAAATGAGTGCCCAAAATCTCTAGAACACAGTAATAAATATGAGAGATCAAATGACAGTTAAAAAGGCTTCCTCATATGCTAAAGATCTTAAAATTAAGTCTTTAGAAGATTTGGTAATTCAAGTAGGATACGACCCTGCCAATGTGAAAGGTGCAGAAGAGTTGGTAAAGAAAAATAATGATGACATTGCAGTTCTTAGAAAACAACTCAAGCTTCCACCAACAAAACATCCAAAAACCAAGGAAATTATGCAAGAGGCAAGCCAAAAAGATGATATGATGAACTTGATTTTACAATTGACAGCTCGGATTAAAAGATGGAAATACAAATGGACAAATTTGTCCATGAAAGAGAAACTGCAAAAGCACAAGAAGTTCCTACAGTAATTCCCACGGCAACAACAGTTGTCCCTTCAACACTGGCAGAGGAATTGGCACCAAAATCTCCATTGGCAATAGCTGTGCCAGTGACATCTTCTACTACCTCAGCCATAGAATCATCTACATCAATAGTGCAGCCAACAAATGAAGCCACCAAGCTCATCAAATCCATGAAGAAAATGTCACTTCAAACCAATGAAATGAATAGGCTGAAAAAAATGATTGAAAATATAGAAGATACTAAGAAGCTAGCCCAAATTAATGCCAAAACTCAAGAACAAAGGGCTAACAAGTTGAATGTTGAGTTGAAGAATTTACAAAAGGATTTAACATTTAAAGAACCAATTTCCTATGTGAAGAATCAACTATGGACCAAAATCATTGAATCCATCAATGATGTTTGGCCATCAATACAGGTAATATATGAGCAAAATGATTTACTAAAGGCAGCTCAAGAGGAAATTTAGAAAACAAAGGATGAACTAGGTGCCAACCCTGAAGAGGCCCTAGAAATCATCAAATTTCTCAACAGTAAGAAAAAACAATAATTGGATGATAGAAATTACTGATAGAACAGAGACAATTCTTGAAATAAGAAAAGTAATTTCAAAGAAAAATTTGATGAAGCAGCTAGAAGTAAAATGTGGAAACATGAACATAGCCATAACCAAATTTATGGTTGAATTTGAGATCTTGAAGCAAAAAGGTTTTCCAAACATCCTTGTTCTTAATGATAAACTTAAGACTACAACAAGAAGATCAAAGATCATGCAAAAGAGCAGGTAAATAAAATAGAAGGACAAGCAATTCCTACAGGAAAGGTTCTACATAAAATCTTTGAAGACTTGTTTTATCTACAACATGAGATAAAACACTTATTTGTGGTGAAACCAACATTTTCTAGATACACAGAGGCAGATGAGAAATTTAGGAAGTTGAGAAAGACCAAAATCCTTGATGAAGAATTTTGGGAAAAACTAACTAACTTATTGTAAAAGTCAAATTGCAGTGAAAAGGATGAAAAACAGTTTGTTGTTTTTATACAATAAAAATCGATTTTACAGCAGTAAGGCAGTTAAATAGTGGTTTAAAGTGTATAAGTGATTAAAGAGTATCAGAAATAAAGAGTATCTGATAAAGGATAAGATTGCAAAACAGATCAAAATATCTTTGCCAGCAAAGCATCCAACTACACCCAATCCAAAACAGCAGTTCTATTTTATTTGGATAAATAGGACAGCTTGCTAGTTGTTAAGCACGCTATCACTATATTTTTGTAAAAGATGTTTTTTTTTCCTTAGAAAAATCCTATGATCATTCTAGGATATTTTATAAACATTTTTGTATAAATAATTCAAACTTTGAAGTATTAGTGTGGAATAAATTGCTGAAGATTTATGTAGTCAATATTTTTGTACCTGAAGGCTTTTTTGTAGCAAGTTCAAGTAGCAGACTCGATCAAATCATAAAGCATCATATTTCAGGATTCATGTGATGAGCCATTGAAGTGAAGTAATTTCTACTATCTTTGTTTATCTTCTTATGTTTTACATGCATTCATATATGTGTTCTAAATTTGAATGATAAATTAGGAATATTATTACAGGATTTGTTAAAAGCACCCTGTCTTTAATTATTTATCCTTTATATGTTTTCTGCTGATTTCTAGAGTAGGGAACCCTTAATTTCTCCCTCTTTTGAATGACCCTTTTTTTCTCTTTCCTTATCCATATCAAAGAATCCTTGATTTCTCTTTATCCTGATCAAACCACTTCACCAATCAGCCTTCCAAGATCTTCAATGAATTGTCTATCTTTCCCTAAAAATATTTGAATTTTTTACCTTGATCCTAATCCTATCTACTTGACATTTAATTCCTTAGCCCAATGGACAAACAGATCTATCATTATCCATCTCATTAAGTGGTTTTTTCTCACCAAACCAAACCAAAACCAAATCTTAAAACCAATTTGCACATCATAACTAGCCTAATATCATATAATTAAAATAGAGTTAAATCTTATAGAGAGAGCCCTCTCTGAACCCTAGGAAGGCTAGATCCTAGAGTTTAAAATTTGGCCTGTGGTTACCTTTGATATTATTTGACTAAAAATCAAAAATCTCACAACTTAAGAATTATTAGAGTGATAACATACTGGCGACTTCACTGGGGAAGACTAACATTTTCTTCAGAAATATTTTACATGTTCAGATATGATCTATGATGGTGGAAAGTGATCAGACATAAAAAGGTTAAAATCATCCACCTGGCGACTCCATTGTCCAATATCCAAAACTTCAAAGTTCAGAAGAAACTCCATAACCAAAGAATCCATATTCCAAATCATTAATGGTGATACAAGATGACAGGGTTTGTGGAAAACCTTTCATCTCATGAGATTTTCAATGAATTCAGGGATGGGTGTTGGAGAGGTAAATCCCCTCTGTGGACAGAGGCGATCCCTACTAGCCCAGATCGGGTCTAGCAACAATCAAGTCATGCTAAGACGCAGGTATCTAGTTACAAAATGACAAGAAATGACAAGTTGCCTACCTCAGGTCCCGCGTGATGGCCGTCGAAAGAAGGATGACGCTTCCCGTCCTCCACTTTGGCAGATCACAATCCTTCCGCTTAGTGCTTCTGAACACCTGCACACATGCGAAGAAACACGATGATACACAGCATAGAATCTAAATCTTGTAACTATACATCAGTCAGAGAAGATGTAATTCATTGCAACAAAGATAAAGATACACGAATGAAACCATAATCAAAGTCGCTTATCATTAATAATAACAAAATAAAGATACAACCCAAAGCTCTGACGCCGTATCTTCCTTTGGCGGGGTTGATAGCGGAGCACATCTCAAAGAAGCTCGTCGAGAATGGGACAAGGCTCTCTCTCTTCGTCTTGGCTCTCACAGGTTGTCTGGCGATAGTATCCTTGCTATAGATTCAGCTCTTGCTTCTGTACCACTACTAGCACTACTAGCTTGCTAAAGGAAAATGGTAAGCTTATATATATGTTGGAAGGGGAGTTGGGATCCCTACATTTGTGGGATTGGCCCTATCCTCAAGGAAGCTTCCATGATAGGTGGAAAACCACCTCCCCTACATGGAGATCCGGAGCCAAACTTCCCAACCCATTTTAGAGACTCGTTCAGGAGTTTTTTGGAATCAAACTTCCGCCATTTATTTTTAAAAAACAATCCTTATTAAGCTTGGCGTGAGAAATACACTGGGACAGAGCGCCAGTTGGCACGCCCTCTTTGGTGGATTTTCCTCATTGGCACGAGGACTGAACTGGCTAGTCGCGCCAAGGCCAAGAGATCAGTTTTTAGGGTTTTTCCAAGGAAACTTTCTTCAGAGGAATGATTTTCCTTGTCAAGGGGGATGCCATGAAAGTGGTTTCAGGTTATTTCATTGCTCACAGGTCACGGAAAAGGGCCCTCCAATGTGTGGGACGGGGAATTGCAGGGATAGTGACGAATTACTGTGTAACAAATGCCCCATAAAGCATGAGGCCCGAGAGAGAGAGAGGGGTGAAATGATTTATGAGAACGTGCCCAACTGAAAACACTGTCGTCTGAAAACCTGCGTAGACAGATACAAATGATAGCTCAAAATACATTATATGTGGTATGGGCCGAGCCATCCAAAATAGAGTATACAACAATCAAGATCCAAGGTATGGACGCAGCCATCCAGAAAGGATCAGTAAATAGACTCAGGTATGGTCGTAGCCATCCAATCAATGAGTCATGTAACCAATCATGATAATCCGTAGCCTGGATTCTATCAGACAAAATCTAGGGTCTTGCACTCCATCTCGACCCGAAATAGAGTACAAGTCCCAACATGTGAGTGAATGAGCTGAAGTCGAACATACAGGAACATCGTCTGATTACCAGCCAATGATGAAAGCTGTTAACAGATGCGAGAGGAACCACCAATAATGATGATGGATCTCAAGGTACTATAGGTACAATCCACAGAATGTGAACAGTGAGCTGGCGTCAAACACCCGCAAAATCATTTGATCGAAGGCCAATGATGAAAACCTTGTGTCGAATGCGAAGAACCTGCCATTGAGGCATGCAGGCTCTAAGGTACCTGAAGGGAGTCTCTAGATCAGCTTCCTGGATAATAAGCTAAAGTCGACAGGAAGTGACCTTGATCGAAGGTGGGCCATAATGATTCTCACATCATCGACGCAAGACAGAGGAACATAATGTTTGTGAATTAGGATCAGATGAGAATCAGAGGTAGGTTGAGAATTGCAAAGGTCAACTTCTCTTGAACATATCGACGGCACAACACTGGATTTGGCAGTATTTGACATCAAAGGATATGAGGTCATGATGACGTGACTAAGAGAAGATGAGCGGTCAAAAGGGATAACCCAAACCCATGGAGGCAAGTGGAAAACGAGATGAGATGTCCCCAACCCGACATGAATGCAGAAAAGTGCCATGTACAAGAGCGACATACTGCCGACACGAAGTTGATACTGGTTTCATTTTTTCCCCACCATTTCTGGCGAGTACCTGTTCATTTTTACACAAGCTTGAAGAGGATAGAATATGCTTGTCATATAAGTTTGTCCTTCGGACAAATCCAACCTAGTATATTTAACGAGCCCTAGGAAGGAGGAACTCGAGTATCGTCATTACGACGGAATCCTATGTCATCAGGTTTTAACGAGTCTGACAAAGGAATAACTCAGCGTCTTTTCATGTTTAGAGAGTTTGAAAAGACAGCAGAAAAGTAAACTCCAACAGTCCCTTTTCGTAAATAGTTCCTCAGATCCGAAAAGGTAGAAAACTATGTCTGAGAAAACCTCCTAGTCGCGATAGGCTAGGGTATTCCTTTTTCGTAAATAATCTATCCCAGCCCAAAAAAGGGGTAAACGTATACTGGGTAGATTTCATTTCACAGCCAATTTAACGAGATAAAAACGACAAGTGACTCGGCAATATTTTCATTTTTAGAGAGTCAGAAAAGCGCTGAAAGATGACTCCACCTGGAGGAACGAGTGGTATAAAGGGTAGCTACTAGTTCCGCTAATGGTGGAACTGCTCAAAAAAAGTAAAGGTTAAGAGGCTGGCTAACAAGACCACTCATTGCAACAGTTCCTCAGGAATGGGTAAAACAACCAAGTGAAGGCATATGATCGGCCAAGCAAATACTGACGATGGAGTGAGAAAAACAAGGCTCATTAGGAAAAACAGGCTGATAAAATGGAAATCACAAGAGGTAAAATGGCAATGGTTTCATTTTTTCACAAGCTTGAAATCAGGAAGCTCTGCTTGAAGTTGGTTTCATTTTTACACAAGCTTGAAACAAAGATAAACTATGCTTGAAAAAATTAGCATGCCCCCATCATGGTGACTCAATTCAAGGTACATGCCCCCCAAGCTTCAATCCATATGAACTGCAGATGGATTGAAGGTTCAAATGACGAGATCAATAGAAAGACTCAACTGGGATTTTACGAGATCTTACAAAGACTCGAATTGAACGGGAACGTGTTTCATTGTTTTAACAAGGTTGACACATTAAAAGAACTATCCTTAGACACATTGTTTCATTTTTTAAGGAGCCTTACACAAGAAAACAAACTATGCTCCGAAGATCTTGTTTCTTTTTTAAGGAGCTTGACACAAGAAAATGAACTTTGCTCCGAAGACAACTCATCATGATGAATAAGAAGTCATGGATTCCAAGAGGTTCTCATCCGATGGAAGGAAAACATCCTGGAAGTCAGGACCCAATGCCCCCAGCACCTGATGCACAATGGCACTATCACTAAATATGGGCACAGGATAGGTAGCCACATAATTGACATGCGGCGGGGATGACACAACCAGCAGATAAATATCTGGCAGAGATGATGGTGGACTAGCTGCCATATTGGGACCGAAGAACGCTACCTGATCGATGGTCACGATCCGACCTTGGTGCGGAAAACACTTCACACAAAAGAGGGAGGAGACAAGCGCTCCCATGGCATAAGTATAATCGCGGCCCAAGAGTAAATTAAAATCCAAGGGGCCAGGAACAACCATCACGTCCATATGGACAGTTTTCCCTCCCAAAGTAACAGGCAACTTCAGAAGGATCCCTAACGATTGAATAGTTCCTCTATTAAACGCCAACAGATTTTGCGTAACAGGCACAAGCGGAAGTGAACCGAAAGCTTTCCAAGTAGTTGAGGATAAAATACTAATAGATGTGAATTCATCTATAATAGTGCTGGGTACGACCAGATCAAAGGTCTGTACCGTGATCTCGAAAGGCACATAAGACGGAAGGCGGTATCCAGCGAATCAACCCCAATCGAAGGAAGCGACCAAAATACTTGGAGGGGCTACCATCGAACCGAGATGGTCTTCTCCTGGTGTTATGAAAGAATAAGGAGCATCCTCCACGACCTCCATCACGGAGTCGGGAGGGGTATCCTTCGAGACCTCCAACACGGGAGGCGGAGGAGCAGCTTCTTGAGGTACAGGGATAGGAGAATATTTCTCCAAGTCCGAGGAATCTGAAGAAATAAGAAGAACCTGAGGAATATGAGATCCACTCTCAATGGAAAAGACCTGGTGCACCGCAGACAGGGCCAGCTCAACCGATCCCACGACCAATGATTGGTCAGGAACGGATTCCTAAATCTGAATTTCCGGAGGAGCGGGATCGACCAAGGATGACTCCTGACCAATTGTTGCACTAACTAGTGAAGGACACAAAGAAATTTGTTTGTAACCAGCTGGAAGGCAAGGTACTGAAACAGTTGAGTTGTCCAAAACTCTCTTGGCTTCATCCATATATGGACAAAGGTGAATGGCATGGTGCCCTTCACACAACTTACAGGGATTGGCAAGCTTACCCTGCTTCTTAGGATCTTTACCAGCACTAGCTGAAGACGTGCCCCCAACCTGACTCTCGGAAGCCAAAGGTAATGGCGGATGACCGTCGGACCATATTTCGAGTACCTTGGGAATGCCAGGGCAATCTCGAAGAAGATGGTTTCCCTGACACAACATGCAAGGGAATTTAACTTTTCGTGGAGGGTTGGAAGGTTCATCGATGGATGGTTTCTTAGGCGCAATAGCCGCAGATCTAGCCTCTCCTTTATCTGACTTCTTCTTCTTAGCCACCTGGTTGCTCGAATCCAGACTTTCACTAGGCGAAGTAGAAGAGGAGGACACAGAAATAGACGAAGAAGTGGAGGGGTCCACTTTAGAATCAACATGATGTTGTTCATCTGGAGGAGACGGTTGAACAAAGATCGAGGCATTCGGGACCACCAAGGTCGAAAATAACCAAACAGGCAACCCAACAGTTAACCTAGGAAGGGACAATGTTGCCATATAAGGAGCACCAACATTTCCAAAAGGAGGAAAAGGACCAAGATTCTCTTCGGAGGGGATTCCTTGGTTAGTGAACTCTAGAAAAGTTTCCATTGAAAACAACCCAAAACAACACCCTAAGAAAACTAACTATAACTAGGAATATTTCGTGGGCAGTTAATTTTTAAAACATTGAAACAAAACTCCATTGTTTCATATTTTAAGAGTCAAGAAACAGGAAAAAGGTGACTCTATCGCTTTCAGTTTGGAAACAAGCATGAAAGGACAAGTGCTTGATGATCTTTTCAAATTTAGGGAGTCATTAAAGATCAAAATGATTGCTCTGGTAATCTAGGCAAAAGGTGAACCAAGTTTCCGTGAACTGCAATATACACCTTGGTGATAAAATGAAAGAGAAATGACCAAGGACTTTCCGTACGTGCAGGTAGTCTCCCTGAATGCTGTGTTCGATGTATCATGGTTACAAGGCAGCAGACTCGGCTTCCTACGGATAAAGGATAGCAACCTAATGGGGTCTCCCTTTATATACGCGATGGTACGGAAAGCACAAGTCCGTACTAGCGTTTTCTAAAGCTAGATGGTGAACAACAACTACTAGGTTTAACGACGCCAAAACACGTCACTAGCCTAGACCACTAAAATGTGAGCATTAAGTTTCAATGCTTCCTTAGGTTGATTGAATAAATTTTAGTGTTTATCTTCAATTATGTTTCAATTTTCAAGCCCTACCGAATGTTACATCTCAAAATCCTCTAAAATGCACACTACATGCCACAATGTATCACTTCGTTCGATGAATAGCTAACTACAGGAAGGTTGAGAGCTTTCACACAATAACAAAATGATCACAAAACAATCGCTAGTGTCTCTAATGCATGCTAACGAAACTAAAAGCTTTTCTTTCAGAGTTATAAATCACTAATAACAAAGAAAAGATTTCAATTTACATTAACTAATCAAAAGCAAAAGAGATTTAATTTTTTTTTGTATTTTCAATGTTTAAGAGAAAAGTGCACTAAAAAAAATGAAAACTAATGAGAAGAAAAATTTGAGAAGAGATAGCGAAAGAGCAAATACAAGCAAGCTCACTCAATGCCAAACACACAATCAAACCTCAAATTGATGAAGAAATCCCTCAAGTCAAAGAGGAATCACAAAGACTCAAATGAACCGTGTAA
This sequence comes from Pinus albicaulis, assembly GCA_034641835.2. Taxonomy (NCBI): domain Eukaryota; kingdom Viridiplantae; phylum Streptophyta; class Pinopsida; order Pinales; family Pinaceae; genus Pinus; species Pinus albicaulis. The sequence goes on from MU968411.1 coordinate 80,033,595, forward strand.
TCTAGGCCCAAAATGAGACAAAGTGAAATTCGAATGAGAAAGAGACCAATCACTCAAATAACGCAATAAAACAATGAAAAACCACCAAACGAATGCAAAGAATAAATAATGAAATTGACTGATCAAACGAAAACCAAAAACTCCCACGGGAGGCTCGACACACTATACCACCTAGATGCCCTATGGCTAGAATGTAAAACCGATAGTAGAGGGAAAAAAACCAGAGGATGAAGGTCACACACAGTCAACCAAGGCTCTAGAACACTCAGGCAGTCGAAAAAATGACACCAAAACCACAGATCAAGCTTAAAAAGCTCAGAAAGGAGCAAACCCTAGCACCACACAGGATTGGCATGACTGTCAGGCTGCATCTAGCGCCAGAACAGGATTGGCGCGGGGGCTGAAATGGCAACAAGCGCCAGCTGGCGCGACTATCAGGGAAAAAACCACGCCAGTCGAGTTTACTAATGCAAAAAATAAAAAAGAGAAAACAGGAAGCAGATCAGGGATGGTGAGGCTAAACAGAGGTTTAACACTAGAAAAAAGCGAACCAAAAGAGCTGATCAAGCAGACAAAGACCAAAATCAACCGAAAAGACAAGATAAACTCCAATCAATGTCTCCGCAGTGGAGTCACCATTTTTTTGGAGAGGTAAATCCCCTCTGCAGACAGAGGCGATCCCTACTAGCCCAGATCGGTTCTAGCAACAATCAAGTCATGCTAAGACGCAGGTCTCTAGTTACAAAATGACAAGAAATGATAAGTTGCCTACCTCAGGTCCCGCGCGATGGCCGTCGAAAGAAGGATGACGCTTCCCGTCCTCTACTTCGGCAGATCACAATCCTTCCGCTTAGTGCGTCCGAACACCTGCACACATGCGAAGAAACACGATGATACACATCATAGAATCTAAATCTTGTAACTATACATCAGTCAGAGAAGATGTAATTCATTACATCAAAGATAAAGATACACGAATGAAACCATAATCAAAGTCGCTTATCATTAATAATAATAAAAAGAAAGATACAACCCAAAGCTCTGATGTCGGATCTTCCTCTGGCAGGGTCGACAGTGGAGCATGTCTCAATGAAGCTCGTCGGGAATGGGACAAGGCTCTCTCTCTTCGGCTTGGCTCTCACAGGCTGTCTGGCGATAGTCTCCTTGCTACAGATTCAACTCTTGCTTTTGTACCACTACTAGCACTACTAGCTTGCTAAAGAAAAATGGAAAGCTTATATAGATGGTGGAAGGGGAGTTGGGATCACTACATTTGTGGGATTGGCCCTATCCTCAAGGAAGCTTCCATGATAGGTGGAAAACCACCTCCCCTACATGGAGATCCAGAGCCAAACTTCCCAACCCATTTTAGAGACTCGTTCAGGAGTTTGTTGGAATCAAACTTCCGCCATTTATTTTTAAAAAACAATCCTTATTAAGCTTACCATGAGCAATACACTGGGACAAAGCGCCAGTTGGCGCGCCCTCTTTGGTGGATTTTCCTCATTGGTGTGAGGGTTGAATTAGTTGGTTGTGCCAAGGCCAAGAGATCAGTTTTTAGGGTTTTTCCAAGGAAAATTTCTTCCTAGGAATGATTGTCCTTGTCAAGGGGGATGCCATGAAAGTGGTTTCAGGTTATGTCACTTCTCACAGGTCATGGAAAAGGGCCCTCCAATGTGCGGGACGAGGAATTGCAGGGACAGTGACAAATTACTGTGTAACAATGGGTTACTAGAAGTTCAGCTTGATGAGGATTTTATAAGAGCTATCTTTCTTATTTTGAAATCAAGAAAATTTTCTCCTCAACTTAAAATATGTGTTCTTGAGTTAGTTTCTAAAAAATATGAAAATGGTGTTAAAATTTTCCATTCTCAAATTCAGTCTTATAATTTCCGATATCCTAAAGAATTCTTGGAAAATATTCCTTCTCCAAAGCAAGAGGAAATTGTACTACCTTTTGACTTGCAGATTGAGGATGATTATTATTTCAAGTACAAGACTGAAGAAATAGTTTCAGGGTTTAATATTAAGGATACAGCAGCCAGCTAATCAATTAGTCATTGAAGGCCTAGAAGCACAAATCATACATCATGCTTTTGATGATCCTATAGCAAATTATATGGAGATTATTTTTAGCTCAAGTCAGCAAACATGTTTTCTCTATGAGGATCAAAGACATCAACGGTTGTCATTACACATCATATATTTTATTATTAAGACACATGATCAAGTTATGCTTCCAAGTTTGATGACAAGCAGTCAAATTATCAATTCATTTCGACAACTACTTGATTGGCTTCATTGGGATTTTTGTATTACCTGATTCAACAAGATTATCAGTAGATTAGAGTAGGTAGATGAGTGCAAATAAACTCAGAATTCTGAGCATCTTTCTAGTTTTAGTTCAGTGTGTTTTCAGATTTCAATTTGCAAAAAAGGTTTGGTTTTAGTATGAGATGTCCAGTTATAGATTATATGAAAGAGCATGTTGCAGATCTGGGAACGACCCAATAGAGAAGGCTACTGATCTTAAATTTCTTGACATTTCGCCAGGAAATTCCATCCCCATGTGGAGCCATTGTTAGGGTCTTATAATAATAGGATTCATAATTTTTGAATTGAATTTGATTAAATCTTGTAATATGTACATACCTTGCTTTCTGCAAGTTGTTTTTCCATATTTGAAAATAATAATAAATGAAAAGAGGGTAAAAGTCCTAAAAGAAAGATCAAAGGACTTAAAAGAAAAGGATCAAAAAAGAATAAAAAATAAACCCCAAACACAAAAAAGAGATAAGAATAAGACATGAAAGTGATGCAAGTCAAAATTCCACTACTTTTTACTTTTATTGCAAATAAATGATTATGTGCAGCTTTTTCAAAATGCCATAATCCATTATGAGTTAAATAGTTTAATCTTAACTTTTTCATGCTTTGAATTTCATGTTTATAGATAGAGAATAAAGATCTGTCAAACAGTTTAAACTTGACAAATCAGTAGATATTTAGAGAATAAATGAGGAGCGCAATAGTTTAATCTAAGCCCTTAGATGAAATAAGGTTAGATTTAGATAGTTTACTCTTTAAAAGAAAAATGGATTTAGGGTTGCAAGCTCAAATGCACCCATGCAAATAATGAAAAAATGATAGAATAAATTATGGGTAGGTAGAAAGAAGTTGTACAAGGCATGTAATAAAACATCATCTGGAAAAATTACTAATTTCCCTCCCCTCAAAGTATTCAGTATTCAAAACCTTCAGTTAAAAAGGCTCAGAGCATTTCTCTGACTTTTGTTGGGACCGGACCCAAGGCTTAATGACTGAATGGCTAAAGTACTGGATTCCCTTCATAAAAGCCCATTTCCTCAACATATTCCCCCTTTTCCAAAAATATAATCCCTTTTCCTAAATAAAACACCTTTTTTGCCTAGAAAAAGTAAAATCCCCTCTTAATTAATTTCATTTCATCCAAAAACACTCAAAAAACCCATAAAATACAATTTATCCTAAGTTTAAGTGTAAATGTTTAATGGTACAATAATTGTGCTTAAAAAAGTTTATGTTAGAATTTACTCAGTTTATTTTATGTATTTTCATTCATTCTCATTCATTTCATATTAATTTTTAACATATTGTATTAAATCCTTTTAAAAAAACCCTTTCCCGTATATATAATTAATTCATTTATTTAAAAATATCCCAAAAACCCACTTACTAACTTTTAACCTATGATTATATTACCCCACGTGTTATATTATCTCGCCCATATCCCCATAGGTTAAAAACATATCATATTATAAAATTCATTCCAATGGTTATAAAACACATGTAAATATCTTATTTTGCTGTGTAAATACATATCCACTTATCATTGGATTATACGTTTGAAACTATGTTTTGAACGTATTATTTGAACCCTGCCCCATAATATTTATCGGGCCCCACACCCTACATACCAAGTAACTACCTCATCTAATCTCCACCGTTCGCACACATATCTCCAGATCCGACGATCCAAAGATGATATCGCAAATCTAAAAGCGTGAACGATAATCATTTTCATATTTGTGAAATGGGCAGTTTTGTTCCCTTATCTCTCCTCCACATGACACTTTATTATTGGATCGCATTGGATCTAAAGAAACTACTTACCGCCCTGAACCCATGCGATAAGCCACTTCTGGTTTTCTCCTTCATGCGCCAAAACCACCCTCCGCTCTAATATGACCGCCATTCAATGCTTATCCACTTTAAACCTAAAACATTATAAAACTTTCTATGCAGGGAATTAAACCCTTTTTTTCATTATTTATGCATTTTATCCATCTCCAACTGAGGAAAAAAGTGCGATAGCCCTGTTTTCACGCTCAAAGAATTAGAAAGCCATTGAATTTGCTGCCAAGAACACTAGAAGCGTCCAATCAACTTCCAAAAGACTTCTACAGCCATCATAGAACCTCTTTAATGCCTTAGAAACCGTTTAAAAATCAAATACCTACACAAACAGGTATTCTTCAAAGAAAAACAAACTTCCAATCAGTTGAAAAATATTTTTTTGAGAAATTAAGCCTGGAAAAGCTATTTTCCCATAGAAATACCCCTATTTTACCTGCAAAGAATGAATTCACTACTAAAATCTGATAAAACCCCAGTTTTCGATACTATATCTGGTTTTAAAGAAAAATTGAAGTAATTTTAACCTTTTATAGATTTCAAAGACTCTGTGACTAACTAAAGAAACCCTTTGCAAATAATCCTAATCTTTTTGTGCCTTATTTGAATCATTTTTTAGTCCAGTTATCCAAAGAAGCAGAGAAACACGTGTATACGATTTCCTGAACCTAAAAGAGTCTAAAGATCAGTTTGTAACCAAATTGAAAGGTCTAAACCCAAAATAAATCCAGTTTACACCTTTTTTCTATTCTAGAAACCTCTGTCACACCAGAAATACCTTCTGTAAACAATTTAAGCTTACAAAACAGTACAAAAAGTCTAAATACAAAGTTTCAAGCATCCAGGAGGTCTAAAATGTCAAAATCAAACCCAGCAATGCCTTCCAAAACCACTATTGTTGTAAATCCTCTACAACCTCCTCTTGTAGATGTGGAGCACACACCCCTAGCTGATGTGGATTACAAAATGTTGATCCAGTGATAGAATTTAATCTTCTAGACCTCCACTGCTGGAGTCTTGAAAAATCATTAGATCAGGGAGATGAAGTCCAGATTTGGGAGTCAAATCTACCCAATTATGTTGTCCCACATACTCATCAATTTCCAAAAGTCATTAGGTTGTGTCAAACCTATTATTTACCTGAACAAAGAGCCATGGTTAATGCTAATAAAGAAATATTGTTTACCATTACTGCAGAGTCAATTAACCTAATTCTTTAGCTCAAACCAGATCCCAATGCAGTTCCCTTATCCATAGAAGCACCCACAAAGCTTTACATTAATCTGGATTTTCCTAAAAGGTTTTAGATTTTCCAAAATTTCATGCCTGCCTATGTTGAAATCCCAAAACTAAACCCTCCTTATTTTACTTCCAAATTTCCTGAAGGGTCAAGGCATGTCATCTCTATGTTATCCTTCATCCTAGGTTATTTTACTGATGAGCATACATATGAGTCAATTCTAGGTTTCTTATCCACTTTTATACTAGGTCAACTGCCTTCTGTTATCTACAATTATGTTGAATACATAGCTGATAATATCCATGATCATCTTGTGAAATTTCCCATTGAAGGAGTCTTCAAATATTCATCCTTCCTATTTCACATGTTCCTTTATTTTCAAGAAGATAAGTTCCCTATAAACCTCCAGAAATTGGATGTAGAAAGAAATCCTATATCAGTCATCTTTTAGACATCTTTGATCGAAAAAGAGTCCACAGAGTTCAGTTATGCAGATTTTACAGACTCCTTTATTCATCTATTGGTTAATATGCTTACAAATAAGGTACAACCAAGAATCAATGATGAAATAAAGAAAATATTACAGTTGTCAGAACACAGTAAAACTAGAGATTGGTACCTTTACAAAAATCATACAGAGATCAAAGTTTTTGGGTCAAATCTTTTACCTTAATGTTCCAATGAGAGTGTTAGCCTTGGAGTACATCAGGAAAATCCTAAATTCAGATTCTGTCAACTTCTTAGCTGCCAAGAAGAAGACTCAATTGAAGTTGAAGAATCAGGTAGGACCATTCATTTGCAATCATAGAGATGTAGGAACAGAGGCAGCAAAACAGTTTCTGGAATACAAATTTGAATTCAATTTCTTATGGAATTATGATCCCCAAGGAATTCTAAGTAAAATGAGGGTAAAATGTAAATTGACCCATTATATACATGATAAAAGGCCAGAGATTGAACAGTTTTCTAATCAAGCAGAGTGGATAGAAAATACCTTGGTATAAGCAGTTAAACAGGGTGATACTAGTCACACCTTGGAAACTGTGAATTAAGAAGATAAAGTTACCAAAAGAGTCAGAGAAGAAGGTACCTACACTGCTGAAACAACTACAAATACTAGGTTTAAACTCGGATATAATAAAAATCCTAAGCTTAATCCAGTTGATAAAGAAAAAGAGACCATAGAAGTGGAAGATAAAAATGTTCCTGAGACAAACACAGATGTTGCTACAGTCGTTATAAATGAATAGAAAAAGGATACTTTAAACACACAGGTAATTGAGAAACAACAAAATATGGAAGCATCATCCTCATAGTCAGTAGAGGATAAAGATATTGACATCAGGGAGAAATATAAGCAGATAAAAGCCAAGAATGAAGAAATTAAGAATGAGATTTATTCTCAGTATTTACAGCAAAATCCAGGAATCCAGAATAGTCTTTAGTCAGCTTTTTATTATTCAAACAAGAAGTTGATTATGTCAGTACTTCAACAAACAGTCAATAAACCCAAAACAACTGCAGATTACAAAAAATTTGACCTTGAGGTACCTATTGATAGCATCCATCCATCAGATCAAATTGAATTTCATAGACAAACTTCAGAGATGATTTATTCTAATATGACTAACAAGGCAATGAGTGCCCAAAATCTACAGAACACAGTAATAAATATGAGAGATCAAATGAAATTTGAAAAGGCTTCCTCATATGCTAAAGATCTTAGAATTAAGTCTTTAGAAGAGTTGGTAATTCAAGTAGGATATGACCCTGCCAATGTGAAAGGTGCAGAAGAGTTGGTAAAGAAAAAGAATGCCGACGTTGCAGCACTTAGAAAAAAACTCAAGATTCCACCAACAGAACATCCACAAACCAAGGAAATTGTGCAAGAGGCAAGCCAAAAAGATGATATGATGAACTTGATTTTACAATTGACAGCTCAGATTAAAGAGATGGAAATCCAAATGGACAATCCTGTCCATGAAAGATAAACTGCAAAATCACAAGAAGTTCCTACAATAATTCCCATGGCACCATTAGCTGCCCCTTCAATACTAGCAGAGGAATTGGCACCAAAAGCTCCATTGGCAACAGTTGTGCCACTGACATCTTCTACTACCTCAGCCACAGAATCATCTACATCAATAGTGCAGCCAATAGATGAAGCCAACAAGCTCATCAAAGCCATGGAGGAAATGTCACTTCAAACCAATGAAATCAATAGGTTGAAAAAACTGATTGAAAATATGGAAGATACTAAGAAGCTAGCCCAAATTAATGCCAAAACTCAGGAACAAAGGGCTAACAGGTTGAATGTTGAGTTGAAGAATTTAAAAAAGGATTTAACATTGAAAGAACCATTGTCCTATGTGAAGAATCAATTATGTACCAAAATCATTGAATCCATCAATGATGTTTGGCTATCAATACAGGTAATATATGAGCAAAAGGATTTACTAAAGGTAGCTCAAGAGGAAATTCAGAAAAAAAAGGATGAACTAGGTGCCAAACCTGAAGAGGCCCTAGAAATCATCAAATTTCTCAACAGTAAGAACAAACAAGAATTGGATGAGATATAAATTACTAATAGAACAGAGACAATTCTTGAAATAAGAAAAGTGATTTCAAAGAAAAATTTGATGAAGCAGCTAGAAGAAAAATGTGGAAACATTAACATAGCCATAACCAAATTTATGGTTAAATTTGATATCTTGAGGAAAAAAGGTTTGCCAAACATTCTTGTTCTTAATGATAAACTTATGCCACAAGAAGACTATGACAAGAAGATCGGAGATCATGCAAAAGAGCAGGTAAATAAAATAGAAGGACAAGTAATTCCTATAGGAAAGGTTCTACATAAAAGCTTTGAAGACTTGTTTTATCTACAGCATGAGATAAAACACTTATTTCTGGTAAAACCAACATTTGCTAGATACACATAGGCAGATGAGAACTTTAGGAAGTTGAAAAAGACAAAAATCCCTGATGAAGAATTTTGGGAAAAACTAACTGACTTATTATAAAATTCAAATTGCAGTGAAAAGGATGAAAAACAGTTTGTTGTTTTTATACAGTAAAAACAGATTTTACAACAGTAAGGCAGTTAAACAGTGGTTTAAAGTGTATAAGTGATTAAAGAGTATCAGATAAAGGATAAGATTGCAAAACAGATCAAAAGATCTTTGCCAGCAAAGCAGCCAGTTGCACCCAATCCAAAACAGCAGTTCTATTTTATTTGGATAAAAAGGACAGCATGCTAGTTGTTAAGCAAGCTGTCACTATATTTTTGTAAAAGATATCTTTTTTTCCTTAGAAAAATCCTATGATCATTCTAGGATATTTTGTAAACATTTTTGTATAAATACTTCAAACTTTGAAGTATTAGTGTGGAATCAATTGTTGAAGATTTCTATAGTCAATATTTCTGTACCTGAAGGCTTTTTGTAGCAAGTTCATGTAGCAAACTGGATCAAATCATAAAGCATAATATTTCAGGATTCATGTGATGAGCCATTGAAGTGAAGTACTTTCTACTGTCTTTGTTTATCTTCTTATGTTTTACATGCATTCATATATGTGTTTTAAAGTTGAATGATAAATTAGGAATATTATTACAGGATTTGTTAAAAGCACCCTGTCTTTAACTATTTATCATTTCTATGTTTTCTGTTGATTTCCAGAGTAGGGAACCCTTAATTTCTCCCTCTTTCGAATGACCCCTGTTTTCTCTTTCCTTATCCAGATCAAAGAATCCTTAATTTCTCTTTATCCTGATCAAACCACTTCACCAATTAGCCTTCCAAGATCTTCAATGACTTGTCTATCTTTCCCTGAAAATATTTTACTTTTTGACCTTGATCCTAATCTTGTCTGCTTGAAATTTGACTCCTTAGCCCAATGGATAAATAGATCTATCATTATCCATCTCATTAAGTGATTTTTTCTCACCAAACCAAACCAAAACCAAATCTTTAAACCAATTTGCACATCATAACTAGCCTAATATCATATAATTAAAACAGAGTTAATTCTTATAGAGAGAGCCCTCTTTGAACCCTAAGAAGGCTAGATCCTAGAGTTTAAAAGTTGGTATGTGGTTACCTTTGATATTCTTTGACTAAAAATCAAAAATCTCACAACTTAAGAATTATTAAAGTGATAACACCTTGGTCGCCCTCATAATACGGCATGACCTAACCTGACCCGACCTGAACGCGTTTCCTTGGGTGCCATCACACGGCTCAACCCGACCCATACAAACGTGTTTCCTTAGGCAGACTCACATGGAACGACCCGACCAGACCCAACTTGACCCGCCCGAACATGTTTCCTTGGGCACCCTCACACGACCTGACACATTGTTCCTAAACCCTAAACCAAATAATATGACCCGACCTATTATTCCTAAAGCCTAAAATATAACTCCCAAACATTGTTCCTAAACCCTAAACCCTAACTCCCGAAACGTCCCAATTTCGACGCTTTTCCTTAGCGTCGCAATTCTGACACTTATCTCCTCAATGTCAAAATTCTGAGACTTAGCTTAAAAACGTCGCAATTATGACGCATGCTCCTGCAACGTCACAATTCTGACGCTTTTCCTTAGCATCGCAATTCTGACACTTGGCTCCTAAATGTCACAATTCCGACACTTGGCTCTGAAACATCGCAATTCCGACGCTTTTTCTCAAAACGTAGGTATTCCGATGATTTTAATAAACGTCGTTGTTCCAACGATACTCCCTAAACGTCACTAGAGCGATGCTTATTGGCGGGACTAAAAAAATTGAGAAAACTTGGGTAACTTTCCGACAATACGTCAAAAGTTTCAGAACTAAAGTGTCGGAAAATTGACCATATGTACTAGTGAATATTTAATATGCCATTGTTGGAGTTGTATTGAGATTGGATTTTGATGATGTTGTAGGTGTATTTGTATGTGATTCCAGTTATATTATGAGAAAAATTGTATGTGTGAGGTGTTTGTATGTTGAATTGATTGTGAGAGCCATAGCCTACATATGCTACTAGTTGAGTCATTGAGAGATTGTATGGTGTTGATGTTTCGTTGGATTATGTCGAAGTTTTTAGCTTATCAAAGAAAGAAATTTGTTGTTGTATTGTGCAGGGGTTCAGTTTGAAGCATTTTGAAATGTGGCCTTATTGATCAACAGATCAAATTAGCTTGGTGAAGAATAGATAGATGTTCTTTTCCTATGGGTGTAGGTAGCTAGTAAAAGGAAGTAACATTCTCATAGTCTAATGGTTGTTGGGCAAGGCATTTCGGGGATAGGAGTCTCCAGTGGATTGGAGTTCACTTAATCGATGTCATATTAGAAACTTCCTTGCTGGGAATAGCCAGCTATGATGTAAATTGATTTGCATGATTAATAAAATTATAAGCAGATAAACAACAACAACGCATGGTGATTTTTTCCCCGAAGGAAAGTTTTCCACCAAAGATCCTTGTGTCCCTTGTGCATGTGATGTTTTGATTATGTTATGGCCTTCATGTGATGATCTTGATAATTTTTATTTCATTTGCTAGTTAATCTACTAATGTCATAATGTATGAATTTGTTTCAGTAAACTGAAAATAAATACAAAATTTAAAGAACACTGTCGCTACTGATTCACCCCTCTTCTCAGTAGTGAGCACATTTCCAACATCACTCGATCTAGCCTCTTCTTGCTCTCACTGCCAAATATCGCACTCCATTGAATCCCAAATCGTGCCTAATTGAATGTGTCTCTCATTTTTTTCAATCCTCCTATTAAAAATATCAAACCCTAATCTCAAGAAAAATCCCTAAACAAAATGGTTGAGATTAGATCTCGACTCACTAAGATCAATGTCTATGACTTAATCTATCGTTTACTTTTCCTTTTAATAAAAAGGTAACCAAAAATTAAATTAAATTTTCATCTAAAGTTTTGAATTAGGAAATTTATTATTAACTGTGGTAGGAGAAAATTAAGGTGACTCGTTGCATACCATGGCACCTAATCCATGCAGAATCACCTTTCACGCTACAATTTAAACATAGGTTCTCTTCCTTTCTACTGCAATGCTTCCCTAATAAGATTCTGAATAACCATGAAATTTCACTTCTTTATCTCCAATATATCTCAAATCATACTCCATTGTTCCCCTCAAATACCTAAGCACATGTTTTTCCACTACCCAAGGCTCCTACCTTGTCTCCACAATGAAATGACTCAAAGTGTTCACTACGAAAAATATGTCTAGTCTGGTGTTGACCAAATACATCAAGGAACCTATCAATTTCCTTTACATCTTGGGATCCACTAACTTTAAATATGAGGTTTTCACTTTATTCATATTGATCATGGGTGTGGCCATAGGTTTGCAATTCTCCATTTGGAAACTCTTCAGGATTTGAACTGCATACTTACCTTGCTTAAGGAAAATGTCCCCTAGTCTTTACTAAAACTCCAACCTAAGGAAGTAATGCTTCAAGCCAATAATCCTTCATCTATTTCTATGTTTTCATTGCACCTTGTAATGAGCTTATTTAAATCTGTAAAAAATAAGTAATCTACATAAAACACTAAAATAAGCAAGGCAATTTAAATAAGTGTATAATATAAGTTAGAATCTACTTCACTTTTGGTGAATCCCACACTTTACAAATCTTTGTCAATTCTGTAATACCATGCTCTCAGTTCCTACTTGAGTCCACACAAGGCTTCCTTAAGCTTGAACAAATGGGACTCTTTCCCATGTACCTTGAAGCCTCAAGATTTCTCTATGTACACTTCTCTCTCTATGATCCTATTACAAAAAGTTTTCTTCACATCCATTTGGTGTATTCTCCATCCGATAAATAAAACCAAGGAAATACCAACTATACTAGAAGTGTACCTAATGACTGGATAAAATGACTCTTTGTAGTCCACTCCCTCTCTCTAGGAGAACCCTCTTGCCACAAACTTCGCTTTAAACTTCTTAATTCTAGCATATACAGCACACTTGATCTTGTTGGGCCACCCGAAACTCACAAATGACATCCTCTTTGGTCTTGGCACTATGTTCCAAACATCATTCTCCATGATGGATGTGTACTCTACCATGAAATATTTTTGTACTTGTTGGTCCACTGTCTATTCAAAATTGAAAGGCTCAAAGTCTAGAATGTTTCTAGCCAATGGCATATGGTTTGGAAACTTCTATGTAATTTTTTTCTCTAAATTTTCTTTTAGGAGTCTCAAAATTCTCTTCAACATCCCTCAATTTACGATTGAACCATCGAGGTCTCCTATAGAAGTAGAAGGAGTTCCTATCTTTCATTCTTTACCTAAAGGTTGTTGTAGTACTTTGGAAATCACTAGTGACCTTGACTCAACCTTCAGATCTTCTTGCTTCTCATCATGTGCCACTAGGATATGCTCATGGGAATTTTTGGTTGCAAATTATTTTTCAAACTTTACATCCCAACTCACTATTATCTTCCTTTGATTTGGAATATAAACCTCATAATCCTTTGAAATCTTAATCTAACTCACAAATAAACCCTTCATGTTGGAAGGATCTAACTTGGTCCTCTTCTCTATCGATGCATGGATATAAACTAGTTAATTAAACATGCATAATTGGCTTACCTATAGCTTCACACCAGTGAATACCTCCTTTAGTGTATTATTTTCCAAGATCCTACGAAAAAACTAGTTCTAGATGTATATTGTTGTATTAAATGCCTTTACCCAAAGATACATCAACAATTCCAAGTCATATATCATGGCCTTAGTAACCCCTATGGTGGATCACTTCTTCCACTTTGCAATTTCATTTTTCTATGGGTTGAATGGAACCATCAACTCCATCTTGATTCCTTCCTCCTTGTAAAAATCACTAAACTTTTGGAGGTATAATGATCCCCATTGTACACTCTCAAGAATTTGATATTCTTCCCTATTTGGTTTTCAACTAGAGCTTTGAACTCTTAAAACCTAATAAATACCTCATCCTTGGTATTTAACAAGTAAATCCAAGTCTTGCAAGAAAAATCATCAATAAAGGAAACATAATACAAGCTTCTGATTATTGATAATAGGCATCGATCCACAAACATATGAATGTATTAGGTCTAGAATCACCTTAAACATATGCGTGTTTCTTTGGAAAGTAGCCTTGAGATGCTTTCCAATTGTGCACCCTCTACATACACCATGTTACTAAGTACTGAACTTTGGAAGACCTGTGACTATTTCCCTCAGAGTAGGTGATACCGTGTGATGTAGGTGCCCCATTCTCTTGTGCCAAAACTTGCACATGTTGTCACTATTATGCACCAAAGCTCAAACAAGTTCACCATGAAACCTGTCTAAATTACCTTCTCTAACCATTATCACTTGAGTTATATTTGGGCTAGAATCCTTCAACATGATGAAGACTTGTTGGTTCTTGGACTCACTATAAAGCACTTATCCTTCATGATTGAAACTGTAAGAAAAATATTCTTGAGACTTGGAACAAACAACACATTGTCAAAATCTAAAGAATTTCCTTACTTAAGTTGGAAATGAATAATACCAACTCTTTCCACTAGGTATTTGGAACTACCACCATGCTCGACCTATAATCTCGAGTCCCACATCTTTAGACTAAAAAAAATTATTAGGTTGATGTCATATGTTGAGAAACCCCACTACACATACCACACATCCCTCAGAATCATGTTGGTAAAAAAGAAATATATCATCGAGAATTCCTTCATAAACTTGGAATCAAACTCGTTCATATGAGTTTCTATAGAGACTGCTACCTACTTATGTTGCTTCCCTTTATCGTTCTTCTCATGAAACTATGATGAATAATGACCTTTCTTATGACAAATAAAGCTTTTGATTTTACTTAAATCCTTCTTCCCTCACTATGAGCTTGACTCCTCACTCTTTCCTTTACCCTTGCTCGGTCCTTTACCTATGTTGTTATTTGACTGACCAAATAGAGCTAGGTCCTCATAACCACCCTTCTTGCTATCCTTTGACTCCATCTAAGTCTCCTCCTATATATAGTCATTGCAAAGCCTCTAAAAGTTAGGAAGGTTTTCTTGAGCACAAATACCTTTGAAATATGGCTCCCATGAAGTTGAGGAACCACTTAGTGTCGTGCTCACTAGATCTACATCTGCAACCTTCTCTCCAACTAATGCAATCCGTTCATGAATCTATGTGATCTTCATAACATAACTTGTGATTGTGTCTAATTTGTTCATCGCTATGGATTTAAGATTGTTTTGTAATATCATCCTCCTATTTATGTTTTGACTCTAGAAAATACCAACCAGAGCATCGAACATATCTTTAATCGTAATCTTTTTGGATACATGAGGGATCAAATGTTTCCTTATGGCATCCAAGATCATTTATTTGGCTTTCACTTTAGTTATGAGATGTCAAGTCCCACAGATCTCTAGGCACAGTCACAACGTCCTTGACAATATCCTAGAGATCATTCCCTTTTAGTAAGAGTGTAACTCTCACTTTCCATGCTACGATGTTCAAGGAACCATCTAATCTATCCTCAAACTAGAGGCCCACTACCGCTATTTCTAAAATCTATTACATAAACCCCCAAATTAATTAAGAAAAAAATCAACTTTTATCGTTGGTCTTTCTTCCAAGCAATAAATTTAAAGTTGAAAATATGAGAAAATTTCAATTAAAGATCAAGTTGTGATATTGTCTTATAATTTAAGGCTCTAGGTGACTTATGTCCTTATGGTATCAATCAAGCAAGTAGATAGTTGAATTTAATAAATGCAAAAAATAAATTTAGACCAAAACACCATTCACACAATACCTAGAAATTAAACAATGGAAACATAAAAATTAAATTCACACACACCTAGGTAATTACTACTTTGAATCAGCTTTCATTCCTTGTAAAAACTTATAACCTAGGTAATTACTACTTTGAATCAGCTTTCATTCCTTGTAAAAACTTATAAGAAACTCTCCACACCCTATCCAAAAAAACATGATGCATGGATACAAAAAAAAGCATTGATGTTGAGCTTCTACAAGATGCTAGAAAAATACAATTGCTAAAAAGATCAACAACAAAGAATTGTTGTATAGATTTTATGACTATTATACACTATTTTTGTATGAATTCTATATGACTATGAATTTGTATGATACTATCTATATGATTGTACATAATTGATGTCTTAAATTGTCCAAAAAATCCTATAAGCTATTTTCTTTTTCTCTGCTCAATTACTCAAGTGTATAAAAACCTTGGGTTTATTCTATCTTTATAATTTTAGTGGAAATTCTATTTTTAAAATTACTAAAAAATATTATTAATTAATTTTATTAATTAAAAAAAATAAAGTGAATTACAAAATAGATTTAAAGTGAATTACATAATAGATTTCGTTTTCTAAATCTAAAATTACTTTTTGAAAATACAATTTCAAAAATATCCGAAACTACTTTTCATTTCACATATTTACAATGCATATTTGTAAAAAAATTTATCTCTTCTCATTCAAACTATAATTCTCCACAAATCTTTCCTTTAACTTTCAACTTAAATTTGCGTTGTTATTATTATATGAATTGTGAAATAGCATACTGAGATGTTTGATCTTCAAATAGTATATTGTCAAAACATTGTTATATCTCGCAACACCATGCACAAATATTATAGTAAATAGAGACCAACTTAGTACTAAATACCTTAACAAAGCTATCAATGACTCATGCGAGTATTAGCTATAAACTGGTAACGGTATTTGTATATAAATTATAATATATATGCACAAGTGCAGCACTTATTTGTGTTTATTGTTTTTCTATACATTATACCTTTAATTGTAAGAAGAGGAGGATATAGATAATTTAATAAGCATTAAAGTTGTGTGCGATTTAAGTATTGGAATTGGGATTATGTTTATTACTGTATAATATTGAAAAGTGATATAATTGAAATTTACATGTGACATCAAAGTTAAGATACATAATGCTTATGGAGTATGTTACCTGTCTATTAATGATGGATAATAAGATAACAAGACGGGCTGCGAAGCAGCAAGTCTCTGCAATGTTAATGCATTTGTAGTCATATACTCATGATAGAAAGATTGCTACTTGGGTTAGAGCCTAAGCCATTGATGCTTTTGGCTAACTATACATATTATTAAAATAAGTTTAATATTATGTTTAAGACCAAGTTGTAAGTGGTTAATCTGTAGTTCTTTTTGCTTTTCTACAAACTTTTTTGTTGGAATTTTCAGAATTCCAAAAACAAATAAAACTGCCTTGCCCAACACAGAGAAATATTCAGAATTTTGACAGAGTTTCACAAAAAAAATTCTATTAAAAAAAACTTGCTGTTACAATACTTCCTCAAACTCAGAGGGATTACAAATTGGTTTATCTGCTGCAAACACAGAGTAAACTATCACTCTCTGTCTCACATAGAGAAATACTCTGTCTCTCTAACTCAACAACAATACACTACTGTGCATACTCTGTTTTTAAAAAAAAACTCTGTTGTTCTGTGTAATTATAAAAATTACAGCTCTCTGTCTTTTACAAATGCACTGCTGTGCATAAAACTCTGCTCTGTGTTTTTTAAAATACGCTGCTGTGCATATATGAAAACATTACATACAAAACAATGGCACTGTCTCTACATATTACAAACAGAAATATCTTCAGCCATAAATTGCTCAACCACTAAGTTCACCGCTTGAAAAAAAACATTAATGGTTCATTACTCCTGTCAGCACCGCTCTAATCTGCATTGATAGCAAATTGACTTTCCAAGACTCGTGATATTTTTATCTCAAGACCGCCGTGCTTTATCGTTTCTCGCACCGTCATATTAAAAATAATACAGCAACCCTTTGCTTTCTTCCGCACTGCTGTCTTTTCCTTTCCTTTTATTTACACTGCTGTGTAATTACAACATATGCTTCACGGCTTTTTTTTTAATATATATGTCACATATATTAAAAAAAACAAAACAAATAACGTTAAACAATAAACCAACTATTGTATTAACAAATGCGTTATTATATTAAACCCGCAAGTCTTATATATATCATATGGGTCGTATGACATATGTGGGCCCCTGGCTGTTCCGAGGGGGTAAGAACCTCCGCCCAACTCAATTCATCGACCCCCGTGGACTTATTTGTGACTCCAAGATTTGGGCCC
Source organism: Pinus albicaulis (assembly GCA_034641835.2). Classification (NCBI taxonomy): domain Eukaryota; kingdom Viridiplantae; phylum Streptophyta; class Pinopsida; order Pinales; family Pinaceae; genus Pinus; species Pinus albicaulis. The sequence goes on from MU968411.1 coordinate 80,051,203, forward strand.
AGTTCCGATGGGGTATGCTGCTCCAGCCACCTATCTTGCCGGACCCCCTCGGACTTCACTTGCTGCCGCTGTCCTGTTGTTCTGCCGTTGAAATTATATTTCAACACTCCCCCTTAATTTCAACTGCTGGGTTTTCTTGCATACCCATGCATCTTCTGAAATATTCAAAGCTTTTCTGCTGTAGTGGCTTTGTGAGGATGTCTGCAAATTGATCCTCCGTTCTGCAATGCTGCAAAACAATCTCGCCATTGCTAACCAATTCCCGTATGAAATGAAACTTGGTGTCAATGTGTTTTGTCCTTTTATGAAAAACAGAATTTTTAGACAATGCAATAGCTGAGCTATTGTCACAAAATATCACTGTCCCTTTTACCTGTTCTTGACATAAGCTTCTCAACATTTTTCTCATCCAAACTGCTTGACACGCTGCTGCTGTAGCTGCCACATATTCTGCTTCTGCTGTAGATAACGCTACAACGGGTTGTTTCTTAGAAGCCCATGAAATGGCTCCTGAACCCATGTGAAAAACATAACCGGAAGTGCTCTTCCGATCATCAACACTTCCAGCCCAATCACTGTCCGTGTATCCAACTAAATCTGAATTTTCTGAAGTAGTATAAAAATACCAAATTTCTTTGTACCTTTAACATACCTCAAAATCCTTTTTGCTGCTTGCCAATGTGCATCCTTTGGCTTTTCCATGAACCTGGAAATCAAACTAACAGCATGCATTATGTCCGACCTAGTTGCAGTCAAATACATGAGGCTACCAACTATGCTCTTGTATAAACTAGGATCAAAATCCTTGCTGCTGTCCTCTCTGCTGAGTTTTAATCCCATCACTGTGGGAGTGATCGCTGCTTTGCTTTCCTGCATGTTAAATCTTTCAAGAACTTCATTAACATACTTTGCCTGTGAGATGAAAATCCCACTTTCATCTTGTTCTACTTCTATTCCCAAGAAGTATCTTAACAAACCCATATCAGTCATTTCAAATTCTTCTTTCATGACTGTTTTGAAATGTTCAATAAGGCAATCATCATTACCTGTAAAAATAATATCATCAACATACAAGACTACAATCAAAATTTTACCGTCTTGTTCTTTGATGTAGAGGGTGGGTTCTCCCTCACACTTCTCAAAACCATTTTCCAGTAGATATGAGTCTATCCTACTGTACCACGCTCTTGGCGCTTGCTTCAGCCCATAAAGAGCTTTCTTCAGTTTGCATACCTTGTGCTCTTGGCCTTTCTTTTCATAGCCGAGAGGTTGATCAATGTAAACCTCTTCCATTAACACTCCATTCAAGAATGCTGACTTCACGTCCATTTGGTAAACTTTCCATTTGTTTTGTGCTGCAATAGACAACAATGCTCTCACGGTTTCCATTCTGGCAACCGGTGCGAAAGTTTCCTCATAATCTATGCCATGCTTCTGCTTATAGCCTTTGACAACAAGCCTTGCCTTGTGTCTCTCTATCTTGCCTTCAGCATTACTCTTGGTCTTGTAGACCCATTTAACACCAATGACATCTTTACCTTTTGGGAGTTCAACTAAATCCCAAGTTTTGTTCCTCTCTATGGCATTTATTTCCTCATCCATAGCTTCTATCCATTTCCTATCCTTGATAGCTTCTTCGAAATGAACAAGATCATCAACATGACAATATAAAGCAAACAAAGAATTGATACCTTCATTAGCTATATCTTGTTCATAAATTTCTTTCAAACTTCTGAATTTCTTACCTCTTTCAGTAGGTGTACAAGTACTTGAAGAAGCACTTGAATTTCCTCCTTGTGGTGTGCTTGGAGAAGCACCGTCATTTCTCCTCAAGGGTGTGCTTTGCGGTGTTGTTGCTGCTGTTTGGGGATGTATTTCAGCCAACTCATCATCATTCTCATCATGAGATAAACAGTGTTTAACATTCACTGTTTTCTCTATGCTTCCATCCCAAGCTTCCTCTTCAATGAACTGTACGTCCCTGCTCACAAGAAACTTCTCGCTGGATGGGTTATATAACCTGTATGCCTTGGATTCCTCACTGTATCCAATGAAAATACATTTCTCCCCCTTGCTGTCCAACTTCTTCCTTAGCTGATCCGGAATGTGTGCATAAGCTACACATCCGAAAACCTTCATGTGTGTGACACTTTGCTTTGCGCCACTCCATGCCTCTTCCGGCACTTTGTTCATAACTGCTTTTGTAGGGCACCTGTTCAAAATATACGCTGCACAATGTACAGCTTCAGCCCAATAATCATTAGGCAAATGCTTTGCCTTAAGCATACTCCTCGCTATGTCCATTATGGTTCGGTTCTTCCTTTCGGCTACTCCATTTTGCTGTGGAGTATATCTAGTTGTAAACTGCTTTTGAATACCATTTTATCTACAAAACCGTAGAAAATCTTTAGATATATACTCACCTCCTCTATCAGTCCTTAAGACTTTGATATGCAGCCCACTTTGATTCTCAACAAGTGCTTTGAAATTGCAAAAATTTTCAAACACTTCACTTTTGTTTTTCAAAAAGTAAACCCAAGTTTTTCTTGTAAAATCATCTATGAATGTTAACACATAGTGGCTGCTTGCAAGCGATGGAGTTTGCATCGGTCCACATACATCTGAGTGGACAATCTCTAAGGGTGCTTTTGCCCTTATGCTTTTGCCGGAAGGAAAACTTTCTCTGTGTTGTTTCCCAAGAATACAACCTTCACAAAGGCTGTCCGTTTTCTCTATCAATGGTAAACCACTTACCATTCCTTTTCTGTTCAACAAGTTAAGACCTCCAAAGTTGAGATGACCAAATCTCAAGTGCCATAACCAATTATCATCCTTTGGTTCGCTTTGGTAAGTCTCCTGTGCAACTGCTGCTTTCTCTTCGCCATTTTTCAAGTCTGCTCTCATTCTGAGAGGGAACATCCTGTTCCTTGTCATCTTCACTTCAGCAATACATAGTTTGCTGGGTGGTTTATCCATGATGGTACAAACATCATTATCAAAGAAAACATTATACCCCTTATGGACAAGCTGTCCAACACTTAAGAGATTACACTTCATTCCTGGAACATAATAAACATCTGCTATGGTTTTTCTTGCACCTAATCTTGTTAAAACATTCACATCTCCTTTTCCCATAACAGAAACTTTGCTATCAGTTCCTAGTGTGACTTGTGACTGCACACTTTCATCTAACATAGAAAACATTGCTAAGTTTCCTGTCATATGGTTACTACAACCGGAGTCTAGAAACCATAGATCTTCAGATTTTTCTTCAGCCATATTACAAGCTAAAAACAAATTACTTTGACTGTTGTTTTCTTTTGTGAAATTTGCACTTGTGTCACTTCTCATATCATTCTGCTTCTTCTTTCTACATTCATTAGCATAATGACCATATTTCTTACAATTATAACATTGGACATTGGACTTATCATACCTTTGTCCTTGTGCATTCTGCTGACCATTCTGTTGGCTGCTGCCTTGGCCTTGATGCTGATTTGGATTGTTGCCCCTTCCTTGAGCATTTGCTGGACTGTTCCTTCCACCTCTGTTCTGGCTTCTGCCTCTTCCTCTTCTGCCTTGCCCTCTTCCTCTTCCGAAAGACATCTGGGACTTAAAAGCATGTTCAAGAGATGAGTTTTCACTCCTACCCAATCTCTGTTCATGTGTAATCAGTGATGCATGTAATTCATCCACTGAAAACTTTGTGAGATCCCTTGTCTCTTCTATGGTGGTGACAATCACATCGAATCTTGAGGGTAAACTTCTCAAGAGTTTCTCCACAATCCTCTTATCCTCAAGAGTCTCTCCATGAGATCTGATTTGAGTGACCATTCCAATCACATGAGTGAAGAATGAGTCAATGTTATCTGACTCCTTCATGCAGAGAGTCTCAAAGTCTCTCCTCAGCAACTGAAGTTTTGCTGTCTTCACTCTCTCCATACCCTGATAGGCTGTCTTGAGAGTTTCCCATGCTTCACTGGATTTCTTAGCTGCTGCTATCCTTGGAAACACACTCTCATGCACTGCTTGATATAAGAAGAAAAGAGCCTTGGCATCTCTCTTCTTATTGTTCTTCAACTGTTCTCTTCCTGCTTGATTTAACATAAGAAACTCTGCTTCATCTTTTGGCTCTTCAAAGCCATCCTCAACTAATTCCCATAATTCTTGTGAGGTAAATAAAGCTTTCATAGTTATTGACCAGTAGTCATAATTCTTTCCATTGAATTGTGGGAGATGGACACTTCCCAAACTCATACCTGTGCTAGAACCAGCCATTCTGCACTTCTAACTATGTTTTAAAAACACTTGACTGTGTATTAAAATAGCTCACTGTATTGCAACAGTAACACAACAAATTTTATAGAGAAATACCTTTGAATTCTTCTTGGCTGAACCTTCACTCTGCTGGAGAGGTTGCTGCAAAAACGAACTCTGTTCCTTCAGCTTATTTGACCCTTCAAATAGCCTGGATTGGCTCCGATACCATGTTGGAATTTTCAGAATTCCAAAAACAAATAAAACTGCTTTGCCCAACACAGAGAAATATTCAGAATTTTGACAGAGTTTCACAAAAAAAATTCTATTAAAAAAAACTTGCTGTTACAATACTTCCTCAAACTCAGAGGGATTACAAATTGGTTTATCTGCTGCAAACACAGAGTAAACTATCACTCTTCTCACATGGTTATACTGGCTCTTAACTCAACAACAATACACTACTCTGTGCATACTCTGTTTTTAAAAAAAAACTCTGTTGTTCTGTGTAATTATAAAAATTACAGCTCTCTGTCTTTTACAAATGCACTGCTGTGCATAAAACTCTGCTCTGTGTTTTTTAAAATACGCTGCTGTGCATATATGAAAACATTACATACAAAACAATGGCACTGTCTCTACATATTACAAACAGAAATATCTTCAGCCATAAATTGCTCAACCACTAAGTTCACCGCTGGGAAAAACCATTACGGGTTCATTACCCCGCGCACTGCCGACCCGGTGATTGATATCAAATTGACTTTCCTAAGATAATGATATTTATCCCAAAGACTGCCGTGCTTCACTTCGTTTCCCGCACCGCTCGTGTATTAAAAAAAACCGTGTAATAACATTCACAGAATTCCAAATTACATTGGGTTTTATCTTACATCTCCTCGCTATGTAAAAAATATGCTTCACGGCTATTAATGTTGGCCTTTTAATATATATGTATGTCACATATATATTAAAAACAAAAACAAATAACGTTAAACAATAAACCAACTATTGTATTAACAAATACGTTATAATATTAAACCCGCAAGTCTTATATATATCATATGGGCCGTATGACATATGTGGGCCCCTTGCTGCGGTGATGTCAGCAATTCCGGGGGGGTAAGAACCTCTGCCCACAAATTTCCATCGACCCCCGCGGACTTTCAATTGAGGTTGTATGATGTGGGGCCAGTCCGATGGGGTATGCTGCTCTGTCGGCTGTGCTTTATCAACCCCAGCGGAATTACCTTGCCGCCTTACATTTGCTGTCATTTCTGGGCAGTGGAAATTATATTCCAACATTTTTTTCCGTCTTTCTACAAACTTGTAAAAAATTATTGATTTGCTGCTAAAAGAAGAGAGTATATGGTGGCTTTAAAATTCTTTTAAAGTGGCCTATGAAGTACTCCAGAGCTTCCATAATCTAATAAAAATTGTCTAGAAATTTTGAAATCCTAAAACTTCGAAAGAATGATAATAGCAAAATGGGTGAAGTACTCCAGGGCTTCCATGGTGTAATAAACAAAAATTCTAGAAAGTTTGAAATCCTAAAACTTTCACAAGAATGATAATAGTGAAATCGGTGATAATAGAGAAATTGGTGAAGTACTCCAGGGCTTCCATAGTGTAATAAAAAAAATCTAGAAAATTTGAAATAACACTTATTGGCCAAAATTTGCGTGCTTGCATGTTGGCTGTCTCCGGCCCCTTCATGCTTTTGGGTTTCTTGCTTGAAAGAAAGCCTTTTTCTTTTCAGACCATTTGCGGAATTATGCCCAACCAATTCGTTGAGCCAACAAGCAAGTGATGGTTCAAAATAATGTAATAAATCAGGTTATAAAACCTAGCCTGCATTCTCACGTTGGTTGTTGGATTTCTTCTCAGCTTTCCAAAGATCTAGGCTTTATGAAAATAGAAAATTCCAGCTGAGGGGGAAGAGTCTAAATAAATTATTCCTTACCAATATCCTAAAAAACCTATGCAACTTGGATACTATATTCTTTACATAACCCTGGCTACCATTAGATCTACAACTATGTATGTTTTTGTCCACTAATTTTTCCTTATTTTTTCCATTATTTGTATAAAGCATATAAATATGTCTTATCATCTATGGGGTAATATCAAACACATAAATATGTTTTATCATCTATGATATCTCGCAAATAATCAACTCTATCTGCATGCACTATATAGATTTAGTCAAGTTAAAGTAATGTTTAATGACCTACATGGTTGTAATTCTAAAGGTAATAAGGGTTATATATATAGAATATAGGGAATATAAAAGTTAATATGCGGTGTTTTTTTAGAAGTTATTAAGGATTGCGTAAAATATATAGTGAATATAAAAGTTAATATGCAGTGTTTTTTTTATAAGTTATTAGAAAAAAGTATTTTACATGGTTGTAATTGTAAAGATAATAAGGATTATAAATTAAATATAGTAAATTAAAAAGTTAATATGTGGGTTTTTTTATAATTTATTAAGGGTTACCGAAAGAAAATAGTGAATATAAAAGCTAAAGAATATAGTGAATATAAAAGTTAGGCCGTGGTTTTTTATAAGTTTATAGAAAAATGTCTTTTTAAGAAAATTAGTATAATGATAAAGGTAGGTGGTAAATTGTGGAAGAGGAATAGTTATCAGTGGTGTCAAATGATTGTTGAAAGCCTAGGACAGTATGGTGTAATAGATATAGAAAAAAGTGAGATAGGTTGTGATGGTTGGAAAAATGGGATGGTGAAGTATATATATATATATATATTGGATGAGTAGGCAATTAGGTTATATTAAGGTATTTAGAAGAGAATTTAAAATAATTAAAGTTTAGTTAGTTTCATTAGGATTGTTGAACAATATCATATAAATAAAAAGTTGAATATATATAGTTATGAATAATCAAATTTGAGTTAATTTTTAATATAATGTAGTTTTGAAGGTTTTAGAATATATAAAATAGGAGTTGTTATTGTTGTTGTTGTTGTTGTTATTATTATTATTATTATTATTTAAAAATAATATAAATTAATTATATAAATAAATTGAATAATATATGTGAAATAAGGGTTATATAATTTTAAAGGAAAATTAGTCAAGTTATTAAAATTGATAACATGATTTTAGTATTTAATAAGTGATTTAAAAGTTAAGGTAATATTTACATGTAATTTTTCTAAATTAATTTTAGAATGAGTGAGACATTAATAGTTTTTTTTATTGGTTTGACCCATGGTTATTTGAACTTTAAATCTGATGCTTTACATATTACTTCATAACGTGATAATCGTAATTGAGCTTCAAGTAGGTGAGACAGTAATATTATACGATAGAGTAGGTGATAATATATATATATATATATATATATATATATATATATATATGCGAGAAGGAGATGATACATGTATTGGCACCTGCTTCCTCAAAATTATTTTTATTGATGATATATAGTGGAGGGTTTCTAGGAGGAAAGGGCAGTGAACATCATGTTGTACCGGCTACAACCCCCAACTAAAAAAAATCACCCTATATGTTTAAAAGTTTGGGGGACCCTTGCTTTTGAAAGTTTTCACAGTTATCCATGTTGCCTTACTTGTCCCATCATGTTCATTACCTTTTTATACTTTTTCTTTCATTCTTATACTTATATCAAAGTTGGTACTCAGATTCATCTTTGAATATCAATTTCAATGCAAATGTTTGAATTTCTAAAATTAGCCTTAAAGGGAAATGACCACAGTTCTGTGAAATTGCAGTATGAATTTGCTGGCTGCTTGGAGGTTATTCAGCGTAAAATTATTAGAGCAAAAATACGAATCTAGTTGAAGTATAATTGCACAAACTCGCAAGAATTGAAAAAGAAAATTGGAATTGAGAATGAATTTGATTACTCAATATTGATTTGAGAATGAATACATAAAGAAAATATGTTAAGATTAGTTGTACATGCAATAAATAAGGATAATTAAAGCTAATTGAAGCTAAGTGTGCTTTGTGTTTTGTTAATGTGCACATGCACCACATGCAAGCACTAGAGTTAACTAACTAAAGCCAAGTGCACACCACATGTAAGCACTCAAGTTAACTAGCTAAATTCAAGTGCACACCACATGTAATCACTAGATTTAAATAACGCTAACTAAGTGCAAATCACATGCAATAAATAGAGTTGAACTGAAGTGAATTAAGGCTAACTGGGTGCATGTACACCAACACCCCCCCTTAAGAATAACTTAGGGAAAAACCATTGGGAAGAAAATCCCCCCTAAAAATATAATACAAAAATTAGAGAAAAGACAGTGGCTAGTCAGTTGTGTCCTTCACCCCGAGACGATCTCGCAGAAATTGGAACTTTTGCTTAGTGAATATCTTGGTGATATGTCATCAGTCTACTCAGAACTAGGACAGTATTGCATATTGATGATCCCATCATCAATAAATTCTCTAATGAAGTGCATGTGGATCTCGATATGTTTGGTTCGTTGTCGCTACACTGGATCTCTACAAAACTTTAACGTACTATGATTATCACACCATATGAAAGTCAGATGATGGACATTAATACCATTCTCGGAAAGAAAATTTTGCAGCCAAATGGCCTGAATAGTGACATTGACTGCTCCTACGTACTTGGCCTTTGTTGATTATAAAGAAATGGCGGCCTAATTCTTGCTTGATCAATAAATTGGGTTGGATCCCAAACTAAGTACATAACTGGAGGTGTACTTGCGATCATGGTTGTCACCAACCCAATCTAAATCTACGAACCCAGTGAGATCCAAAGAACAATTTTCTTCATAATTAACCCCATAGGTGATTGTCCCCTGGACATATGAAAGGATGTGCTTTGCAACTTTCCAGTGTAGCTCATGTGGCTCCTGCATGTATCTGGAAAGTACTCCTACGACATATGAGAGATCAGGACAAGAGTGAGTGAGATAAATAAGACTCTCCATAAGCTTACAGTATAATGTGCAATAAACCAATGGTGTCTTTGCCATTCTCAAGCTTTATCCTTGATAATAATGGTGTGGCTTCTAGCTTGCATTCACTCATGTGAAATCATTACAAAATATCTCTATCATACTTTGGTTGAGAAATGGTAATCCAAAAACCATTTTGATTGATATCTAGTCCAAGGAAATAATTTAGCAAGCCCATATCTGTCATATAAGACCGCTTATGCAATGAATTTTTGATCTCAACAATGGAAAAATTTGAACTACCAGTTATCAAAAGATCATCTACGTAGAGTACTATGATCAACAAGGAGTCGATTTTCTTCTCCAAATAAACAGTGGAATCAAATTTGAAGTGTACAAAATTTTGAGATAACAAATAGGATTCCATATTTTCATACCACGCTTTAGGTGCCTGCTTGAGGCCATAGAGAGACTTCTCAGTTATTTTGCATACCATATATGAATTTTTCACATATCCCTATGGTTGCTCCATGTCTATTTCCTCCTCAGGGTCATCATGAAGAAAGGAATTATTAACATCCATATGATGCACCTCCCATCCTCATGTTGTTGCAATGGAGAGAGATAGCTTAATGGAATCCATTTTTTTCACTGGAGAAAAAGTCTCATCATAGTCAACACCATGTACCTGTTGAAAAAAAAATTCCACCAACCATGCCTTATATCAACTAACTTGTCCATATGCTACTTTCTTGTTCTAATAAACCCACTTGCACCTGATAATTTTATGATTGGAAGGTAGCAAAATTAGGTCCTAAGTCTTTTTCTCAATGAGAGAGTTGTATTCCTCATTCATAACTACTTCCCATTAAGGATGCCCAACTAATTTTCCATAATTCTATGGATCATATGCATGCATCATATAAGCATGCATGGGAATGCATGGCTCCATAGATAAGATTTATTGTGGAGCTTCCTCAAACTGAGGCATAGTGGAAGGATCATCTAAGATATCACTCATGATATCCCATTTTTATGTTGAAGGTGGTCGAGAATCTTCTGAATTGCATGAGGAATTATTATCTTGATGATCAACAAATATTAGTCCAATAGGTGTCATAGGTAAAGGCTCATCTAGACCACAATTGTGATCTGAAGTATCATATGCATACTCGTCAATTAGTGGTGATGGAAACATTGTAACAAGTTCATCTGGAGGTGCATGAAAAATATCTTCTTCAAAAATTACACTCCTTTCGATAAAGAGCTCTTCAGTGTTGATAGCAAGAAGTATATACCCTTTTACTTCATTAAAATACCCAAAAAACATGCATTCCTTTCTCTAAGACTCCAAATCCTTTCTCTTCTATGAAGGAATGCGAGCCCATGCACGAGATCCGAAAATGCGACAATGACTGACGTCAGGTTGCACACCATTCCAAGCCTCAAAATTTGTTTTTCTAGTAACATATTTATGAGGAGATATATTCTAGATGTATGAGGCACAATTGATAGCTTCCACCCACAATTTTGATGTAAGATATCATGCAAGAAACATGCAATTGACCATATCTTTCAAAGATCTATTCTTCTTCTCATCCACCCCATTTTGTTGTGGAGTGTAAGGAATTGTATGTTGCAACTGTATTTTTGATTCATTACAAATATTTTGGATATATTTGTTGACATATTCCTTCCCATTATCTGTGTGGAGGATCTTGATGCATTTTCGAGACTGATTTTCCACATGCGCATTGAAAATTTTTAGATGTTGAAAAAATTCGGACTTGAGTTTTAAGAAGTAAACCCAAGTGAATCTCGTGTAATAATATATAAATGACAACACATATCATTATTTTCTCATTTAAGGTAGTGGAAATGGACCCATGATATCATTGTGTACAAGCTCCAAAGGTGAGGAGGCTCTCCATGCATGCCCCTTCTCAAACTTGTCTTTTGGATGTTTTCCAACAGCTCATCCATTACAAACACCCTTTGAGAACAAAATGGTAGGAAATATTTTAACCATCCCTTTCTTGCTAATTTGTTGCATATATATGAAATTCAAGTTCCCAAATCTCTCATTCCAAATCCTACTTTCTTCATTTTCATGTGTAAGTAGAAAAATAGAATTTGACTGAGGAACAAAATCAGAAAATGTATACAGACGAGATTGATCATTTACCTTTCCAAATGCAATATTCAATTTGGTTTGTATATCATAAATGCTCATGGAATCCGGGGTAAATTCCACTTTCCTTCTGGTGCATGTGTGTGTCATCTGATACACTAAAAGAAGATTCACATAAAGCCTTAGAATATGCAAGACATTCTCCAAATGTCCATCTTTGGAATGCACTCTTACGTGTCCAGTTATTTCAACTACATAATTGTCCCCCATGAGAATAAGAGGACTCGGGTATGCATGTAGAGAAGAAAAAATTCCTTTGAAGAAGCCATATGGTGTGAAGTTCTTGAATCGGTGATCCATTCTTGAAATGTATAATGAAGGGAAATGAAAGCATGACCATGACCCCTTGTTTTTAATGATTTTTCCTCCATCTTCTTCTCGGAAATTTCTGGAATGTGATGACCAAGATTATTTTGTTAAAGATTATTTTCCATCAAATAAATATTCTTCTGAATGAAATAGGATTCCGGATGATAGCCTCTATTACAATAAGGAAACTTGTAGTTTCCTTTCTTTCCCTTCTTACCCTTGGAGCTAGAAGAATCATCCAGAGGTTTTGGATTTCCTCCCTTTCTTGGATCTGGATCTCTTGCCTTTCCTTTGCCTTTAGATCATTGATTTGGTTTCGAGTTGGACATTCGTTTCTCATGCATGGCTAGTGCATGTTAATTTAAATACTTCAAATACCCCATCTTGATGATCTTATCCTACTCATGAATGAGAGACTCAATAAATGCATCAAGTTTGGAAATTTTCCATTTATCTCGAGTTGCAAGTCTAATTGTATGAAACGTAGAAAAAAAAAACAACATATTCAAGACCTAATTTAGAACAAATATAAAGGATCAATTGACCTTCCTTTTTGGATTGATAGATCCCGCAATTATGTAATTGTAGAAGCAATGATTTGAATTTCGTAAAGAAATCATGAATGTTATCAAATTTGTTTGGATCTAAGGAATTTAGCTCATTTTTAGAACATGAGCCTGCATCGCATCCTGCTTTCCAAATAAATTCTCCAAGGTTGTCTAAAATTCATTTGGAGTGGTGCATGTGTCCACATGGAAACACAATGTTGGAGATATGGTCAACAATCGAATACCAAAAGCCTCATCCATATTGTTGAAATATTTAGATTTTCAATAGAGGAATTAGGTCAAGCTTCCATATTCATAACTATCTGATACAAGCCTTTATCTGTGAGGTGAATAAAATCTCTAGATTCCATTGGAATTAGTTTTAAGGAGTGAGAATAGCTGAAGATGGGAACTCAATTCTTTCACCTTGTATTTGTAGCAATAATTACGAAAGTTCTCCAATATTCTGATTTGTAAATCGAATCTCCAAACAATTTCCAATTTTTTATCTTCAAACCTACAAAATATTGTTCATGCACCTTCTCCAGACCCCTTGTAGCTCTGATACCATGTAAAATTATTAGAGCATAGATACAGATCTAGATGAATAATAATTGCACAAACTCACAAGAATTGAAAAAGAAAATTTGAATTGAGAATTAATTTTATTACTCAATATTGATTTGAAAATCAATACATAAAGCAACTAAGTTAAGCTTAGTTGTACATGCAATAACTAAGGATAATTAACGCTAAATAAAGCCAAGTGTGCTTTATGTTATGTTAATGTTCACATGCACCACATGCAAGCACTAGAATTAACTAACTACAGCCAAGTGCACACCACATGTAATCACTCAAGTTAACTAGCTAAAGTCAAGTTCACACCACATCTAAGCACTACATTTAACTAATGCTAACTAAGTGCACATCACATGCAAGAACTAGAGTTGAACTGAAGCTAATTAAGGCTAACTAGGTGCATGTACACCAACATTGAGACACCTCATTGTCAATGCATGTTGAAAATAAGGGACAACTCGTTGGATTCCAAACCAACTATTGGAATCAAGGTTAAAAAACTATAATGTGAAAACTATTGGAGATCCTACTATTTCATGGACTCTAAAATTACTCCTGCAATTCATCTAATAAGAAAATGATTCCTTGGAGAAAGTGTTTGGTACTGGAGTGTCATTGGCAGTCTCAAATGGAAGTACAAATGGCATATTAACAGAGCTTAAAACCTTTGTTTAGTTCAGTAGAGTCCATTATCTTAATTCTGTTCAACATGATGTATTCTAGCAAGTTCATATTGTGCAAATTTGGATAAGGATCATCGCAATCATTCATTTGAGAGGTTTATTGTGATATATATATATATATATGGTTGACACAAAAATAAAATACAACAAGAAGAAACCAACTTGAGACAATGGTTAAAAGAAATCTCTTTGGAAGTGGTAGCAGTTGATGATCATTAGGGGAATTTTGAGGTCTAAAATTGGCCTCCTAAGGAAATAATAAAATAATAGCTAAATCAATAAAATAATATTTATGAATTTGCAATTCAATTTTTGCACCACAATCCATGTAACGATGACTAAATTCAATTCAAAAGTTGTATTAAAAAAAATTAATAAAAAAATTATATTGATGTGACTATAAATAAGAATGAGTGTTTCACTCATTGAGAGGAAGATGGGGTGTGCGAGCAAATTTTCCTTCATCCTAGGGTTTCATGCATCTCTCGTTGACGCCGCAGGCCGGAACTCGAAACGCTGGGGAAGCCACCATGGTTTGGATCTCTGTGCTTCCCCTGTAATCCCTCACGGAGATGCATCGATGGGGCGATGGCACCGGATATTACCCTTTTGCGGCCTTGCGTCGGATGGGAAGATTACTGTGGCTTGGTGGAGCATCCCCGAGGCGAAAGATACATGGATACCCTGCAGACTTGATTGGCGGCCTATGCATTCGTATTTGACTTTACACCCGGACTTTGCTCCTCTATTATCGACTGTGTGTGACTTCTGTGCAGCTGTGGGTTACTGGTGGTCAGGTAGGTGTGGATTCCTCCCGCCGGCGTTTGGGGTGCTCTGTTCCTTTCACACTCAGAGGCTGTATACGCTACCACTCGGTGGCTGGGGCATAGTCGCTCGGATTTGTCTGCTGGCGGGCGCAGGGGTCATATACCTCACTCATTACCCTGAACGGAACCTAAACTCTCTGCGAGCATCACTTCAATGGCCGCTTACTCACTGTGCTGCTCCCGGCTAGTGAGTTGCTCTTGGGAAACCGACCACCAACATTTGCACAGGGATGCAAGATCCTGATTGGTCTCTTCTGAAGCAGAAGTATCAGGAAGAGCTAGCACTTAGTACCAACAACACTACATATAAGAATCAGTTAAGCACATACAGATTTCATATTTTTCTCAAGACCCCTAAGGGGAATAGTTTATTGCTATGGTTAAATGTATTTGATCAAGTTACAGACCTGAAACAATCCATCTGGAAAACCACTGGATATCCATGCCATATACAGTCCCTCATCCATGGAGGGAAATCTCTACAGGACTCCAGCAGCCTCTGCGATTATGGCATTTGCCCTGTAGACACCATTTATCTCAATCTGAGACTGAGAGGTGGTGTTGTTGGGCAGCACAGTGCTCAGGGACCCCAGGGAATGTCCTATAAGAACATATTAAAGGAGAAAAACACATCTGTTGTCCCTACAGCACAGGCAGCAAATGCCCCAAAACCGTACATTGTGGAACAACTCAACCAGATTCCAGAACTACAGATTGAATTACCTGAGATCGATGACCATAGATCCGTCTTTGAAACACAAGCACTCATATGCAGATTTGATTGTTTCTGGCCCAAACCAATGGAGCTATTTCATTGGATCTTCACTAACTGGACGACAGACTGTGAAATACACCTCTGTTCAAAGGGATTTTTCATTGTTAAATTTTTATCCGAGGAGGCCAGAGAACACATCCAAAAGGCTGGACCATGGTTCTGGGGATCCACTGGACTTTTCACCACACCTTGGTTTCCAGATTTTGACGCAAATACCATGGAGGTCTCTAAAATGCCAGTTTGGGTGAGGCTTTACAACCTCCCACTTCATTTCTGGAATGAAGACGTTCTCGGCAGCATTGGAGACATGATTGGGAATTACATCAAAAATGACACACAAAGAATGGAGGAGCGGGTCTACACCTTTGCACGCATCTGCGTGGAAGTGGATCTCAGCAAGGGGCTACCAGAATGCATCATACTGACTCACAAACAGCAAAAATGGATGCAGCATCTCGATTACGAGAACACTGCATTCAGGTGCAGAATATGCAGGAATACAGGGCATTTACAGAACACTTGTCCAGAAGCCAAAAGAGACAACAGGAAAAAGAAGAAAACAGGGAAAGTTATAAAGGGCTGGCAATTTCCCTCTGACGAACCAAAATAGGGGAAGGAAGAGGATGAGATGGAACCCATCCCCAAAGAAACCAACCAGACAACAACAGAAGTTGAGATACAAGAACATGAGATGCAAGAGACTACAAACATGGCTCAGGCGTCTTTGGACCAAGAGGCACCAGAAAATGGAGGACTCAAAAGACAGCATAACTCAGACACATCTGATTCAGATAAGGACAATGGAGTAACCATAGCTGAAAATCAGCTCGCACTTATCTCAACCTTGCCATCACCAGGTCCATGGAGAAAGGTTGAAAAGAAAAAAGGGAGGAAAATTTAATTTTCACTCCTCATCTAATATAGCATATAACTGCAATTTTTTTGCCTGTCTCTGAAATTACAGCAAAGTGTGACATGTAATTTTGCTATCATTAATAAAATTACGAATTTTTCCTTTGTGAAAAAAAAAAAAAAGAATGAGTGTTTCAAGAAAAATTCATTATCATTGAACAATTAATGCATTTGTCCTTTGTACTTAAATAACTTAAAATAAAATATAATTATAAATTCATAGATTGTTAATTATATAATTTTTTATTAATTACAATTTATATTATTTAAATTGTATAATAACATGTAATTAATGTACTATATAAAAATAATATAATAAATGTAATATATTATATTATGTATGAATTTTAATAAAAAAGTGTGAAATGACATTTATTATGAGTACTTTACTTTGACTTTAAAAGTACTTAGAGAACTACCAGGGTTAACCATGAGTTTTTATCCACCATTGAGAATGTGACAAGTAAGTACCTTTAACTCAAGCAATGCCACCTCAACCATTAGGGATGATGTCATCCCCTAAAATGTGATTGGTTCTCATAAAGTGAATTTTGATTATACATTTTCCCCTAATTTGAATATTAGATCCATATTAAAGTCTAAGTATGCTAGTTTGATAGAATTACAAATGACATGTGCTTATTTACAAAAAATACTTGAAGAACATCTCGAATGAAAATTCTACCACTATAAACAAAAAAGGGTTCTTTGACAAAGAAGATGGAGCCTGTAGAAACAATTCTACATGGGATTGATAATAAGTTGAACCAAATCCCCAAAAGTGATCTTATTGCTCAAGAAAAAATGTTGTGTCATATGCTTTAGGACATTATGAATAAGAATTTATTAGAAGCTCCACAAAATTTAATTTCAACAGATTTAATATCAGAAGGGATATATGAAACGAATGAGGCCCAATACCTTTAGCCTTAAATGACATCGAATAATTGGAAAATCACTTGGGAAACTAAGGGGAAATGATGCCTTCTCAAAATTTTCCTTTTGTTGTAAACATGATCATATATTGTATTTCATTGATCAGGGTGAAAAGTATTCTACATGTGCTTATAAGGTGCTATAGAGACACCACTAGTTGAGATTTTGTCGTTATCCATAGGAGTGTTAGCCACCTGTAAATTTTGATTATACCAAAAAGGTGGCTAAATATATTTTGAGCCTTCAAGGAACAATTTTTCTCACTAAAAACTATTGGCTCTTGAAGACTCTTGAAGGCCTCCTGCCTCTGTCCAAATCTGCACTGATATTTACTTCCCAAAAGACCCTGAAATCCTGTTGATTTCAAAAACCAAATACTGCTGCAAGACCTCCATTTTTCCCCCTTCTCAAACCTTCATTTGCTCCCCTTTTTCTCCATAAAAACTCCCTTGTTTTCATAAATCCTCTTCTTCCATTTATGAAAAAACACTTTCCCATAGTTAAAAACCCATTTTTTTTAACTATACCGAAACCCTTGAAACCCTTTGAAAAAATTGAGAAATCAATCAAAATACATATTTTCTATGTATTTGGACTTAAGCCCCCTCGGGCTAAGTTGCTAACCCTTCTCTTCCATAAGTCCTAGAGCCGTGACCGTGCGTTGAGCAGTTGGGCGCTTATTCTGGTTTTAAAAAAATATTCCGCAAAAAACATTAAAAACCTTTGTTATTTATAAAATCCGTCATTTTATTATTTTTTATTAAATTATCCACCGGTACGAGTTTTGGATTGTTCCACACCGTCGATCTAAATCCACAGATCGGACGGTGCGGAGTACGTCTCCCGGTGGTCCCCGCCAGTTGTCCTCCACTCCAAATACCGCGCGGTATTCATCGCACTGCCTTCGGGCAAAAGTTGTTTTCTCCCAACGGCCAGCGATTCCATACACCGTTCAACACGTGTCCCTTGTACTATTTGAAAACCACCACCCATCCGTCGTCCATCACGCGTTAATGATTGGACCAGGACGCCCAGCGATATCGCTGTGGACCATCCGATCTGGGCCCACTGATCCAACGGTGATCGCTCACCCAAGTTGCTCGATGTTTAATGAAGGTGCGTGCGCAATAGTCGGGCCCTCGTATAACGGCAAATCAATCTCCGCCGTCGATCTGATCTGCAGATCGATGGCCCAAAATTCATCGCCCGATCTCCCGTCTGACTTTCCATCGCCCAATCCCGACCGTCGATCTCTGCGCGATCGACGGCTCAGATTCATCCTCCTCCTCTGACCGCCGCGTTCAATCTCGACCGTCGATCTCTACAGATCGATGGCTTGGATTTAATCTTTCTTCCGCCCATGCTATGATCTCCCCGATTAATCCCGACCATTGGATGATTCCATCCAACAGCTCCGATCTCCTCCCACGCCCTCTGATGCAGTCAACCTATAAAAGCAGGATTTCTTAAATAGTTTTCGTATTTTTGCAGGGTTTTTTATCATTCGTTCGCAATTTTCAAAGAAGATTCAGAGGCAGAGGGTGACGACCCTCCCGTCTTCGATTCATCCAAGGAAATCATTCACAGGTTGGAAATGCACGTTTTCTCATTGTTATCTCAGGCATGGATGCCTTATGAACCCTGCGCAGCCCTGCACAACAGCAAAAAACATAGTAAATCGGGCACAGACAAAGAGTATCAGCGCCGAAGACCTAAATGTATCATAACAGAGGATTAAAGACAGTTTTTCACGGGGATTATAGCTAAGACTGTTATCAAAAGCCTAATCCCCAAATAAGACACAGTTTACAGAAAACCTAAGATGTTTTAGCAAGCAGGAATGTTTCCGCCGCCACAATCTGAAGCAAATCGATTCCTCCCAGCTACCATAGCGCCACCTGTTCCTCAAAGTACTCAATCAGGGGCCGAAGTTATTGAAGAAGATCAGATTTTGCCTCGGCGCAGCAAGGAAGTTACTTCTGCAGTGAAACTTAATGCAAAAGACATCTGCAGGGTAACCCTAGCGTCACATAGAGCCTCAAAGGTCAACTAAGCTCCCACTGAGCTTAATTCATAAGTATAAATCAATTAATACAGTAAAACACCTGTACAGTTTCTTCATTAAACCCCCCAAGGGCCAAGAAGACATTAACTCTGTATTAATTGTAATTGAGATCTTTTATCAGATCTCACCTCCTCATTCTTCTATATATACTACAACAGAAGATGAGTGAGGGGTTGGTTGTAGAACTTTGATATTCATTTGAGAAAAAACTTCTGATTGTACATATTATTCACTGGCTCTTGGAGCTCTGCTGGTGATAGATAGGTTAGGCTGAGATGTGTAGATGGTTGCTAACCTAAAGCACTGGACTTAAAGCTGTAACTGGTTTGAAGCATCAATACAAGCTAATTTATGGGATCCTGGTCTATGTTGACGGTGATGTTTCTCTAATTGTAACTTGTTGTTTTTGTTTATGTTTTCATCTGTGTTTCATATTCTCGTATAAAGAACAGCATGCATAGAGTTAGGACCTTCTGTACATCAGTAACCTTCTCTGACTGAAAACCTTTATCTGAATGTTTTCTTCTAAATTGTTTTATCTAGGAATGATTTAATTCAGTTCAAGCATAGGAATGCTGGCGTTCCCTCGTCTTATTGTCTTAGCTGAATGTTATTTTTAGATGTTATTTTCAGTATATGTTTTGTGAAGATGAACTGAGGAAGATATGGTGAGCCCTAGTCCCAGAATGATCCCACAGACTATCTAAATGTTTCCCTTTGAATGTGTTAAAAGCTGGCTAGTTTTAAAGTACTTACCAGATCTTAGGCCATTCTGTTGTTATCTTTGTATTTGTCTTGAAAGCAACCAAGTAAAGAAGAACTAGGAGAGGATTTGTGGTGAGCCCGGCCCGCTAGTTTCTAATCCAAAATTTGCCTTCAAGTTTCCCTCTATTTTAAGATGTTTTTCTATTGAAAGTGTATCAAAGGCTGGCTAGTTTCAAAGTACTTACCAGATCCTAGTTTACTTTTATGTTTTTCTTGAGTTCATGTCAAAGGCTGACTAGTTTAAAAGTATTTATCAGATCCTGGGCTGCTCTTGTTTCTGCATCTTTTTATTTATCCTTCTTATTGTATCATTCCATTCCATAAATCAAATCTTCAAAGAGATCCTTAGACATAGATGACTTGCCCCATGGACCACTCTTGCCTCTTGCTGTTCCAATTAAACCCTATTATGACTCTATAGCCCAATGGACTAAAACCTGCAATTTTCTATCTTTTTAACCAAAGCTTACTCTGATTGCCTGCAACTTCTCACTTTTGAAACCGTTTTGCATTTAGAACTTTTCACCTTGAACAGTAATCATGCTCAACCATCCAACAAAACAAACAAACCCTTGGCCTTCATAACTAGGCTAATATCATAACCCCAAACTTCAAAGATAAATCCATCTTTGTATATATTGGAGAGATCCCTCTCCGGATTCAGGAGGGCTAGATCCTAGAATCCCAAAGTTGGTTGAAACGATGTTGTTTCTGTAATTGGACTCTACCAATATTGCTAATAAATTACAGATTCCTAACAAGGAGAAAGAATAAAATCTATTATATCGATTAGTGAATTCAATGCAAATCAATATTAGATTATGTTGACGGAAAATGGCTATATTAAGAGAGCCTCTTTGGATTTTTTCTCATCTATCAAATCATCAGGGATTCTTGGAATAATCATTAGGGATTTAGGTATTATCATTATGCTTCCATAATATTTCAATATTGTATTCCAAAATATTTCAATATTGTACTCCTTTCTACAATGGTACCAAACAAGTTAGAGTTTAAAGATTATATTAGGTGTACAAAGAAGAAGAAGATATATGTTATTGGGACAACCTAAAGGCGTGTTCCTCTTGTTCACTATTTTAAATCTGTGAGAAATAAGTATTTTAGCCAAGGAGTAAAAGTCACAAAAGATGCACACAATTTGAAAAATAGCAGGGGGTTTGATGAAATTATATTTTTAGATATAAGGAAATATATCAAACACATTGTTTCTCATCTAATTAATGGAGAAGATATTAACTCTTCATTGTCAATTAATTCTTTGGCTGACCAGAAAACAATTGATAGCATGGAAAAGAATGCGTTCCCTACCTCAACATTTTTGTACCTACCTAAGTAGTACTCTAATTAAAGCACCAACCAAACCTCTAGCTCATCATGTTAGTTTAACTCAAATCCAGTCTCATATTTGAATTGAAAACAAAGGGTTCAGCTCTCTTTTGGATGATATGGGTGAAAGTAAAGGTAATCACCTTTTTTGCAGTAAAAAATATTTAATCCACTTTGAAGATGCTAATAACTTTGAAAATGTCATGTTGAAAAATGTGACAAATATTCAAAGGGAATCATGGTTAAATTATTGGCAATAATATTTTCAATAAGTGGTATCGTTGATTTAGAGATTTGACATATGTTGGTCCCAAAAATTTGAATATCAAACGGGATCTAAAAACTTTGCTAGCATTTAAAGTCAACATTGGATGATGCCTATAACATTCTAACATGCTAGTGAACCTTCAATCGTGTATTTTGTCACCTAGATGAAAATATTAAATGTTTCAACAACCCTAGATGATTTATCTAATTTCTAGTACAAAATTTTGGTATTGTATGTGAAACCACATGAAATCCAAGAGAATTAGGAGTACCACTTTTAGTGTGTTTGCAGTATGATCATCGCAAGCTTGGTGAGGGGGTACTAAAGAGCTTCCACTAGAGTGTATTTGAAATTTTTATGGAGTTTCTATCTTCAAAATTGTAGTATGCGTGGATTTTGGATAAGTATTCATGTCATGAACTACAACTACTATAGGTTTTGGATAAGGCACGAGAGAATCTCTTCTGAAATACAATGTTTTTCCTCCCAAGCTACAACATCAAAATTAATTGTATTCCTGTGTCACATTAAAAATATTATTTTGTATCATAATTATGAAAATAAAAAAATGCTAAAAGTCATAAGAATATGAAATTTACTAGAATATGAAGAGGTTATTAGGTATTTAAATAGTCATGAGGAAGGTGAAGACTCACCTACCCATTTTCATAAATGTATTCTCATGCCTCTTGGTGAGGGGTTTTTAGCACTTGAGTCTTTTAGCATAGACATAGTTGTTCGCACTTTGGTACATTTGAGAAATATTACTCTTGGTGATTGTAGATTGAATTGTGGTGAAGCTAGGGACTCACTTTGGAGATTATATGAGCATCCCACCTTCCACTATTGTATTTTGATGGGCTTGTGGTACATGTACTTGAAATTGCAGCATGATCAATGAGAAGCTCTTCACTCTTGCCATAGATTCTCGTGCATTTTCAAGATTGATGTAATGGCTATCTAGTACTTCTATTGTTTGTGCATGTTTTCTTTCATATGATTTTTAGGTTGATGAACTAATTTGTGGCTTATTGCTCATACATTTGCTAAATATTTTCTTTTTCATTCTACGCAGTACACTAGTATTAGTTGTGGCCTACTTTGCAATTAGTTTCTAGTTCTTTCTTCACTCTTATATGTCTTGGATGGTTTTATCTAACTAACTCATCTTGAGATGTACTTGGTATTATTACAATGTTGTTATATTCTAGTACCTTTTTCTTCAAGTTTATTATTTGTGGGTTTATTCATCCTCACTCTTTAGGTATTTCACACTTTCCTTCACACTAACATATATTCACTTGAAATCCAAGAGGAAGCAAACATGGTTGTAGTTGGGACCACATATCGGATATCACTCTTGTCCCAAATGGTGTGAGGTCTAATTTGGACTTCACACAGGGGATATTCCCTTATTGTTGGTGGTACGCGTTTCCCTCTCAATAGTTTTGGCACTATGATGAGGGCTAGATGACCTTGTGGATCCCACATATTAAATTTTTTTATTTTAAATGGCACCTTCCCAAATATCTATTTGGGGTTATGTTTATAGAATATTAGATATTGCAATCCTCATCAAGATATTTAATCTCTTGTCAAAAAAAAAATTTGATGGCGATGGTGAAATATTTGCATACGAACATATCGTTCAATTTCTTAAAAGTTGTGTTTATAATAATGTGTGTCGTGAAGTTTTCATATGAAAAATCTTCACTCTCACGTTTGAAGGTCATGTCAAAGCATGGTGTGCAACATTTCCAACCACATCTATTCATTCATTGGAACAATTAATTGATAATTTTATATCTACTTTTGATAAGTACAATCTTGAGAAATTATTTAAAAAGGTTAGTGAGCTTAGAATGAAACCAAATGAATCATTGGAAGATTTTTCAAATAGATTTCTCAATATTTTTTTTAGATTTCCTGAGAGAGATGTGGATTGGGATCATTTGCAAAGGAAAATTCCATAATTTTTTTACCTTTCTAAATTAGAACTAAATATCGATAATCAATTACCAGAAGATTCTATTGATCCACAAGTTACAAATCAACAAAATATTATTCCTACTTTCATCATTCCAACTTTTTCCTCTTTTTCAAATGTGGTTCAAGGAAAATATCAAGCCTCGGAGCAGGAAATTTTAATCTCTTACAACCATCATTCCCCTTCATCTTCATCATCTAATGAAATCACCTCTTCTATAAACAGTGAAATATAGGTTGTTGGTAAATTAAGTGATGAGGAAATTTTAAATAAAGAAGAGAAAAGTTGTCTTATTTCTCAAACTGTGATAAATTACTCAGAAGTGGGACAAGCTGAAACTAAAATTGGTAAACCATTTCTTCCTTATCATTCTCATGAAATTCAAATTAATTCAATTAATCTTCCATCAAAAACCATCCTTGAATCTCCTCATGATATGGTTTTTTATTTACCTCCTTGTTATGACCAAGACATTATCTTTGATAATATTGAATTTTCAAATGGTTCCATGGAGCATAATATGAATGTTGATCTATCGATTCCATGAGATGATTTAAATGTGCATCATCTTGGATTGAAATCAAAACTGATTATAGAGGAGTTTCTTATGGGAATTGAGGTTTCTTCATGATAACCTTTCCATTCATCCTCAACTCATTACTCCTTGTACCCTGAGTTGTTTGATGAATTTTCTACACAAGAAGTCATTTTGAATCCTATAGATTCCTATTTCTAGGTTAGACTCTAATAAGGTACAAGCAAGTAAGTTCTTACGATTAGAGGACGAAAATAATATAAATTATTCCCATCTTTCTTTGGTTTCCAATCCTTAGCATGGGAGGAAGATAATTCCACCACTCAGGCCATTCGTGAAATCCTTCTGGTAGATTCATCTCCATTATTGATCAATGAAGACTCTTATGTTTTGAATGATCAACCCAAGGAAATCCAATCATTTAATCAAACCAATGGCTTTAAAAACTCTCATATTGTTAACAATGACCTCACTAATACATTTGATAATGGTTGTCCATATATATATGTTGATTTTAATAAGCCATCGAAATTTGATTGTCAAACTTTTGAAGGTTTAGAGTCTTGTTAGGTGAATGAGGGACTCTAGTTGTCATTGATGGTTATTTCAAGAACTCGCAATCTTGATAAGATCCCTAAAGTAGATCATGTTAAGGTTTTCCCACAATATTCTCTTTATAGCATTGTTTCATCAAATGAATGCTCGTCTTTGAAAAAATTTCATGGTTTCCAAGTTTATCATTCTAAATTTAAGATAGAATTGTGGCTTGGTTAGAATAATATTTTTTTTTAAACTATTCTTTCAATAGGAAGGCCATGCTTTCTCTTGTGCATGGGCTACATGTAAATATATTTACTTTTCAAAATTTCTTTATATTGGTGCTAACCACTAATATCTATGTGTTTGCATGTCAAGAGAAACTCGAATAGCTCCACTGGAAGTTCAATTTTACATGATCTTGATCTCCTTTTGAGTTAGATTAGGTTTATGATTAGTTTTATTTTGAATAGTTATGCATGTCTAATTGGATTTTGTAGATAATTTCATCCCTTGTATTGCATTTTCTTCCACATGTAGTTCTAGTTTGTTTTCACATGCAGCTAAATTTATTGCATTTTTCTTTTTCCTATTTATTTGGATTTGTTATAAAACATTAACTTTATTTTTCATTTCATTTATATTTCGTTTCATTTGCATTGATCATATGATTTCCAATTAGCATTGTTTCTCTGCATTTCATTTCTCATTTCATTACATTTAGCATTGATTTCCTTTGTTTATTTTCTCTTCAAACCTGTACATAAATAAAACAAGAAAGAGATTCCCATACTTGTCTTGCCATAATGTTGAAATGTCATAAGTGGTTGTTTTTGGTTGTGATGATTTATCCAAGAGGAAATCATTTTCATACACTAGAATTGAACTATGTCCTGCATATCATTTCCATAAGTCTATCTTTCAATGAGGAAAATATGATTCGATACTTGTGGGGAACTCTTATAAGTTTAAAAGACCAAAATATATAACCGAAAATCTATTTCTAGTGTGGTCTTGAATGTCTAAGTTTGTGTGTTTTAATGTCCACTTTGTTTATTTTTCAAGTGCAATAGACACAAGCACAACATTTTTGAAAAATAATAATTACTTATAATGATCCTAATATTGTTTTATTTTTTCCATTATATCATTGATTTGAATGGAAAGTGGCATCTAACCATGGTATTCATTCAATCATGGTATTTATCCACCCATGGTATTGTAAGTGGAATATACTCATAGTATTCATTCACCCATGGTATTTACCCACCCATGGAATTTACCTGTCGTATTGTAACTAAAAAATACTATAAGTAACAAGCCACATTTTGTAAAAGGATAGATTGTCCACCACAATGTATCTTTTGTAGCTTATTCTCTATTTTAATAAAAAGTTTCTTGGTGGTTTAATTTATTGTGTGTTCTCCTCTTTTATTAGCATTTAATTTTTTTAGATCTCCCCAAACCCCCCCCCCCCCCCCCACCCCCCAAGATCCAAATCAGTGGCATCAAAGCACTCTCTTGGCCAAAGCGAGAAGATTGTTTTTTTCATTTTTTTGCAGAATTTTTTTTGGGCGATGAATTTGAAGATCATATATGAAAATTTTAGTAAACTTTACATAAAAAATAACATATATGGATTTCTTGCAAAAAAAACCCAAATTCAAAAAACAAATCGGATGATTCAGAGTCCGGATGAGGGAAATATAGTTGATTTAAAATCAATTGTGATGCGGAAATTTTTCTGACGACAATTCGTGGACGTCAAATCTCCTATAATTTTTTTGCTATTTTTGTGTAGAATTTAATAAGTATGATTGGATATTTGAGCTCCTCTTGAAAATCCACCCAATTTCAAAAAAACAAATAGTCGAATCATATTTCAGATGAGGGAAATATAATTGATTTAAAATCAGTTATTTTTTCAGAAATTTTGTGACGGCGGGATAGTTGCAGCACGAATCTGAGTTTCCATAGTGTCCAGATAGGGATTTCAATCACATGGGGAGATGCAGAATGGTCATTAAATTTCTAAAAATAGGGGATATTTGAGTTATATTGACCGAGTTATGCCCATTTTAAATTAGTTTTTATATATGGAGCAACATTCGGAGTGGGTTCCCTTTGGATATATGCCCTCCCATGTGACTTTAGTAGGCCCATGCTTCACATTCATCAGTTTCAGCATAGAAACATATGGCTTGAGTTATTTGGAGACATTCCCTCCCACCCCAGGTTATGTAGGCACCTACAACTTCATCAACAGTCAGCATCACGGTTATGGTTCAACTACACACAATCTTTGTCATCGAAGTCCATTTGCTAGGCTGCACATTGTTAATATCAGAGTTGGTCACAATCATTACAAGGTATTTCTATCCTTAGATATTTTTTTGTCATGTTTATGGGTCACCCACAAATGCACACTTAATCGAAGTCCATTTCCTAGGCTGCACACTTTCAGTATCACAATTAGTCACAAGCATTACAAGGTATCTCTATCGTCAGATATTCGTTCATCATGGTTATGGGTTAACCACACAAAACCATTCTCTTATGTGGCTCTTCATATTCAACACATGTTTCTCAGGAAAGAACTTCACGCAATGGGGACCATTGCTTCTTAGGGAGGGAGGAATGATCCAAATGGAAATTGGAATCTACCCATGTTATTCATTCACCCATGGTATTAGTGTCTATGAGTCACCAGTTATCAACTTCACTCTTTCAGTATTGTTGGATGTCTTCAGTCAAATTTTTTAAATTTTCAAATAAATTTGACATGTATTTTTATTTTCAAATGAGTCTTGAGTCATGTCCTAGGTATCATTACTAATCCCTCCATTTTCAAGGTAATCAAGGAGTTTCTTGGCCATCATTTTGGTCACTAAGTCATTCACATGCATACTTAAAGGCTTCGAAGTTCCAAATCATGGTTAAGGTATGCATTAGGTATCATCATTTTCTCATGTCATCACCATTGTCACCATCATGGGAGTTAGTAAGTAGGGACAAGTTTTTTAAAAAGGTACCAAAGGTACATTCATCCCACATGGATATGTAACCTTTCTAAACAAATAAATCAAGTTGCAGTACACTACCTCATCAAGTCACTTATCAAAAGGACATGTGATGTCACTCCACCAAAATCAAGTTTCAAGCAATAAAAGGACCATCCAAGAATTCAAAAGCTTCACTCCATCCTCTAAGAACACTTCTCCACAAATGAGCTTCATCTCAACTATCAAAACCTTGAATTTTTCATCACCACACCCTTTCCATCAAGCACGCAACGCATCTGCATAAGCACGCTGCGCTTCTAGGAGCACACTATGTTTTTGGGTTTGGAGGCCAAAGAAGAGAAACAACAGGTTAATTTTTCATTCTACAAGCTTCAGGGACTCTTCAGTAAGTAAGTACAACCTCTCATCAACTTTCATACAATGATTTCCTTCAGAAAATGATGAAATCCCTCTCCTAGGGTTTTTCGTTGCACTTTTGGTTTTCTTGGTTTTTTCTTTAGTTAAGTGATAAAATCCCTGTTGAATAAAAACCTACAGGAGAGTCACGAACTTTGTGAGCGAGAGTGATGGCGAAATATGGGAATAGGGTTTGCAGCATTGTTTCGCTGATCAGCGCCAGCTCGGCCTCTCAAAGGGCCAGCCGCCTTCTGCTCAAAGTTCAGATCGCAAACAGGAATCCGCAGGCTTGCAAGCTTCTGTGCAAGGAAGTCCAGAGAAGAGATATCGTCGCTGTCTGGGTGACTACATGCCCTGCAGATGATCCAGACGGCTTTGGAGCCGTCGCCTTCACTGCTGATCGCAGAACAAAAAATAATTTCTCTGGAGACTTCTCAGTTCTCATCTCAGCAGCAAGGCAGCAATGGATCTGCCTCTCGAACCTGCCAAATTGGCAGGCTTAAGTACCAACGCTGGTATCACTCTTTGACTGGGTTGCAGACTTGAATCTGTGGGTTTGCATGCCTTTGCATAGGGCCCCCCTCGGCATAGATGTTGTCGCCATCCAGGTGTCTGCTCTCCTGGCAAAGGTTCCAGTCGGCTTTAACGACGATGCTTCTAAAGCTGCTCACGTTTCTATTAGGGGCAATCTTGAATTTCCCTTATATCTCTTCTACGGCACATGCAAGCAGCGGATCTGTGTACTGATTCAGCCAGATAGGACTGTAGAGGTGACAAGGTTTCAAATTCAAGCCGACTGTAATGGTGCTCCTCGTCTAGCTTCAGCCATCGCTCAAAGCCTGGCGAGTTTGGACATGGATCTGTCCATTGATTCCCAGACGCAGATTGCCTCTTCGAACCAGCCAGATCTACTAGTTCTACTAGAAGAAGCACTTGCATTTCAGATTCAAGTCACATTCTCGGGTAAGACGATAATGCATTGGGTGTGTGCAACAGATCTGGTGCAGGATCTATTACAAAAGCTCGAACGCAGGCTGGGGATCCCCTCCGTCTACCTGAGACTGCTATATAAGGGTAAGCAACTTATGAACCCCCTTCCACTTTTCCATTACAGCATTCAAAAGGATGCCTCTATTACAGTTACCTTTCAATTAAGAGGCGGCTCCATAGGGCAAGCCTCCTCTGGCCCTTCTCTCTCTTTCAAAGATGCAGTCCGCAGAGATGCCACCCATCCACAGTCCTCTGCGAAAGCTGCTCAACCAAATATGGTTCCAAAGCCGTTTTTGGTAGATAAATCGGAAGATGTTCCCACTATCAATTTCTCTCATTCTGAGATTGACGAACGCTGCCAGTTTTTTGCAAAATCCGCAATCATATGCCGATTTAATGGGCTATGGTCATGCACTGCAGATCTATACCAATGGATCCATACCAATTGGACTAAAAGAAGCAAGATCTTCTTATGTTCAAAAGGTTTCTTCATCGTGGTTTTAGAATTAAATAAAGACTACCAGAAGGCCTTAACGGGAGGCCCTTGGTTCTGGGGTACGGCTAGAATTTTCCTCACCCCTTGGTTTCCTGATTTCGACCCTTCTACAGTTGTCATCACCAAGCTTCCCATTTGGGTCAGGCTCCTGAATCTTCCGGCACATCTATGGCATATCTCTGTCTTCATAGCCATTGGAGACACCTTAGGACGCTTTCTAGCTACAGACTCCTCAAGAAAGGAAAATGGACTCTACACCTACGGCAGAATATGTGCAGAAATAGATATCAACAAAGGTCTGCTGGAGCAGATCAACCTTAATATTGGAGACTTCCACTGGACACAAACCTTGGATTATGAAAATACAGCCTTTCGTTGCCGACATTGTCATCAAACTGGGCACCTCCAGAGTACATGTTCCCAGTTCCTCGACAAAAATAAGAATCTGAATCGCAAACCCAAATCCAAGAGCTGGAATTCTTGTATTCCCCCTATGGAAGATACAGATTACTCTAGTTCGGATGAGGAGGAAATTGAAGCAGATGGGAAGAATGTTGAGATTCCGCTGGATGTTCCCTCGGTCAGTCCGGTAATCCCCTCAGCCCCGTTGTTCCCCCAGAAACGTTCTCATGTATCTTCGTCTTCAGATTCTGATAAGGATATTCCGCCGCCAAAGCAGAATAGTCTACAACTTGTTATGGCTCATCCAAACCCCATTGGCTGGGTCAAAGTAAGCAAGAAAAAAGGCAAAAAAAGTCATGTGGCAGTAACCGCCCACTCTAGGTTGGCGCCTTAGCTCAGAGCCAGCTTTTTGTATTCCCATGTTTTCTTTTTCTCATTCCCTGATGGTCTATCAGGAGCGAGGTGGATAAAACTTTCACCTACGGCTCCCATGATTTTATGTTTCGCTTGCATGCAAGCTTGATTGTACTATACTTTTCTTATCTTAATAGAATTAGTATTATTCAAAAAAGTTATAAAATCCCTATTTTTCCTGCCCTAATACCCTTTTAAACACTTGATAAACCTCCCCCAATCATTTCCCACACTCGTCTCCTTCATTTCATCATTTTTCCCCAAAAACCCTAGCCCATGCTACGCTTTTGCTACATTTCTGGGTTTGAACTATATTTTTGTTTTTTTCTCCTCTTTCCCTCATCCATTCAGTGAAATTCCACTTCCACTATGTCCCTAAAACCTATCCCTATCTCCCCTAATTTTTTCATATTTTTCCCTAACTCCTATCCCCTCCATTTCCCTCCCTAAACTAGCTGCTCTTTTTCCCCTGTTTTCCAATCCTAAACCATACCCTTCCCTCCTATCAAACTAGGGTTTCCCGATAATAAAAAACAACAACGTGGCCAGTGAAAAGAATAAGTACAACAAGGGAGGAAAAATATCCAGGTATGAGCCAACTCATATGCAGGAGATAAATGCTTCAGAATTCATCACAAGGTCTTTTGAAAAAGTAGGCTACCTAGGGTTTTGTGAGAAAGTAGAAGAAGTGGGATACCATCATGATTTAACAGGATAACCTAGACCTATTGGTTGATGCATCACTGGTGATATGATGAAAATCATAAATCAAATAAAAAGGAGACAAATTTTTGAAATTTTGAGTTTTGTGATAATTTTATAGGTTTATGTTGCACACAGCAACAATTTTTCTTCAAAATTAGTTTTTAAAGTAATAGAGATGAATTTTACAAAAGTGAAATTGGTTTTTATTAATCAAACACCAAAGAAAAAAAACCTCCTTCAGTTTATACATAGGTGTTACTATTTGGGAGATATACATAAATTTTGAAGCCTATTTATGATTTTCCAATTTAAATGCTTGTTTTAGTCATCATTTTGTGGCATGGATTACGAGAAAATGGAAATTAATTTTAAGAAAATAAGAGATTTTTTTCTTCAAAACAACCTTATCTACAAAACCCTCTACCATTTTTGTAAAAAATATTATGGTTAAAAAGATATGGCTTCATCTTTGACCCTTATTTTTACAAAAAGTGCAGATATTTGACTACCTAAAAATGCAGTGTGGCCACGTTGCGCTTTTTATCAGAGGCTTAAAATTACTGATGGTAATCATGTGCATGTGTCTCTTGACTTATACATCTCATAAATCCACTTTTTGTCTTGTCAACTCATAAATTTGCAGGAAAATGTCAAAATCCATCATTTTTTCATACTTATGGCACTGTTTGGAGGCACACGCTGCGTTTCTGGAGTAGCTGTGGTAGAATGAGTTTTGAGATGCCTTGAGATGATTTTTTGGTGATTTTAAGCTTGACAGGTCTAAAAATATTCCCAACATTCCAACCATACCATTTTTAGCCAAAAACTCCAATGGGAAGGCCTCAAAATCACCTTCCAAGCTTTCGCTACGCTTCTGTTGCCAAACACTTCGTTTTTGTGATTTTTCGTTGCGCTTCTGTGTTTGAGGAATTTTCTTGACATGTGGAGGTAAAAATTCAAAAAGTTTCAATGTAATAGCTGCCTCATGAGCTTTTTGATGGTTAATGATCATATTTATGGTCATCTTTTTTAAAGGATCTTGTGTTTTGATGATTTTAGACAAAGAGTCAACTTGTTAGCTAAAAAAGGGGAAGTTGTTTCTAACTCCCCCGGAAATTAGGTTATGAGTCATTAGGTGCATTAATTAGTTGTTAATTTGGATCAGGTTTCAACCCAGAGAGGTGGCATGTTGTTTATTTTTCTATATGTACTCAAAATCAACTCATTGTGAGGGTGGGATACTTGGTAATCATAGTGTGGAGCTTGTGTACACCATTTTACAGTGATATCAAAGACAATTGCGAAATTATCTTGATATTCTTATGGCATGCTTATTGATAGTTTTTCTTCTCATTTTTATCATCAATTTGAATGTTTACTTCTCCTTACTTCTACTTACAACCATGTGATCATCTCGTTAGTTTTTAAGCAGAATTCATAAGTTGTATGCTTTGTTTTGATGAGATCTGCATGTTTGTGTTTCATTTCTTATGGTGAATGAATTCATATTCATATGCTCATTTTTATCCTTAATTTTCAACCCTATACCATAATTTCAACATAAATATGTCTCTAAACATACCTACTTTGCCTCATTTTCATCTCTGCAATTAATCATTTGAAACCCTGAACTAGTTCCTAGATCTATGATCTTGATCCAGAAAACCCTAAATAAAACCTTGATGAACTGAATATCTATACTAAGATCTATTTTATATCCAGTCACTTCATTGGCTATGAGATTAGAGAGATCCATCTATGATTTTATAGGGCTATCTACCAAGTCCAAAGTTGGTATGAGGTTACCTCCTTCAGTCTCCTTTCTTGGCCTTGGGAAACTAATGAGTGATAACGCATGGTATTCATCCACCCATGGAATCTACCCACGGTATTGTAAATGGCATCCACCCATGGTATTGTAAGTGGCATCTACCCATGGTATTCATTCACCCATGGTATGTACCCACCCATGGAATTTACCCATGGTATTGTAACTAAAAAATAATATAAGTAACAAGTCATATTTTGTAAAATGACATATTATCCACCACAATGTAGATTTTGCAGCTTATTCTTTATTTTGATAAAAAAAAAATCTTGGTGGTTTTTTTTATTGTGTGTTCTCCTCTTTTATTTTGGCATTTCAGGTTTTTTAGATCTTGGGGGACTCCCTCCAAGATTCATATCAATAATTAAGAAATTACACTTCATAAATTCAACCATCTAAAAATAATATGACAATAGAGATCACAATGCACAAAGAGAGAACAAGATTTACCCTTCGAAAACCCACATGGGGGGGAAACCAACAACCTCTTCAATAGAGAAATTCTTCTTTTCAACAAGAGACACACCTAGACTTCTAGTCGATAACTAGTCCAAACTTGAATTTCAACAAATATATGGTAAAGCATGGTAAAAAACCTCCAATTCAATACTCCAATCCATCCCAACAATTTGGCCTTCTTGTTTTACCCTAGGTCGAAATTCGACCTCCCAGAAACTTCCCAAAAACCTAGAATTTATGTCCTGCAACTACCTAGAAAATTCAGTTATGCAACTACAATTTTTCCATAAATTTATGAAAAATGGAGAGAAATGTCCTCCACATGTACGAGCTCGATGGAGAGAGAAAGAGATGAAAATTTTCCTTATTTTCATCCTCCTTTTCCTTCTCATCATTTGCTTGGATGCTCCAAATATTCTTGCTTGAGAGAGATCGAATTGCTTCCTCGAGGAGGAGGTCAAACTATATTTATGTAATGATATGTTGGGTCCAATGGGTGTCTCTTCTTCTTGGGCTGACTTGACTTGGAGGAGGGCTAACTTGACTAATTTTGGAGCCAAAAATTCAATTTTGAAAATTCTAATTTTTGTCATTTTAAAATTTTATAAGGACATGACTCAAAAATGACTTTTTCTTTTAACTCTAGCATGAAGAACATGCTTTACATTAATCAATATACATACATCAAGGTATAAAATATACATTATGAATACCAATCATAGTTACAAAATAAAACAATCCCTCTTAACTAGAGATTTATTCATAATGAATGTCATAGATGTTCTCAAGTTGAAAATTTTCTCTAAGAAAAGGTTATATTATCATCAACCTAGTCAACAACTCTGGCATAAGGTAAGTCATCAACATCAACAAGTAATCATAACTCTTTTCAGTACATGTTGATGGTGTTGGACCCCACCAACATATAGGGGATCTCCCCGATATGAAGTCCCAATTAGACCTCACACTGTTTGGTGTAGCTGTCCCATCTGGAATATGGCTAGATCGCCATTTACTTAAATATTTTCCTTGTCTTGAGAAATTAGTATGAGAGAGTAGTGCACATGTATTTTTGAATGAGCAAGAAAGTATTCCTTGTGAAATGTCCAATTGTGAAAGGAACAAAAGTGAGCCTTCAAGAGACATGTATTAATACTAATCTAGTGAATACACATAAACATTTGCATGAGAGAATCGTTAGACAACAGGTGAAATAGTTCACATAAATGCAACAATTATTATAAACACCAAAACACACTTTCAATAATATAAGCACCAAATCCATTGAAATAGTTCAATTTATTCAGTACATAAGAATACCAACATAAACCACAAACATTCGAAGAATAGTCTTAAAACATCCACAATCTATGCATGAAAATATGTTGGCCCAATGGGCTTCAAGTATTAAGAAAAATTTCCAATATACATGATTACAATGAACACCACTTGCTCCAAATAGTGAAATGTTAGAGCCACCACTTTCTCTCCAAGAGATCTATCTTTATCTCTAATGCCTTGTGGGAAAATCTGAGGTGAAAAGTCCCTTCTTTGAGTAATGAGGCATGTTTTATAACTATAGACATGGCTCTTCATATCCTCATGACTCTTGAACTTCCCATATGAATTTTCAACTTCTAAATAACCTTTGGACTTCCAAATTACTTTTGAACTTCAAGATGAATTCTGGACTTATTTGTGTCTTTTTTACTTCTACATGTGACTTTTTTGTCCATACATGACTCTTTGACTTAAACATATTTATATTTACAATAATTACACAATTACATCATTATGTGGTGAGAATAAGACATGCCACCAACATTAATGACCTGAACCCATAGTGATTTGTGACATGGAATTTCTTGATATATGACAATGATGCCACCAATGTCTTCAATACTTGATGAATATTTCTCATTGTTGTTGCCATTTACCCTCCAAAGGGTCTTGAGATAATATGGAGTCATTATGGATCAATTTGGTCATAGGGATCTAATGTTCTTTCAATTATTGTAATCATGTGTTCTATTGTCTTTGAATGCTTCTTTGTGTTGCTTCCTTTGATAGTTCTTCTCATGCCTTGTTTCCATGTTGTTCTAGTAACACCTATAACTAAGATTAGTCATGGAAAGAAAACATTAGCCTAAAAAATATCATATCATATTATTTTCATGCAAAATTTCTGAATGTGAATCAACAGTGCACTCAAGAAGATAAGAGGGAACTTTTGGGCACAAGACGCACTGTCAATATACAAGGGCTATGTTTTGAGCACTAACATGTGATGTGTTCTTTGTTGGAGGGAGGAGGATTGATGGAAGGCACAGGGCACAATATCAATGTACAAGTAAGGTTTAATGTTTATTGTTAATGTTCCATGCACTCAGCTGGAAAGGCATAAGTCACAAATAAGGGTGCATGGCATAGTGTCAAGGCTCAAGGAAGGCCTAATGTTCATTGTCAGTGTGTTGTGCACTCAACTGGGATAGAGGCTTGGAATAGGGATTATTTCAGAATAACAAGGAGTTTTTTATGCTTGAGAGTGTGTTATGCACCAAAGAGAGGGAGGAAAGGCTTGGCATGGGTGAAAGGCACAATTTGAAAAGACAAGAGGGGGTCTAACTGAGCCTTGACAGTGCGCAATGTGCTCTCCCAGGCTTAGTGGGCAGGCTTTCTAAAAACCGAGTTTTTTTTAAGTTTAGAAGGTAAGATGTGTGAAAACACAATGATTTTAGAGTAAAAACATGTGCGACACATATCAACTCATCAACAAAACTTAGACGAAACCTAATATTGAAAAGTATACATCAAAAGGAATAAATTTCAGTAAAGGTTCAACCCTTCGAGAAGTATTGATTCATTAATCAAATTTCCTTGGTTCTCCATTGAACCTAGTTATAGATGTAGTATTCACCATTCATTTCCTTGGTTTGACAAACAAAATTTTATGCCATTTCACAATTATTTCAATCTAGGAAAAGGTAATATATAATGATGATTTTAAGATTTTCAAAGTATGAGTTTCACCTCTGGTTTTTCTCCACTGCCAACAAACCTAGATAGTTCCCCGTTGCATTCAGTATAGGAGCACAAGCTTTGCTTCATTTCCAGCAAGCCTAAGCAGTACCCTAGCTAAGTTACATGCTTCACCTCTATGCCCAGGAATCCTTTCTCTTTTTTCACCCTTTATTATTTTATTTAGTATAACTATGCTTATGCACTTATTGTTGCAACGAGGTGGAAGAGCGATCCTGAATTATTGAGAGAAGAGGCTTCCCCTTCAAATAAGTATATATATATATATAGTTGCTATAGGTTTTCTCACTATATATTTTCTCCTTATCATGTCTCTAATAGATTGAATGATCATGTAAAACACCAAGTAGATTTAATACCAAGTCTACAAAATAAGGGTGCTAGAATATATACGAGTATCATAGGTTCACTCAAGTTTTTCTTCTTGAATGTATCATATTTTTTGTCTGGACCCTACTTTAACTAAGGCATATTCCCAAACAAATAATAATAATTAATAGGTAGCCAAGTGTTACCATTGTCACATCCTTTATATGCCTCACCACATAGCCCTTCACAACCATACCCAAACTTTCAAACAAAGGTCTTATTTATGTACAATGACTGAAACAAAGGGAAACAAGACAGGACATGACTTGACTTCAAACAAGTGATAGGAGACAAAGAAAGAAAATTGTATAGAGGAACGTGACTTAGAGTTGCTAGTGAAAGTAGTG
Organism: Pinus albicaulis; assembly: GCA_034641835.2. Taxonomy (NCBI): domain Eukaryota; kingdom Viridiplantae; phylum Streptophyta; class Pinopsida; order Pinales; family Pinaceae; genus Pinus; species Pinus albicaulis. The sequence continues at coordinate 80,088,121 of MU968411.1, forward strand.
TTTTAGATCTCGCCCATTAACGGGAAGGGGGTCAATTCTCCCGTCTAAAGATTTCAACTTGAAAACATTATGACCAAGTTTTGGTTCAATGGTAAAGGGGCCATTACACAAAGATTGAAACTTTGTGTGTTTTCCTTTCTATTATTTGGATTTATCCCACTTCAATACTAAGTCACCCACCTCAAAATTCTTGAACCTTGTGGATTTATTATCGAACCAATAGTTGATGCAATTTTGGTGCACAATGAATCTTTCTTTAGCTTTGAGCCTCTCTTCCTCAAGTTTAAGCAAGGTATTTATCCCACTTTGAACCAAGAGACATGGTTTTCCTTCAGACTCTTGGGAGATTTGCAAGGTTGGGATATATATATTGGGTGGCAAGAGAGCTTCTTACCATATACGAGTGTTATACAGAATTATAATCTACGGATAAACTAGATTCCCTGAGTGTGGTGTTCCTTCACTCAGAACAAAAGAAGAAAGACAACTATTATTTTCTCTAAGACAAATATATAAACAGAAAGGAAAGAAGCCTACTTTTGATCCTTTCGCTCTCCTTCTCCTTTTTTCATTGTTGTCGTCGCTCTCAATCCAACTAAAGCCACTAGATTTATTCCTGCAATCAAAGACAGATAACAACAAACAACATACAAATATACAAGTATCTACTTATCTTAACCAAATCGAACAGATTAGATCTGAGAATACATACATAATTGAAAATGCAATTCAAAAGATATAAGAATACATATGGGAAAATGAATATATATATTTATTAAGAAAGTAGGAGGAGAAGATTACAACCAATAGATCGATTCATCATCAACCTGCTCCTACTTCATTTTGTCCTCATCACACCAAGAATCATCTCAGTAGCATATCAGTACTTCCAGATCTCATCAATTGAGAATCCAACATCATAACATTACAAAAAATTCTTCCTCCCTAGCACTTATGTGAGTGCTCAATTTACAGGTAAATTGAAGGTATTTTCTCATTAAATGGAATCGAATGGCTTTCTAATAATAGGTGAGAAATTTTTATAAGTTCAGAGGTGATGGATGAACACTTGTATTCAAAATATGACACCTATGAGCTCTTCTAAAAGGCACTGGACATGTGGAGATTCCCAAAACAATTATGATTTTCTCCCAGGAGACCAACGCACCCTTGAGTGTGGGGAAGTGCACTGTAGTGCACCTTTTCATGGAGGTAAGTGCATTGCAACACAATTCGGCCCTTGCAAAGGAGCGTTTATGATTCAATGGGTCATATAATCTATACTTCAAACCTTGGAAATCTCACAATTGAAGCCATCAAAGGAATGTCTTCACTTAGGGCATATAACAACTGAATTAAGGGGATTATGGACCCTATTCATTGGTCTTGGGGGATGATTCCCAAATTGACCTATAATAGTTGCCCCCTAAAGCATGAATTAAAAATAATAATAATATTTGGATGAGATGCTTTATGATCTGATGAGTGGGATCTGAAGCAAACGATGACCTGCATCAATTTGAAATACATTACATCATGATATCTTACATCTTGGACATGAATTGTTGAGCAAGGCATACCCATGCTCAACACATAAACTATCATAACATGTACATAATTCATAAATTCGTCTACATCGTAATTTTTCCCAATATAGACATGCCTATAGATATAGGCCCATGTTTGGATGACGATTTGTATGTAAATCCATTGTACAGATGATGTGTACAATTTCCTGAAATTGCAACCTGAATGGATGAAACTAGATCTAGGGTATTCTTATCTCTTTCACTTGATTGTTCAAGTACAAGTCTAACCATACGAATATATGATCTGAATTCGAACATGGGAAGACATCATCTAATTACCAGCCAATGATGTGAGTTGTTAACAGACGCGATAAAACCACCATTGATGTTAATAGATCTCAAGGTACTGCAGCACAATTTTCAATGCGTGAATAGATTATTTGATGTCAAATGCCAAACAAAATATTTTAGTAGAAGATCCAGAAGCGAGAATCCTACCGATGATGTAGCAAGCCCCAAGGTACTTGAAAGATGTTTCTAATTTAACTTCCTAGATGATGAGTTGATGTCAACAAGAAGCAACTTTATCGCGAAAAGAGAGTAATGATTTTGGACACAAAGTGTGACTTGATATAGCAATGTTCAGGGATGACTGTCATGAAAGTGAAGGTTTATGAGTATTACAGAAGATGAGGAATTACTAGATGACTTCTCTTGAACATACTGGCGACACTAAAATGAGTTGGCAGCATTGACCCAAAACGGAAGTGATGATATGATGAACCATAGGTATGATGAAGCGTCAAGAAGATTACCCAACCCAAAAGTCACAGTGATGGAGTGAAAGTGTCATGTTCAAGAGCGACCTGCTACCATAAAGTATTATGTTCTTTTTCCCAAATTTTCCCTAGTCATTGTTGATCAGTACCTCTTTTTTTTTTAACAAGCTTGAGGAGTGTAACATATGCTTGATCTATAATTTGACCCTTCAAGTGAATCCATCGCTATTTAATTATTTAACGAGTCTAGCGATAATGAAACTTGATCTTGCCATGATCGACAATTCCGTTGCTATTTTATGTTTTAACGAGTCTAACGACAGTGAAAACTCAGTCCTTTTTCATGTTTAGAGAGTTTGAAAAAAGGGACAAAAAGAAAAATTCATGAGTCGTTTTTCACAAATTTGTCGCTCAGGTCCGAAAAAGTGTAAAATGATACCTCAGAATACTTCTTAGCCATGTTCGACTAAGGTTTTAATTTTTCATAAATAATCTATCTCAGTCCAAAAAAGGGTTAAAACTATACTCAGTAGATGTCCTTTCATTTACTTTTACAAGCTCGAAAAGACAAGAGCTTGACAATATTTTCACATTATCGGAGTCTGAAAAGATCTAAAAGAAGACTCCATGGATTTCCTTTTTCACATTTATCAAAGCTCGAAAAAGAGATAAAAGTGTTCTTTAATTCCTTTTTAATTTTTATCAAAGCTCGAAAAAACAGGATAAGAGTATGCTTTGTGGTCAAATCACTCTTGAATAGGTGTGTGCATTAAACGCATTGTATCAATTGTAAAACTTGTTTAGATAACCATCGAACGAATTAAAAATACCTGTTTCATAGTAAAAATGAATAAAAACCATAGTCACGACATTAAATATGATTTAAAATAATCAAAATGACTAATAAAAAGAGCATTTACCATTTCTTTTTTACCATTCCATAGTTACCATTTGAAAATTAGGAGCTCTAAACCAGTTTTTCCCTCGAACTTCAGCAGTTGATTGCGACAGTTTAAGTGGATGATTTCCCTTGCCGTTTGATCTAGGTTGGAGCTATGAAACTTCTCTTTCTTTTTGTATCATTTATGTTGAATTTCATGGTAAATTTTTTGGGTTTTGAGCCCCTTAGGGTAAATATACTAGTTTTTGAGGGAAACACACCCTTGAATGTCAAAAGGTGTGTTGCAATGCACTGAAATTGAAGTCCCGGTACACTGCAACGCTCTATCCCTTGACTTGGGGTGCATTGGGCACTTTTCTCATTTTTTTTTCTTGCTGTGTGCCCAAAATTTCCCAAGTTTTTTGCATGAAATGGATCCTAATGAATATTATGCTTGGCTTTCAGGTATTTATTGGATCAAAATGATGATTACGTGGTGATAAAGAGAACATGAAGAACAAGATATGATTTCCCTAAATGATATGCGTACAGTAAGAGCCCTCAGTGATTGCGGGTTTCTTAAATACTTCAGATTGTCAGGCATGAGGTACCATATAGAACTATTGGATTTCCTATTTCATTCATGGGATCCCATATTGTAGGATTTTTACATTAGGGAAAAAGTGCTCCCAGTATTGGTTGAGGATATTTACTTTCTCACTGGATTATCAAGATGAGTTTCTCCTATTTCCCTTGCAGGATCTGCCCTTGGAGGAGAGACAGCGAGGGATTACATACGCCAACATTTTCATCCAAGCACTGAACCAAGTAAAGATGGGAAAATAAATATTTGTGATGTGCGTGATCTACCTTTGAGAACCATCCTTTTTACTATCGCAAATCTTATTGGTTTCGCGACACTACATGTTGCAAATCGATCATACATGCAATATGCTCTTGAGTGTTTAGAACCAACAGTATTCAAATGGGAAGAAGAAGTACTCTTTCAGATGAAAGAACAACTGACTAAATAAAAGGGTGGCAGGAAGAATAATTTCAACTATGGCTTGATCCTGATTTCCTTCATTTTAGAGCGGGTTCCATTGATGCAGCCGCAACATGTTACACTGAGTATATCTGGTCCTAGAGATCCTCAGAGATAGAGATGGGTTGAATTGATGTCTAGACATGCTGGTCAATTGACCATCATATTCTCTATTTCATTCTTTTCCTGGTTCAGACAACAGATGGATGCCATAGATGAGTATCCATATGCAGGCATAGATTTCGACAGAGATCCAGACTTGATTCTACAAGATGGCGCTCAATGGGGTGCAATTGGTAAGAATTTTTTGACCATGTTTTTTGATTTTTTGAGGTTTTTACATGTTTTTGTATTTTGATGTTTTCCAAAACTAAACTAAAGTTTTGATGTACATAGATGTAGGTTGGGTTCGACCAGTGGGTCAACCAGAGCAGGGAATAGTTGAGCCAGCAGAGAGGGATATCGCGAGAGAAGTCCTTCGGGATTTAGATTTGAACGAGACTCTTGCTGAGATACAGCAGCACAAGGAGGGATTGACTCTTGGGATTCCAGAATTCCATATCAAAGAGTTACCTATGAGACTGTAATGCCATACTATTGGTGTTCCTTGACTGTTGGATGCGGTTATTACGTAGGATAGATAGATCAGTTGCTTGTTATCACTAGCATCACTATTTTACTTTGACATTTTTTGCATACATTTTGAGGTCATATTACCAATGTGTCTTGGGCACAAATTTTTTAAAAACCTAAACTACCTATCTATTTTTTTTCAGTGTTTTCCTATGTTTATTGTGCAATCCTATTAAAACACAATTCGCTAAGGAATCAGTTAATATGTTCAAATTTTTGGAAATGTGTTGATATCGAATTTAATCAAAATGTCTTTCCAAAAGTAGAACTCTTAGGAACATGCAATGAAGTGTTGGATTTCAAAGAGTATAAACACTAGTAAGTTGCAGTACAACAAGTTGTGAATCTAACCTAATGATGATGCAGTTAATACCAAATGAAATGGAATTAGAGAGAAGTTTGATCAACGCTCTAAACTCAGCGATATTGTTTGTAGATCGACCATTACAAATCCATTGAAAACTCACTAACTCTCTAGATGGAGCGAAAATGGCCCATGCTGCAGAGGATAGGTTTTACATACTACGACTAGCACCATCAGCGTATCCAACGAATGGTTCCAAATATTCAGTCATCTACGATGAAATGTAAAGTGGAATACTAACTTCAAGAAAATTATAGAAAAATAAACTAAGATAGTAAATGAAAATCAAAGCATATATACAATATAATACAAAAGTTTACTATGCTCAATTAAGCATAGTAACATTTAAGATACAACCCATTTTGAGGCTAAGCCAATGGAATTCCATCATAATCAACTAACTCGTAGGTGCCCTTAGCCAGAACTCTTTTGACAATGTCAGGGCCATACCATAGTGGCTCAAATTTTCCTGTTCCTATCAAATCAACTTCCCGATCATAAAGCAAGACCAGGTCTCACTCTGAGAAGATGTGAGGCTTGACATGTTGATTGTATTGCGCCTTGATTCATCTCCTATGTGCTTCGTTGGCCAATGAGGCTTCATGACACATTTCATCTAGATGGATGAGGTTAAAAAGATGTGCTTCTTCATTAGAGGTCTCAAGTAAAAATTCAACAACGATATTTAATGATGGAATTTCACATTGGATTGAAAAGATAGCTTCCAGACCATACACCAATCGAAAGGGGGTAAATCCGGTTGCATTTCTCACCGAGGTTCGATATGCCCACAAAGTTGAGTACAGGATTAAATTCCAATTTTGTTTGTGAACTCCTATCATTCGTTGAAGCATTCACTTAAGGATCTTATTAATGGCTTCAACTTATCCATTGGATTGTGGATAATAAGGAGTATAGCTATCATGTGATAGTCCTAATTTTTCAATCAACTCATTCATCATGTGATTGCGAAAATTATTACCACGATCTATAACTATATATTATAGTACACTAAACCGTGAGATGACATGATTGAAAAAGAAAAATGTAGTTGTTTCTCCTGTGTTATTGAATGTAGGCATTGCTTCAGCCCACTTGCTAAACTAGTCGACTGTGATAATAATATCACCATGCCCCCGGCCAAACGAGGGTTACAGGTCATGAAGTCAATTCCCCTTTTTTTAAATGGTCCCACAGCGATGACAGAATGCATTAGTTATGGTGGCATGTAGATTTTAAGATCAAATATTTGTCATGCATGACAACTTCTGACCGTGAGGATGCAGTCATGAAATATGGTAGGGAAAAAGTAACCGGCATGAAGAATCTTCTGCGCGGTAGCGTATCCAGACAAGTTTCTACCACAAGCCCCAGCATGGCAATCATTTAGAACTTTCTCAGCCTCTTCATGAGTGAGGCACCTCCTTAAAATCGTATCGACACCACAACAATAAAGTGTATCGTCGATGATCACATAATCTTTTACTTGATATCGAATACGTCGCTGTTGCGAGTGAGACGTATCGGGCTAAAAAGTCTGGGTTTGGAGATAAATGATAAAATCCCCATACCAAGGGTCAGATGACCCGATCAGAAACAGAGACTCATATGGAATTGATGGTTCCGATGTAGTTTTAGAAATATCAGAGGGAAGGTCGCAGAGAAGCTCAGCCAAAACTAAAGACTTCTTTGACTTGGATTTGATGATTTCCAAATTAAATTCCTTCAAAATAACGATCCATTTTGAATCTTTTCCCCCTAGAAATTTACAGGATAGAATGTATGTCATGGGGTTGCAATCTGAAATGACAGTGGTCTTTCGGAGCAGGATATAATGGAAAAATATTTGGACAACTTGAACGGCCGCCAAGGCGAGCTTTTCGACGTATGAATATTTAAATTCCGTATCATTGAGATTACGACTCAAATAATATATCAGATGTTCTATCCCATCTTCTTCTTGGACCAAAACCATAGCAATGGTTGAACCTGTCGTGATGATATATAGGAAATAATCACTCTGATAATTGGGGGGATACATTAATGACACTCGGATCAGGGTATCTTTAAGAGCATCAAAAGAATCTTGCACAACCTTATCCCAATGGAAGGGAATCCCCTTTTTCAAGAGATGACTAAATCCTTTAGCCATTTTGGCATAGTTGGGTATGAACCTCCTTAGGAAGTTAGCCTTTCCTTGAAGTTTTTTCAACTGAAGTAAATTTGATGGCGCAGGAAAATCAAGATTGGCCTAGATCTTCAGTGGATCGATTCTTATTCCATATTTTGAGACGACGAAGCCAAGAAAACGACTAGAACCAACACAAAACACACATTTGTGTTGATTTAGGTATATCTTGTAGTGTTGGTATCGTGAAAATATAGCTCTCAAATGTGTTGGGTGATCAGTCTGTTTTTGTGAATGCATGGGTAAATCGTATAGATAAGGTTGAACAATGTGCTTGATGTCATTGAAAGAATAATATATTTCTCTCTAAAATGTTTCCCCGACATTCTTTAAATCAAATGGGAGTTTAAGATAAGAGAATGTGCCCAAGGGACAGATGAATGCTATCTTATATTGGTCCTCTGGGCGGATATTGATTTGATTATAACTAGAGAATCCATCCATGAATGAAAATATTTCACACCCAGCACACTTGTCACTAATCTGGTCGATAAAGGGAGTAGGATAATGGCTTTTTGGACAAGCAAGATTGGCATCCTGATAATCGATGCACACTCTAAGCGTTTCTTTTTTATTCATGACGGGAACAATGTTGGAAACCCAATTAGTAAGCGGAACAGGGTAAATGAAACCAGCATGCAAAAAAAATTCAACTTCTTCTTTAATGGCAACAACCTTCTTCGGATGAACAGGACGAAGGCATTGACGTATCGGTTTGACATCAGGGTGCATTTTAATTGTGTGTTCAACGATATTAGTATATATGTCTATTATTTCCTCATAAGACCAAGAAAATATATCTTGGAATTCACAAAAAATATAGCAATAAGTTTCGAGTTTGGATGGAGAACAAGACACACTGACATGAATGTTTTCTACAACGTCGGGTTGGGTCGAAATATCAATAGAAATGGTTTCTTCAATATTTGATAAGTTCCATTCATATTCGATTGCAGTAATTGGAATATAATTCGAAAATAAAGTATTGGTTGAAGGGTGATATAGTGCAATAAGATTATCTTCTTCGTAATCCTGAAGATGGGAACGATGATGATGATCTTCCCATGGTTCTCCTTCTGGCATCATGGATTCCACAATGCTCTCATCAGTCAAGAAATTGGATGAAAAAGGATTAGATGGAGTACCAAAATCTAATGAACGATTAACCCAAATGATCAATGACGATGAATCATTATGTGTCGCCCAAGGCATGTAGATTAATTGCTCTTCCAGCTCAATTGGGCTTGGTAGTAGGAATTCATCCAGTGTAAAAACTTCATAATCATTGGTAATATTCTTTAAGTCAGATGAAGTGGAAGATATCATGCAACGGGTCTCTATTCTTTCAATTTATTTCGGCGTCGTAGGCAGAGATAATGAAAAGGTGCCCATTAGGGAAGAACCCTTTAAGAATCTTACACCAATGTTTTGAAGTGCTAATTGGGGTGCGTGCATTAATGTAACGCTTCCAGATAACTGGGTACTAGAGGCAAAGAAGGAGAGTTGATTGATGACTGTGATAACGCTTTTATGAGGGAAGACAATCATTGTAAAATAAGTAGAGATGATCGTAGTCATAGCGTAAACCCATGGCCTTCCAAGTAAAATTTTGTAGTCAAGGGGTCCATCAATGACCTCAACTTCAACAGTTACAATTATGCCCCTTAGTTCGACATGCAGGTTATTGATGATACTACAAGGCTTATATGTACAACCGTTAAAAGCTTTCAATGTCATAGGCGATTGAGATAGACGAGGCAAGCCAAGTGACTTCCAACATTTTAGATACATAATGCAAGTAGATGCTCCCTCATCAATAATAGTGTGATGAATGAGGTGATTGACAACATTTACTTGGATGGATAATTCTAATTCTGCTGGTAATTTTGGCACATAGCCCATATGATTAAAGACTACAAGATTGGAATATATCAGGTCGATTCCAAAATTGTTGACAACAAAGCATGTTTTTGGGAGGGACAATTTTGAAGTACCTCAAGCATCGACATAACTGAAGGTGACTGAGCCAAATCTTCAACTATATTATAATTTTGAGCTGCTCAGGTTGAGGATTGAATGTCGATTTGTGGACGGCTCCCTTTGGTGGATTTATTGTGAACTCTGGAATAGGAGTTGGTGGAATTGATTAAGTAGATGGATTAATGGTCGAGGTAGTAGGTTGATTAGTAGCCTGACTATCATAATATTTGTTTCACGTAAACACCAAAAAATTAGTTTTTGGCTTTGTGATAGATAGCATAAGCACTTGGGAACTAGAAGCAGTTTCTGTAGAAACCGTGTTTTTGTCCGGATTCGGAAAAGGATCTGTTAACATAGCAGATGCAGTTGAGGTATTAATAAATTTTGAGACTTCCGAGTGATGAGGACGGTCTCTAACAAAGTGCTCCTCATTACATATCAAGCAAGGGTAACGAGGTTTCCAATTATTGCCATATTGTTGATCATATGATCATTCCTACTGGATTTAATTTTTCTTTTTCTTCGCTTTCCCATTTTTCCTGCTTTTGGGTTGCTTGTCACTTTTTCCTTTGTCAAATGACACGGCATCAATTTTGAAAGAAGGTGCAGGATCAGATGTAGTAGAGTTGTGTGTGCTTGCAAAACCTATCATATTGTCGTCATTATGAGAGTCCTTAGATGGAGGAGGAACAATAAAATTTGATCGCGACGTGTTTATAATTTTCTCATAAAGCATGCCAGACTAAGTGTAAATAAAATCTAAGTACTGGGCATGAGCAATGACCTTATCTTCAGTGACGATGTTGCCTTTAGCTACATCCTCGGTGACAGATGGCAGCAAGGACTTAATAAACCACTCAGCAAGGAGCTGATCAAGAACAAATGTTTTGACCATTCTACGATGACAATACCACTTATGAATATGATCAGAAATGTGAGTAGCAGTGGTATGTTTAAAATTGGTTAGCAGTTCCATTCCAGTTTCATATCATATGGGTAACTGGAATTCGGTTAAAAAGGTAGTGGTTAAGGCAGTGAAATTATCAACTAAAGCTCGTGGTAGTTCAATGTACCACTTCACGGCTGGACCAGTGAGTGTACGCTGGAAAACATGTAGTCGAACGGAGTCACCATTTAAGGATTTGGATGAACACCACAATTGATAAGTCATAACATGCATTGATGGGTCTTCTCCAGGGTTTCCATTGAATTTAGGAATGTCAGAGGGTAATTTGTGTGGTATCACCAGCCACCAAGGCGAATATCTAATGGGATCATTGGTAAGTTGGTTTAAATCAGGTAATTCTAAAGTTGTGACAAAGGGAAATTGTCGATTCAATTCAGGTTGAGCATAACCAGGATATGATGGAATTTCTTGGGCAACATGCCTTTGAGCACCAGCATAAGGCATTTGTTTTTGGTAACCCAAATAGGGGTTGTTTTGATGACCAAATGCTTGAGGGATCTGTTGACCAAGACCTAGGTAAGTTGTTTGTTATTGGAATTGTTGTTGTGGCATTTGCGGTTGTGGCTGCGAAGGTGAGTTCCCACCAAGATTATATAACAAACCAGAATAGCTTGGACCCAGTTGTGAATAATTAAGACCAGTAGGTGCCTGTGACATCCCATAAAAGGGTAATATAGCCTGTGAATGAAAGATTACGGATACAGGTGGTTGTTGTAAACCAACCAAAGGAGTTGGAGTCTGAGGGCCCAAAACTTAAGGGTAATGGGTTGAAGGACCAGCCTGAGATGGTTAAGGTACACCAATCTGAGCCTGTAAAAGGGGTAATGAAGTATTAACAAGTGGAGTAGATGTGGTTGCAATAGGTTGAACCGGTTGATATGACTGCACAACCGTTTGTGATTGAACGGGCAGGATAGGGTGCCACTGAAAAACAGTCATTCCAACATTAGGGTGACCATAAAACGATGGAGTATTGTCAAAATGGGTGACCATAGGTTGCCCCCCATCATGAGGAGTATAATAAGATGGAATATATTTTTCTCCAAATGGTGGGAGTCCAGTTGAGATTGTATTGGATGGAATATACAGATGGACCAGCTTGATGTTGCATTGAAGATATATAAAGGATCAAGTCATTCAGTACTCATTAGAGATGTACCAGATAGAATACCAAACGATGACATGGGTGAATTCCATGGGTTTGAGGATGCACCAGAGTAGGTTCTAGATAATGATTGGTAACCTAGTGGGATGAAAGGACCACCATAAATATGTGATCCAGGTGGATATTGGTGGCCACCCACCTATTCCATTTGGACCCACACCATCATTTCTTTCAGTTTTTCAGTATCAACACAACTTACTATTTTTAGCAGTTTTTCGGGTCATGAAATTCCAAAGCCATTTTGAAGCCTTAATGATCCAGGTGGATATTGGTTGCCACGCACATATTCTATTTGAAACGGCACCATCAGTTCTCTCAATTTTTCGATTTCAGCACAACTTACTACTTTTAGCAGTTTTTCGGGTCCTGAACTTTTAGAGTCGTTTTGAGACCCTAAACGACATTTTTTGGGAAAACCAAGAGAAACATGGGACCATGGACTGATGTTTCTCACATTAAAATTTTTATTCCTCAGATAGATCTTTCGAACGAGGTACGGTGCGCGTCAAACGAAGATCGTATGCCAAAGTTATGACCCCGAGAAGTTGAAATACCAATTTACCCTAACGAAGCCCATAGTTTTGGCGCTTCATCTCCTAGGGTTAGGATTTTTGATGTTTATGGTTTTCCATTATTTTTCAATAATAAATAATCCCTTGAGCCTCATTGTAACACAATTCGGAGACCTGTAGCCACCACATCTCTTCTCATAGATACGCTACCAGTGCCCTAGCTAGTTTATTTCCATTATGTCTGTAAGCATATTTGTGTTATTTGATATTAATGAAATGAATTATTATTTATGCTACATCTCTGTGTTTATGTCTATTTATGTATTTTATTTCATTCCTACATAAATCCGGATCAAGATGTGACTCGGGCGATGTGGTAAACATCAATGGGGTAGCAATAGTAGATGTTGTCGCAACTATAACAGACAGTACAGTCGGAGATGTTGACTCAGCCATGGTCATGCAGCCCAGTGTATGCCCTATAGGATCTATGGGAACTCAAATTGAAAGAGGATCAAAAGAAGTAGTGTAAGTCAACTGAGGAATATTCTCGTAAAGATAAAGCCCTGACCCAAAATGAGTTGGATTTGAGGGGTGTGTTTCTTGTTGAGATTCTTCCTCAATCGAAATCAAACCAGGTGGAAGGATTTTTCCATCAGGCCTGAGATATATTTTAGGTGATTGATTGTGTGAAATGTAAGACTCAATGGCTATGATCGACTAAGGAGCGACCGATACAGGAACAACTTCCAGTTGTTCGACTTCGGGATCTAGATGTTCTGGTAAAATAACGATGGGATCCAGATCAACTTCCAGTTGAACAACGTTGGGTTAGGGAGGTATGGTCTCACTGATTGGATGGATAGTGTCCACAGGTAGCTGTGAGGACTCCATTTCGATGACAGTGGATAAAATAGGATGTGTAGAAATGACTCGAAAAGACTCTGGTAGATGTGATGAACATGACGCACTAGAGGTACTGATGGTACTAGTTTCGGTAGAACGAGGTCGCCTTCACCAACCATAAATGGATTCTAGTGGTAAAGGTGCTTTAAGTTCTATTCTACATGAACGACGGGGAAAGGGATGTTTTTCTTCCACGATGAATCGTTGATTTTATTACAAAAACAAATAAAAGGGTGATACTAGGCAAAGGTTTACCAAGTAATTGTGAACTGCAGAATACCTCCTGGTGAACTAAGAAGTACGGGCAGGAAATCTCCTCGAATGTTGTGTTCGGTGTATCACAAGTTACAAGGCGTCTGACTCAGTTACCTATGGATGGAAAGCAACCTAAATTTCTCCTCCAAAATATACCCAAAGGTACATGGAGACCCAAGTCCGTATTAGCGCTTTCTAATTCGAAACCGCACAGTGAGAGCACCCCCTTATACATTTTTTACTAGAACACCACCCTATATACCCAAAGGTACGTGGACGAGCTCCGATATACTTAAGTACATGGAGTGCTATTTCACACTCGGAATGTATCGCAGACAATTTAGCGACAGCTACTATATTTAACGATGTTGGAACACATCTCTAGTCTAGACCTTCTAAGTGTTATCGTTAATGTTACAATGCTTTCTTAGGTTGATTGAGGTAAATTTTATGTTGATCTTGTTTAAAATTTTATCTTTGAGTTTCACCGTGTGATGTAATGGGAAATTCCTAAAATGAAAACTAAATGAGAAGAAAACTTTTCAATTTAGCTTTTTCAATGAAAATCCTAGCTACTAAAGGGGAACGAGCAATCAGATTTTGAGCATACAACAAAGAGTACAAACTAAATGAATATTTCCCTATCTTGTTCCTATGTAACACACATAATCTCTAAATTCACATGCATGTTTTTCTTTGCAGTTCCCTTTCATGTGAATAAGTGAAAGGAAACTAAATGCACAAGTTAATAAAAAAAATGTTTTCCTTTGAGAAATGAGGAATGAAACAACAATTTGTCTTAGGAAAATGAAGAATGAAACTGCAATTTTCCTACAGGAAACGAGGAAAGAAAAAACAATTTCCTTTTAGAAAACAGAATTGATCTAATGAAAAATTAACTACTTTGAATTTGATTTTCCAATCATAAAGAAAACAGTTAATGAAACATTGAGAAAACTACTTTTCAAAGGAGGAAGAACAAGAAATGTTTATTGGTCTCTAAGAGCAATTAGACATCTGAGAATACAACATAAAATTTGATGAAACTGAAAGCAAAGACAAATTTTGATGGAATTTGGTTGGATGAGGGGGGAAACACACCCTGTAAGGGTAGACAGTGCGTTTCAGTGCACCCCTGAATGGAACACAGTGCACTGCAGTGCACTGTACCTTGACTAACAGTGCATTGGGCACAACTAAGTTTGGGAAACAAGTAGCTAAACACACTTATAAGGAAATTTTTCATTCAAATGACTGATAAAGGAAAGTAGAGTCTACTAATGATGGTAAACAGAGACAGAAACACCAAGAATTATGGATTTCTCCCTAGTGGAGTCACCAATTTGTTATACGAAATTCTAATCTACGTATAAACTAGATTCCCTGAGTGTGGTTTTCCTTCACTCAAAACAAGAGAATAAAGACAACTATTATTTTCTCTAAGACAAATAGATAGATAGAAAGGAAATAAGCCTACTTGTGATCCTTACAATCTCCTTCTCCTTCTATCGTTGTTGTCGTCGCTCTCAATCCAACTAAATCTACTATTTATTCCTGCAATCAAAGACAGATAACAGCAAACAACATACAAATATACAAGTATCTACTTATCTTAACCAAATCAAACTGATTAGATATGAGAATACATACATAATTGATAATAAAATTCACAATATATAAGCATACATATGAGAAAATGATTAGATATATTTATTAAGAAAGTAGAAGGAAAATATTACAACCAATAGATGGATTCATCGTCAACCTGCTCCAACTTCATTCCACCCTCATCACACCAAGCATCATCTCAGCAGCATATCAGTACTTCCATCTCTCATCAATTGAGAATCCAACAACACAACATTACACAAAATTCTTCCTCCCTAGCACTTAGATAAGCGCTCAATGTATAGGGAAACTGAAGGTAGTTCTCATTAAATGGAATTGAATGGCTTTCATATTATAGGTGAGACATGTTTCTAAGTTCAGAAGTGATGGATGAACACTTGTATTCGAAGTATGACACCTATGAGCTCTTCTAGAAGGCACTGGACATGTGGAGATTCTCGGAACAATGATGATTTCGCTCTCACGATACCAACGCACCCTTGAGTGTTGGGAAGTGCACTGTAGTGCACCTTTTCATGGAGGTAAGTGCACTACAATGCAAATAGACCCTTGCATAGGAGCGTTGATGAGTCAATGGGTCATATAATATATACTTCAAACCTTGTTAATCTCAAAATTGAAGCCATCAAAGGAATGTGTTCACTTATGGCATATAGCAACTGAATTAAGGGGATGATAGAACCTACTCATTGGTCTTGGGGGATGATGCCCAATTTAACCAGGTCTTGGGGGATGATGCCCAAATTTACCTATAACAACGAGGAAGAATAGTGAGGTTTTGAGAGATGGTTTGGGAGTTACATGGTAAACCCATATTTCATTTACCAAAGCATTGTGTTAGCTCATTTTTTCAAATAAAATAGTTTTCTTGATTATTTGAGTAAGTTTTTTATTAGTTGAATTTGCTAAATCGCTCCCCTGTGGGTAATAATTTTATGCATGCTTCAAAAAAATACCATTTTCTAATGCAAACTCATAAATTTTCAACGAGGAAAAGTAAGTTGCATTATTAAGTACAAGTGACATTGGAATGTTGAACCTGGTTATGATGTTTTGTTTCGAAAAGGAACCACTTCAACCCACCTACTAAAATAATTTGTTGTTGTTAAAATGTACCAATGTTGCTTAAACGAATGTGGAAATATCTCACCAATAACATCTAGTCCTCACTGTTGGAAAGGTTCCTCATATTTTATTGGTAGCAATGCGGAAACTGACTTATGATATCAACCAACACATCTCTGATATGTTTGGCACTTCCAGGAATAAGTGTGATCATCCATAAATAAAGTGGGCCAATAGTAACTATCTCTCAATACTTCGTGTAAATATTTTAATATCCTTTTTGTATCCTGAGGCTCTAGGCATCTCAAAAAGACACCATTATGGTGCTTTCAGAAAATCACTCCATGTATGAGCCGGTAAGATAGAGCTTTAAGTTGAATTTCCATTTTCTGCTTATTCGATAAATTCATGGGAAATGTGCCATGCTATATATATTTCTATATATCCGAATTCCAAGGCAAGGTTGAGCTTGTTGGAGGAACTTATTCAAGATTATAAATATATATATCTTGTTCCCATATTGAAATATATTCTTGTAGAGAATATTTTTCTTTTGCTGCGAGTTGAAAGAGGTCATTGCCTTTAGCAATATGAATTGGCTTGAAATCTAGATCATATTCCTCTAAACATGTCATCTGGTTAGCTCTCTTCTCACCCAACTCTTGTTGTACAAAGAGTGTTTTTACCTTTGGATGAGGCACATATATAATCATGTGATCTTTGAGGAGATAGGGCCTCAAATGCTTGACTACTTTATATACTACTTAGGCATGTTTATGAATAGCAGGGTAGTTCAACTCTGATCCCTGTAAACCAAGACTCATAAAATATATAGGCCATTTATTTTCTTCATTATCCTTTTACATTAGTACGACCGCGATAGATGCATCATAAGAGAAAGTATATAATTGGAAATATTTTCCATAATCTAGACTATATAGTACAAGAGCGTCGATGATGGCATGTTTAATACAAGTAAAAGTGTATTTTCCCCTTTTATCCCATTTGTAAAGTGCATATTTCTTAATCATCTCTTGCAGTGGCTTGAAAATATGAGCATAATTAGAGATGAACTCATGCAATAAATTAATCTTTCCCAGGAAATATTGCATGTGTTTCTTGGTCACAGGAAAAGGAATTTGAGCTATAGTTTTGACCCTTTACGGATCAACCTTGATTCCATTTTTTGCATTTATGTGTCCTAAGAGAGTACCTTCTGACACACCGAAGATGCTCCTTTTAGGGTTCAAATAAGTCCTATACTTATGAAATTTCTTGAATATTTTCTTTAGATGATGCACATGATATGATCTCTTCTTTGAAAATACACTTACCTCATCCAAATAGACTACTACACTTTGTCCAATTAATCCACAAAACATGATATTCATATCCCTCTGAAAATTAGTGCCATCGTTAATAAGTCTGAATGACATGTGTGTAAATGCAACATTTCCCCACTTTGTCCTAAAGGTTCTCTTTAGACGATATGGTTTCACTACTAGTCCCTGATTATAACTAGAGAACCTATCAAGCAGCGAGAACATCTTTGAACCATATAATATTTGGAGTATTTATTCCATAGATAGCACTAGGTAATTATCCTTATTTGATGTTCGGTTGAGGTTACAGAAATTGACACACATGCATATCTCACCGGACTTTTTCCTTACAAGGACCAAGCTGGAAACCCAAGTAGAATTCCTTACATTGAATATGATATGAGCATCCATCAATTTCGTTAACTCCTTTTGAATCAAGGGTTCAAATGTTGGATGAATTTTCCTCAATTAGGAATGATGTGTTGGATAATACACGTATCATATGTATTTAAAGCATCATATGTCCATGCAAAAACATCATGGTACTTCTTGAAAATGAAAATAAATGCTTGTCATTCTTGTGGAGAGAAACATGTACCAAGGTTTACATATTTTTTATTGTCGTGGGTTCCCAAGTTGACATGTTCATATGATAATTTTTAGCTTTGAGTCTTAGTGTTAACCAACCCTTGGAAGTGATTTTTCATGTCATAAAGTTTTTCAAGTGACATCACACCTTTAGGCATAGTATTTCCTTTCGATGCTTCAACTTCTCCATGCAAATCCTTATCGTTCTCATCTTCTTCAATAACCACATCTTTACACAAATCTGCATTAGCCATAAAATGGAGTATCATTTGGTCTTCATTAAAAACATGAAATTTTGTCACATTATCAGGTACGTATGGTTTATAAATAATCTTTATAGAAAAACTATCTCTTAAAGGTGACATCCTATCAGTTGCATTAGCTAATGTATCTACGACAACATTTCTAACTCTAGGAATATAAATAATATTAAATTATTTAAAATGGGAAATAAATCGCCATACCTCTTGCTGGTAATTCTTAAATTTGGTGATACACATTGGATAGTATTATGTACCTAACAGGTGACAATCTCAGAATCACCAATTACCTTAAGCACCTCCACCTTGAGGTTAATAGCTTTATTTAATCCCAAAATGAGTGCTTCATATTCAATGGTATTATTCATGCACTCAAACTCCAAGAATCATGATAAAATGTACCTCTTGTTATGTGGGTCTATAAAAACACAACCATATTTGGAACCATCCTGAGTCTTAAAACCATTGAAATACAAGGCTCACAAATCAATAGCTAATAAACTAGTTCCTACATTATTACTAATATGTACATATATATTACAATATTCATTTTCACCAGTTGGACTATAAGGAAGGAGCTCCAAGTGTGTATTTGATGGGATGGGTGAAGGTTGCACTTGATAACACCCGTGATTAATTTCTAAAATGAAATTTCCAAAAATAATGTCAGCAAAGTTGACTGGCTCATTATGTCCTTCAAGGGGTGTTAGATCGTCACTTTATACATGAATTTGGTTGTTTCTTCCCTTATATGGAAGCCAATAAATGTGTCTAGTGAGTTGAGAAGTATCCTTGTAGCTTACTACACCAATTTATAATCAAGAGTAAACCATAGGCTTTAGGAATGTCCACAATAATAATATTTATGCATTGGTTTACTCTATGGTTCTAAGACCGATCAAGAGTTCATAATTTTTTCCCAAAATTGAAAGTTATAGGATTGGGTTGAAATCAAGATGGTTGCATATATCTCTTCTTCCTCATTCCAATGCCACGAACGGTTCGAAAAATCGATATCTTTAGAGGGAGATATCATGTTCTGATCGAATTCCCAAACAGCTAAATTTTGCAACATGGTTGACTGGGATGCCCAGTTAGCATGGAGGATGCATAGTCAGCAAAAGGAATATTATAAGGAATATTCCTTTCCTCAGATTAAATCCCAGGCTGACAATTGGCGCGATATTATTGGTTGGATGGGTTGTACATTTTGGTATGCGGACCAATCAAGGGGTGACATGTGGAAAACCCTAAGGCCACCACGTGTCCCCCAAATGTCATGTTAAAATTTTTGGGTGAGGCCGTAGGAGTCAAACCTTGGACCTCCGACATGCACGCATAAGTCTCCACCAACTGATAGTACGAGTGTTACTTAACCTATAGGGGAGTCAGCTTATTGATAAAGTTTATGCAAATTCAATATGGGGGTTGGGGACCGTTGGCGGTCCCAACCCGCCAGCAGTCCCCACAGGTTGTCACATGGTAGATTTCAACATAACCACTGACGTTAATGCAAAATGTGACCTCTGACATTAAACCATCCCGCCTATAATGATAAACCTTGTCACATGTAACCGATGTTTTCGCACGGTTAAATAAATGGTCTCCATAACTCCATGACATTTATTATAACGGTTTCGACGTGTCACATTTCCATGGTTTTTTAACATTTCTCCACGCGGTTAGAAAAATTACCTAAAGTTTAAACTCATCCAACCACAGTTCAAGTCATGGGTTCCGCCGACCGTTACGGTCAGGCTTGGTTTGGGGTGCGCATGTTGCCACCCCTAACCATAACAATTATTGTAATGGTTAGTGCTGGTAGGAATTACGGCAGCACCCTATTTTTGTGCGGATTTGGCTAAATTGACTCCAGTTAAGTGGAGTCCTCCACATTTAGTGGAGCTTTTCTAGGTGTTATTAGGCAAATGAGTAGGAGACTCAATTTTCGCCGATTCTGAGTGAATGAAGAGTCATTCTAGACTAATTGGAGCATTCTGGAGCCATTGGTGCAAAGAAAATAGCCATTAGAGGCTTGTAACTACATGTATTTGCAAATTTTTGAGCATAATGACAAATGGACATGCCATTGGGAGCTAGACCAGCAGATGTAGCCCAAGAGAGGTGAACTGCTTCATCATGCCTGATGTGTAAATGTTATGTGGTGACTTATTTCTCTATTTTACACTATTTTTCACTATTATTTGTGATTATTTCATGCTTATAATTCACTAAAATCATCTACAATTCATGGTGAAAATCCTCAATCCTTAAGAAAACTAATGAGATAATTATGCACAAGTTTATAAACTGAAAAGACACTTATCACAACAAAACTAATACAATCCTTTCAAATCAGATTGGTATCAGAGCTAGATTTTATTCTCTGGTGTTGTTTTGTGAAAAGAATTGTTTAATTGTTTGCAAGTTTTATATGCTTACAAGGCTCAAGCTCAAGAGATGAGAAGGAAAATTGTGGGAGCAGAAAGGTGTCAAGAAGAGCCAAATAAAAGGAGAGAAATATTTCCACAATATCCACCACCTATTTCACCTCCTAAGGAAGCAGAAGCTACATTAAGCATACCTCCAAAGGAAGGAGAAATCCATGACGAGATAGATCCCAAAGAGGAAGAAAGGGTGTTCAGGAAAGCATTCCTTGACATGAATGAGATGGTTAGAATCCTTTATCAAGAAAGGAATGAGAGAATTGAAGGAGAAGGATCCAAACTTCAAAAGGAAGGACATGGATCTCCAGGAGGTCACAATGATGAAGATAAGTCAAAGAAGGGCAATGGAGGAAATGGAGGGAATGGAGAGACATCATCCTCACCCTCATCATCATCATCCTCTACTTCATCTTCAGTACATCAGCCACACAAATCAAAGAACACTGGTAAAAGTCCTTTTTAAAAACTTGATGTTAAGTTTGAATTGTCAATGTTTAATGGTGAAGTCAATGCAAAAAAGCTTGATAACTGGATTAGGCAATTGGAGGTCTATTTGAGAATCTAGAACCTTAAAGATGATGATACCAAAATCCAATTAGATTCATTGAGAATGGAAGGTGCAATACTTGTTTGGTGGGAATCCAAGACAAGAGATCAAAAAACATGGTAAGATTATTCTATCTTGGACCGATTTCATTACTGCAATAAAACAATTGTTTTATCCATTAGCTCATATGCAGAAAGCCATAATGAACTGGAAAAACTTTAGGTAATTGAAGGGATATAATGTGAAAGAATACACCCAAGAATTTAGGAGAAGAGCTCTCTTATTAGAGGTATATTTGCAGAGCCAAGATACTTTGCTCAAGTACATAGGAGGCTTACATAGCTACCTAAAATATACTATTCTCATGTTTAACCCTACAAGTCTAGATGAAGTATGTGTTCAGGCCACACATCTAGAAGCTAGAGGGAAAAACATTTCTAAAGAGGGTAGAAAGAAACCTTTTAAGGGTAAAAACAAAGAGAAGACCTCAAAAGGTAAAAGAAAAAAGAATGCATCTGTTAAGAAAGAGGGAGGAAATTTGGTTTGTAAACATTGTTCAAAAGAAGGCCATGATGAAACTCATTATTGGAAATTACATCCTAAAATGAGGCCCAAGAAATACAACAACAAAGGGAAATAGAAAATTGCAGCTACAAATCAACATGATTTAGGAGAGGATTCAGGTGATGAATTTAAAATTACATCCATGGGATTGAAGAACCTGAAGGGAAAAGAAACTGAAACTAAACCCAGTACTAGTACATCAAACTGTCACATAAATGCTCCAAATGAAGAAGAAAGAATTGAACTGTTTCATGTGAGGGTCATATCCAAACATACCAATATTGACACATTGTTTGACAGTGGGTCACAAGAAAACTTAATCTTTGAAGACTTGGTCAAGAAACTTAACCTTGAGACCATTCCACATCCAAAACCATGTCCATTGGGTTGGATTTGTAAGGATTCAAATTTATAGGTTTCAAAGAAGTGTATATTGCGGTTTGCAATCACTGCACATTTTGTTGAAACAGCTAAATTAGATGTGGTTCGGCTTGACATAACAGGTATTGTGTTGGGGAGTCCTTACTTGTATGACAGGAAAGCAATATTCCATTGCCATGAGAAAAAATATAATTTATTCAAAGATGGCAAGGAGTACATTATTAGATCAAATCGCAAGAAGACAAACATTGCTATGGTAAATGTTGGACAGGTAAAGAGGCTGGTAAATTCAAGTAAGAATTTTTTTCTTCTAATGATTAAGCCTAAAGCTGATGTTAATCATGAATCATTTGATGGATGTGGTCCTAAGTTGAAATTAGATTTATACGATGTAGTTAATGCACATCATGAGATTTTTCAGGAGCCAACAGGATTGCCTCCAAAAAGAGATATTTAACATGAGATTCAGTTGTAGCAAGATTGTCCTCTTCAAAACATCGGTATGTATCACATGTCGATAATGGAGAATGTTGAAATAAAGAGGCAAATCAAAGAGATTTTGGAAAAAGGAATCATAAGTCCAAGCACCTCACCATGAGGTTCACCCATAGTCTTGATACCAAAGAAAGATGGGACTTGGCACATGTGTGTATACTTCAGAGATTTGAACAAGATTACGGTAAAGAATCGTTACCCACTCCCAAGGATAGATGATTTGCTTGATCAACTGAAAGAAGAAAAGTGTAATATCCCAAAATGGAAATAGCAGCAATACAAGACATAATAATGTAAAACACAACAACTATGAACATATCATAAGAGGTATCAATATGTAGCCATCTTTTTATTTAGATATCAGCAAAAATATACAAAAATATCTTGAGGATCAAGCCACTCAAGCAATAAGAACAAGTCTCCCATGATCATATCAATAAGCACATGAGTTGTTGCTACTTTATAGAATGCCAAAAAGCAGTGACAACGCTATCTATATCAGTGTAGGTTCTGTTGTAAACATACATATATGTAATATGGTTGATAGATACAAAATAAATGCCCAGAAAGGAAGATATGGGCTCTAATACATGATTTCTAGCCAACCCAGAAAAGATTGCTAGAAATACCAACAAAAATATACAATGTGACAAATAACCCTAGGGTTGATATGTCACTGCAAAATGGAACTGAATAGAATGAGGCTATGATAGATCTGAAATGATAATTTCCTCCTCCAATGGTATTTCTCAATAGAAGGCTGATCACTCTATTCAGAAATAGACCCTCCTGATGAGCTCAATGAACCCTCTCAGCAACTGCCACTAAAAATAACGCAGATCTGGATTGAAATTGTGTTGTGAGGGATGGTAGATGGTTGGAATGATGCCAAAAATATATAAATATTCCTAGGGGCCCTCCTTGTTGATCCTCCAATGGATAGGCTGCCTCTCCACTAAAAAACATGCCCAAAATTGGCTCTATGTGATCCTCCTTTGCTGCACCCTGCAACACAACCCAGCTCTAAACAGAAATTGCATTGTAGCTGAAGGAGGTAGCTTGGCCAGAATGACAGAATGAGGAAATTCATCCCAATGAACCTCTCCTTCCTTGAGGATGAGGTAGGTATTCCCGATCAAGAACACCCTTGTGCTAAACAGCACAACAAACCCCGCTAAACAGGTAAAGGATGCAAAGTATAAACATACCAATATCAAAATAATAATCCAAAAAATGAATAACAACGGCTTCCAACCCCTCCATATATAGTGTGTGATCCATCCCACATTGGGTCCCATCCATAAATTTCACTAAGCTCATGCAAGTTTTCCTCCACTAAAACTGCGATGTCTCATCATAAATGCCACTCCTTCATGACAGCGTTGTTGATTTGGTCAAAGTTGACCTATTCAACATGTATCCCCTCCAATTCACACCCAAATATGATTAATCCAGCTGCTTATTCTTCCTCCTTTCACATAAGGAGTGTTATTATTCCTTCTAAGGAGATTTATGGGCCTCCCTACCCACGTATTCACCTACCGAATGATAAAACAAACTATAATATTCCATTTAGCTGAAGGCTAAATTTTTGGAATATTATAGTCCTCCCCTCCAAAATGTTTCTTGTCCTCCAGAAACTACAAGGATACGTCAAAATTATCCCTCCTTCCTCTTGTAGCCTCCTCATAAAATATTCCCCACCACTGCTCAAAATAATCTACAATAAATCTTCCCCCCAAAGGTTCCTTCCAAGTATGCAAAACCAAAATGGCTCACATCATGAGAAAGTGGAAGGTGTAAGTGGAAACCTTCTTGCTGTTCAATGGCCTCCTCAAGGTAAGTGAGATTATGGAAATTTGGAATCTCCATTCTAATAAGAGACTCCCATACCCATGCTATCATCCAAATGAAATGAGCCATCCTAGGTAGCTCATCAAAGAAATCCTCAACCCCTGGTTCATGCAATGTATTAGGGTTGTATGGAGAGACTAGATTTTCCCAACCATGTTGTTTCTCTCTCCATTTAAGATATGTATGGGGTTGCTGCTAATCTTGGGCTGAAACATTATGGTCTCCAATAATGTCCCAAGTTACCCCACCAATCAAAACATCCATGAAGTGCCTCTCCCAAGATATCACGTTCTCCAAATGGCTCCTCCCACATGAAGACAAGAGATGTAGTGTGGAAATCATGGTTTGCCCATTGTTTCTCCTGAAACATGAAACATATGAAGTATGGAGAATCATACTCCCAATGGGCACCTCCAAATCTTGTGCCATCCTCCCAACAAAGCTTCCCATAAGAACAAGAACATCATCAATATATGGAAGCAAAAGCAAATAAAAATAAATTTTCATATGACAACCAGGAGGTGGATCATAGTCCTACTTGTGGAACCAGCGCAGTGCATCCGCTACCTGGCTCAAAACAAAGTATAACAAGTGTCTTTTCAGCCACTTGTTTTCTGCCATAATGATCCTACAAGATGGGAACATAAAAGTAAAATTTGGTGACAATGGTGCACACCAAGAATCATGTGGCATCTCCCACAAACCACCAATAGAATGGCCAACATCAATGCTGAAAATGGCCTCAAGTACATCACAATAAAATATAAAAGGAGGGATGATCCTTCTTGGTAAAATATGATGCTCACAAAAATTAAGGAAGTACAAATCATAATGCATAAATGTAGATCCTCTACTATGTACTTTGGTCATTGAGCTGAAATGGCTCAACTGAAAGTTATCCCTCACTCTCAATGAGTAGGGAAGTGGTTATGTCAACCTCTCCATCATCATTCGGGCTATGCATCTCTCCATATGCTGATATACATCTTGTTGGATTCCCTCCCAAGTGAACTCCTCCATCAAGGAATGATATGCATCAAAGTGCATGGAAAGAAATCCCACATGTGCTGCATGTAACAGCTTATCCTTGAGCTCAGAAGCTCTAGTCAAGAAGACTCTTCCATAAGAATAAATGACCCCATAATCCACCATGTATATATCGTCTCCCTCTGGGTCATCAAGAATCATGCAAGCACCGAGATCCTTGGAGTACTCTACCAAAAGTTGAGACCTCCAATATGGATCAATCCTCCTAAGAGACAGCGCTAAAGATCTAAAATGTGAAGCTCCCCACATGCTGTTATCTTTTCCTGTGACATCCCTCATGGAAAATTCATGCTCCAAAGTGTTTCCATGCCCATCATGCTGCTGCTCATGCTCAAGTAGAAGTGGTGACCTTTGGAAGTTGGCCTCCTATGAGAAGCTACCATCCAAAAAGAACCTCCTGATCTTGGCCAATGTAAGCATGAGTGGCCTCCATATACTCCAATATGTGGAGGATTTCTTCCTCAAGGGAAGTACCCTCTGTTTCTGCAAATCCATGGAGTGAACTCCTTGCACCATGGTGGCATCATCCTCCATCACTGCAGCAACTTCTGTCAACATGAAATATGTAGTGAGAGTGGGTAATGCTGAAAATGGGAGAGTGTATCCCTCCTCCTTGAGTCTATCCCAGACTCTCTGCACTATAATAGACCCCTCCAAGGTATTCACCCCTCCAGGATCTAATAGTGGTGAACAAAATGGTAATATGTCTCTTACCAACTCTAGATCTGGTGGCCTCCCAGGTGGAATGCCCCCATGTAGTGAGACATCAAGATCTAAAGCAGACTGTATATATGAGTGGATTGATTTGTCCCTCCTTTCACTACACAATACAGTCTCCTTCTTCTGTGCAGAAACCTCCTGAAATAGATCAGGGTGAATTCTCATCATCCCTTGATTTTGATCCTTATTTTCTCCTTCTCCTTCCATCTGCCAAGTCTCACAATCCACAAAAACTGATACTTGCTACTCTGGAATTGTGCTTTGGTCCCCAAACATTAGATCGTTTGGAAGTCCTTGCAATGACACAAGGGCTCATCTAATGGAAGAAATGGCCCCCTTTCCACCTCCATGTGGTGATGGACCTTCTCCTGATGGTACAGTGTTGATATCTCTTCTTTTCTCATCCGCTTGATCAATATTTGAGAATGCCTCATCATCAATGAGAGACCCTAGATCTTGGTCTTCCCTTGAAGAAGGAATTTCCATGTCTTCATCTATAGAAGAGGGCTCTTCAAGAAGTGGGGATCTTGCCCTTGGCAATGTATTATGCATGTTTTTGTCCCCTTTAATAGAAATATGGAGTGGAGTTGGTAAAATATATCCCTCCAACTCATGCAAATGTTTTTAATTTTTGGGTTCAACAAAAGATGTTTCACAATGTTTAATATCAAATATTTTCACTAACTTCCTAATGAACCCTGCATAAGTATTTACACTTGCATGATGAAATGAAGCAAAACTATTAAACCAAAAATCATGGGCATTACCTTTAAGGTGCAGTGCTGCTACTCTAATGGCCTCCTTTTCTGAAACTTGGTGTAGCTGAAAATAGGAATCTAGCTCCTTCACCCAAGCCTTGGTTGTGCACTTTGATGATCCATAAAATTTAGGCATAAATATTCTACCTCTCTTGCTTCTGTTATGGTTGTTTGATGTTCTGTCTTCCTTGAGTTGGAAAAACCCTTGGAATTCCAAGTGCTCTTTGAATCTCCAATATTGAGACTCATACTCCTAAAGATAGTCACTCAAGGTCTCCTCCCTTGGTGCATCTTCTTCCTCCATTTCCCTTGCAGTGAATGTGGGCCATAAACTGACTTGTGGATTTTCATGTGTGGCTGAATGCTCGCACCCATCATGTGATTATTTAGGGCTTGCTTCACTTTCAAACCCTCTTAGAAATTTTACACACCTCTCCCTTTTCATCTCCTTGATATCTTTCTTGATATTTCTCACAGTTTGAAAAAGAAGATGGGAGAGCCTCTCTTCCTTCATTTCTCCAAATAATGGAGTCATGCCTTTTTTTCTTCTATAAAACTTCTCCTTTCTGTGAGAAGCTTATCCTCCTAATGGCATAATGTCTTGAATGCACAGGCTGAGCCAAGATTATGCTCTGATATCATTGTAATATCCCAAAATGGAAATAGCAGCAATACAAAACATAATAATGTAAAACATAGCATCTATGAACATATCATAAGAGGGATCAATATGCATCCATATTTTTATTCAGATATCAGCAACAATATACAAAAATATGTTGAGGGTCAAGCCACTCAAGCAATAAGAACAAGTCTCCCATGATCATATCAATAAGAACATGAGTTGCTGCTACTGTATAGAATGTCGGAAATCAGTGACAGCACTGTCTATATCAGTGTAGCTACTATTTTAAACATACATAGATGTAATATGGCTGATATATACAAAATAAATTCCCAGAAAGGAAGATATGGGCTCTAATACATGATTTCTAGCCAACCTAGAAAATATTGCTAGAAATACCAACAAAAATATACAATGTGATAAATAACCCTAGGGTTGATATGTCACGACAAAATGGAACTGAATAGAATGAGGCTATGACTGATTTGAAATGATAATTTCCTCCTCCAATGATATTTCTCAATAGAAGGTTGATCACTCTATTCAGAAATAGACCCTCCTGATGAGCTCAATGAACCCTCTCAGCAACTGCCACTAAAAATAACGCAGATCTGGACTGAAACTCCACTGTGAGGTATGGTAGATGGTTGGCATGATACCAAAAATATATAAATATGCCCAGTATCCCTCCTTGTTTATCCTCCAATGGATATGATACCTCTCCACTGAAAAACAAGCCCAAAATTGGCTCTATGTGATCCTCCTTTGCTGCACCCTGCAACACAACCTAGCTCTAAACAGAAACTGTGTTGTAGCTGAAGGATGTAGCTTGGCTAGAATGCCGGAATGAGGAAATTCAGACCAATGAACCTCTCCTTCCTTGAGGATGAGGTAGGGATTCCCGATCAGGAACACCCTTGTGCTAAACAGCACAGCAAACCTCGCTAAACAGCTAAAGGATGCAAATTATAAACATACCAATATCAAAATAATAATCCAAAACATGAATAAAAATGGTTGACATCCCCTCCATATATAGTGTGTGAGCCATCTCACATTGGGTCCCATCCATAAATTCCACTAATCTCATTCAAGTTTTCCTCCACTAAAATTGCGTTGTCTCATCATAAATGCCACTCCTTCATGACAATGTTGTTGATTTGGTTAAAGTTTACCTATTCAACATGTATCCCCTCCAATTCACACCCAAAGGTGCTTAATACAGCTGCTTATTCTTCCTCCTTTCACATTAGGAGTGTTATTATTCCTTCTAAGGAGATTTATGGGCCTCCCTACCCACTTATTCACCTACTTAGTGATAAAACAAACGATAATATTCCATTTAGCTGAAGGCTAAATTTTTGGAATATTACAAAAAAAATTCACTAAGTTAGATTTACGAAGTGGATATCATCAAGCAAGAATTACAGAAAGTGATATATGGAAAATTGCATTCAAAACCAAACAAGGACTCTTTGAGTGGTTAGTAATGCTATTTGGTTTGTGCAATGCACCGGAAACTTTCATGAGTGTTATGGATAGTGTTTTGCATCCAGTCCTTGATGACTTTGTGATTGTATACTTAGATGACATATTTATTTTTAGCAAAAAAAGAGAATAACATGTCTTGCATGTGAATAGAGTGCTTGATGTTTTGAAGAAAGAGAAATTGTTTCTTAAGATGTCAAAGTGTGAGTTTGGAAAGACTTCTTTGGTTTATTTGGGACACATTGTAGGAGGAGGAGAGTTGATAATTGATCCTTCTAAAGTGGAAACCATTGTGAATTGGCCCACACCCAAAACAGTAACAGAGGTAAGAATTTTCTTAGGTGCAGCTAAGTATTGGAGAAAATTTATTGCTAACTTTTCTGCCATCGCAGCTCCTATGCATGCAGTGACAAGTGTGAAGAAAGGCTTCCAATGGGGAGGCAAAAAACATCAAGCTTTCGAAGCTTTAAAAGGAAAGATTAGTTTAGTTCCAGTCCTTGCCTTACCAAATTTGAGACAGCCATTCAAGACACAAACTGATGCTAGTGATTATGCCATGGGCGCAGTACTTTTGCAGCATGGTAAGCCTATCGCTTTTCATTCTGAAACATTTAATGGTGCTGTGACAAATTATCCTACATATGACAAAGAACTATATGCGTTTGTAAAAAGTGTCAAGAAGTGGAAACAATACTTTATGGGTAAAGAGACGATTGTGCATACCGATCACCAACCATTATAGTACTTGCAGTCACAAACAAAATTGCAACAATCAAGATATTTCAAATGGATGGGATTTCTTCAACAATTGCACTTGGTTATAAAGTAAAAGAAAGGTATTTTCAATAAAGTTGTTGATATGCTTTCAAGACCAATCATTAGTGCATCTACTGCGACACTATGGCCCAACACGTCACTATTGCGACGACTACCTCTAAACGTCGCAAGTGCGACACAATGTCTAAGTGTCGTAATTGCGACGTTTGGAGGCCTTTGTCGCAATAGCGACACCTTTTCTGCCATCAGTATAACGACACTTATATGCGCGCTAAATACAAATACGAAACTTTATGCGCGCTACATAAAAATTATTTTATTGTTTCGTATCCGTCGCAATAGCTACATTAACGTCTGATATCACGCGCGCATTCGCCCTCCGCTCTTGCAGAACGGCATTCGCCCTCAGCATTCGCCCTCAGCTCTTGCAGAACAGAATTTGCCCTCATCATTTTCCCTCAGCGTTCGCCCTCATTCCTTGCAGAACAACATTCGCCCTCAGCTCTTGCAAAATGGTAAGTTCTTACTGCAGGCCCTTCCTCCTATAGTAGGGTTGACTCTATTTGGGTTTTTTTGGTCAATTCCATTAGATTGTGTTAGGTTGTAGGGTTCTCTCTAGATGTCAAGAATCAAGATTCAATACCCTCTATTATCTTCATCACCCAATACAAGATTTAAATTTTTTCCAAAGAAACGCTTATTAATTTGGCAGCCATTATTTCTCCCTGCTTTAAAAACCCTACATTTAAATGAAAACAAGCATTGCATTTCAACTAAAAAAATCTATTAGTGTTCAAATGTACATGTGTGCTACATTAACGTCTGATATCACACGCGCATTCGCCCTCCGCTCTTGCAGAACAGCATTCGCCCTCAGCTCTTGCAGAACAGCATTCGCCCTCAACATTCGCCCTGAGCTCTTGCAGAACAGCATTCTCCCTCAGCATTCGCCCTGAGCTCTTGCAGAACAACATTCACCCTGCATTCGCCCTCATCTCTTATAGAACATCATTCGCCCTGCATTCGCCCTCAGCTCTTGCAGAACAGCATTCGCCCTCAGCTCTTGAAAAATGGTAAGTTCTTACTGCAGGCCCTTCCTCCTATAGTAGGGTTGACTCTATTTAGGTTTTTTTGGTCAATTGCATTAGATTGTGTTAGGCTGTAGGGTTCTCTCTAGATTTCAAGAATCAAGATTCAATACCATCTATTATCTTCATCACCCAATACAGGATTTAAATTTTTCCCAAAGAAACGCTTATTAATTTGGCAGCCATTATCTCTCCCTGCTTTAAAAATCCTACATTTAAATGAAAACAAGCATTGCATTTCAACTACAAAAATCTATTAGTGTTCAAATGTACATGTGTGCATCACTTGTGTAGGGTATTCCTTTTCCACTTTCACATTATCCAAGAATGTGTGCGGTATAGTTCATATTTTTTGTGATTTAGATTATCTTGAAAAAGGAAAGGTAAATTATTTCCCATGGAAAAAGAAGGTTTTCCCTTTTTACTATTGGAAATGGTACAACAAAGTTCCATTTCTACCTGAAACTCCTATGAAACAGGAACCAAATAAAGGCCATGTCCTCAATGGACATCATTTGGCTTTGAAAATAGCCATTGCACCGTGTTGTTTCTTATATTACATCACGATAGTTTCTTAGGTCATTTCTTGTTTCTTGAGATGAAAAACAACCAAAGAAATTGTGAAGATCCTTTCAAGAAATAAATGACCATTTCTCAATCATATCTCAACTATTTTTATTTTATTCAATGGTTGCTTACTTTGAGAGAAATTTGACACTTTTATAAGGAATATAACATAAAAACACAAAATGGGAAGGAATTGAAGAGGTA
Source organism: Pinus albicaulis (assembly GCA_034641835.2). Taxonomy (NCBI): domain Eukaryota; kingdom Viridiplantae; phylum Streptophyta; class Pinopsida; order Pinales; family Pinaceae; genus Pinus; species Pinus albicaulis. The sequence continues at coordinate 80,119,750 of MU968411.1, forward strand.
GATGACCTTTAGTTGTTGTCAATTAAGAATTGATAATGCACGATGCATGTTCTGTACTACAAACTAGATTCCTTCCTGGAGTTAGGACACAGAGTATTGAATCAAAGTTGTAGTTTCTAACTTCTTGTATTGGTTCATCAATCTTGAAATTCAGACATTGCATGTCTTCATTGCTTCATATTTGAATAATTTGCATCATATCGTACAATAGGAAATTAGGAATTATGATTATTATTACTTTATGGATCTGTTAAGTTACTTTTAAGTTTGCATGGTTTAGTGTGAAATTATTCTAGTCCCCAAACACATATAATCAAGGAATTGTAACGTGATTTCAAACATTAAATATCAACAAAATCGTTTAAAGGATATTGAAAGGAAAAAGGTGATGGAAGATAGAAAGTGCCTTACTTAAATGCTCTAAGGATTTTTCAATAGTTGCTCCAAAAGCTTCACCTCAAGGCCCTTCAAGATCGTCTCCAACAATGCTATACCATCAGCTTCAACAATGTTGCTCCAAAAATATCCTCAAGGTCTTCACAACAAGTTTACTAGAAGTTGCTCCAACGATATATTCAATAAGGTCTTCATTGTCAACTCGTCTCTTGTTTGGGTGCCTTAATGTGCAATGACATGTTTCCAGGACTGAATTCAATGCAAGGCATATTTGAAACTCTAACTCTGTCGTCCGGTGTCTTATTAGAAATTATTTTAGTTTTCATTTTGTGTTTTCAAGTTAGATATTGTTTTCAAGTTTTTACATTTATAATTTTATTGCAATGTGGCAGACTGATGAGAGCAGTGCAGGAACAACC